>BSBM01000315.1:3585000-3992500 GCA_027924585.1 Larix kaempferi | reverse complement strand
GGCGCATAGACAACCATAAATTATCAAATGTGTCAAAGAGTAAGCCCTTCCAATAAAAACTAAGACCCACCCTTCAAAATTCATCACCGAGTCCAATTTATGCAAATATTTTCGAAGTGGGGGAAGGTTTGGCATTAAATGGTGTAAACGTTGGGGAATAAATGGTTTAAATGTTATACAGGGGCACGTGCGTTCTCCTCACGTGTATGTGCGAAAAACATGTGTGCGTGCATTTTAGCATGCGTGCGTGGCCCTGTTACTAGTTAAAAAAAGCAGAGTTCTCTATTTCTCCAAAATTCTACCAAAAACACAGGTTTCACTTCTTCTGCATGTTTCAAGCTCTCACAGGTTTCTCATTGGCTCACACTCATTGATATTTTGGACACTCTTTGATCTATTGGACACAAAATCACCCTTGGAATCTATCAAACATCTTCAGTGGTCTTGGAATCTAGTGGATTCATTCAAGCTACTAGTTTCCATTGCAAGTGGATATCATTTTTATAGAGGGATGGTGAATTGTAAATGAGTCTTTTCATTCATAAGATTTGAGATGAGCCCATTCCTTTTTGTTTTTATCATATGCCCACAACAATATCCATGCATAGACAACAATGAATTTGACAAGAAGATTTCCCAAGCTCACGTCTAAAAAAATTCATATGAACACTAGACAAGATGAAGTATGCAACCTCCTCATTGTGTAATTAGTTCCCAAGTTAATTTTGATATTTTCACCTCGTATTATGCTAGCAAAAAAAACCACACACTCACTAAACATAACTAAAAATATCACTTCAACTCATCCACAAAACCTCAACTCTCTCATCTCTTACTCAATACCATTGTATGGAATGAGGATATCTATAAGTATATGCACCTTTACTTTCTCTATGAATCCAAATATGATAATATTCATCCATATTTACCATCCTTACAATATCCCCTCACCTTTAATAATGATTTTTTTCCAAAAACCAAGACTTTCCCACTTCATGCTCTATTCAACATGATGATTGTTGGTATAGTCCCTAGTTCCCCACTCTCCAACACCTCCCCACCCTAGATATTGCACATTGAAAGGTCAAATTATATTCCCCCTAATCACCCTTCCCAAGACCATGATCCTTGTTAGAAACCTTTGCATCCTCCTTAAGGTTTTGCACAAAACAAGGTATACATTCATTCTATTGTGATGCATTGTTGAATTCAACCATGGGTATTTTAAACTCAAAATCACATTCCATCATTTCAAGGTTTATAGATCTAAGGAAATAGTTTGTTGTTGTTTCTTCAACTCCTTAATGTGTTATATAACCTAGTAATTTACGATGGTAAAAGACATTGCCTCAAATGGAAGGATATACCATTCGACTAGGAAGACAAAGCAATCAAACTAGGTGCAAAATTTAGAATTGATAACATTAAGGGAGAAAGCAAAAAATGCAACTAATTAAGGTTACTTTATTTGATCTAGAAAAAATATCAAACTATTCCCAAGGCATCTCCAGCTATCTATGTTGTAGGGTGTTACTACCATAATTTTTATGAATTCATGGCTATGCAAGACACCAGTTTCTCCTCTCTACACTTGACCAAACATCATCTATATTGATTGGAATTGTAAGGGATAATGATGTTTATTCGAACACAGATAAACCAACATAGTCTGTAGTTGTATATGTTAATTTGTAAAGTAGTAAGCTATGTTGGAATGTGTTAGGTTCATTGTATAATGGCACTAATATCTTATTTGTTGTTTATTTTGAAGGGGTAGGCCTGATAGTTGTGTTAAAGAGACTTTTAGAGATGGGAAACCCACGAAACGCAAAAAGAAAATAGAAGGAATCTGCCCATTGAAAAGGTCAATGACTTAAGAGAAAAGGCCAGGTTGGGAATGGAAATATTGAGACATGGTCCTATCATTGCCCTAGATCATGCCACTAATCCTAACACGGTTTTTGACACGACAACCTCTTGTTCAGAACCACGGGTAAAGCGATCGCATCCAACGGACCCAACTCAAATTCCAACATCAACACAATCTCCGACCAACAATCCATCAACGAGTCATTCTGAAGTTCCTCACGACACAAGAATTTTGGGAGATGGTGCATGTGTAGAGATGGACATACAAGCCTTGATTAATTTGCAATCTCTCGAAGAAGACCACAACCCTGTCGACCACACTCTCACTATGGCCCAATCTATAAACCAAGCACCACAACAAACAAGCTCGGGTATTCATGTATCATGTCCACCCTCCCTACCTCAACTGTCCAGTGCAAGAAGAAGAACTCCTAGACGTATTCATGTGGATGAGAGTGCTATGTCGGGGCTTGAAGGAAAGTTTCCAAAATGCACTATCGAACGGTAATGCAACAAAATTGTCAAAGAATATTTTGAATCCAAAGGTGATGCAGGTAAATGTCAATTATTGCTATGTTTGTTAAAGTCACGTTCTTTAGCTGTTGTTAGGAGAATTTTGGGCATAAAGATGGTTAAAAGTTTAGAGGCCAACAGTCATATTGTTAGAAATCTCCAATCTGCATTTAATGCGATTGGGAAGAAGTCTCATACAAAAGATCTTTGTGCGGCTCGTCGTGTTTTAGTAGAATCAGTTGTAAGCAAGTCCACAAGGCAACGTCGCCTACTATCACACACTTCTCATAGACTCAAATTAAATAGAAAAACTATTAAAAAGTACTCTATTATAAGAGAATATATTGACACTCCGGGTGGAAACGATTGTTGGGATTTTGTTGGTAGGTTGCCTTGTGCAGATAGGAAGCTAATTGATGTTGTTAAGGAGTTAGTACAAAAGTTTTGGCATGATCATACTAGACCTTCATCAAACCAAAGAGACATGCTAAAACTGAGAAAAGGTTCTACTCAACATGAGCCCCATGTTAAACACTTCCTTGACCCCACACAGACTGAACTCTATGAGAGATTCAGGAACGAGCACACACAATTGAACCTAGGACAAAGGTCCTTTGAGAAATAGAAACCATGGTACGTTCGTATATGCATTGATCAGAACACTTGTTGTTGTAGATACCACGTAGAATATGAATATTATTATGACACATATAAACATATATTTTGTGATTTGCATACTAACATTGTGCAGGGCTGCAATGAATCCATACTACCACCAAATGCATCAAGAAACTTTATCCACAATATCATGTGTCCAAGGCCCGAAGGACAAAAGTATTATAAAAAATCGTGTCTATATGGGACATGTTCTATGTGCAGTGGGTTTTCTCTTTTGAACCATTGCATTCATGAAAGCAAGGACACATAATTTGGCATGATGGGTGTGGAGATGCAGAGTTTCAAGTACATGACCTATCAATTAGAAAGTGTCAGAGAAAGTAAAAAGATTGCATTGGTCAATTCACAGGTACAAATGAATATTGCATATTTTTCATATTACACGTTCAATTTATGGCATATACATTTTTCAAAAGGCCACATTGTAATATTTCCCTTGTTTCCATGGTAACAGGTACTGGTATGTGACTTCTTGACGGAATTCTACGAGAAAACTGAGCAGTATGTTCAACATGTGCATGTAGCGCGATGGCAAGATGAGCACTACAAAAAATGCAGGGACACATTTCCCGTTGGAACCATAGTGTCAATTGTGGATTTTGCAAAAAATTACAACCTTCAGCCACAAAATGAAATCCAAAGGCAATACTACCATTCAGACCAAGTAAGCATCATGGTACATATTATGTATAGGCATGGGCTAGAGAGTAGCAATGACAAGAGGATAATACTGAAGGAGACAAAATTTTACATAACTGATGATAGAACCCATGATCTGCATTATGTGCAACATTTTTTTCAAATTTTCTATGATCAGTTGAAGGAGAGAGATATACAGATGGATCAGCATTGGATATGGTCGGATGGTTGTGCAAGCCAGTTCAAAAATGCCAGAGTATTCCAATAGATGATTACTTTGCATAAGACTTATAATGTGCCGCATATCTGGAACTATTTTGAGATCGGGCACAACAAAAGAGAGCATGATGGGGCCGGTGCATGCATCAAGACCGCACTACGAAGGGAAGAGATGAGGTTTGATAAGGAACCTCATATCCACGATGCACAGTCCACAGTTCAATGGTGATCCACAACAATGTCAGAATGAGCAAGAGATCAACAAACATCATCGGTGGCAGGATGTGTGGCGAGAAATTTTTGGCTAGTGGTTGACATAGATCGATTGCATTCCTATAGTTGTGGCATAGTACAAGGAATAGGTGGATTTCATTCAGTTCAAAGCTCAAACAACCACTTATTTGAAATATGGATGCAAAAACTTGCATGCTTTTGCAACCCTTGCAGTAGTGGCGAATGGGATGAATGCGAATGCATAGAATGGCTTAATGAATGGGATAGTGTGTCACTTGCAGTAGACCAACGTGCAGTTGTTGAAACAACCCAGTTAGAGGAGGGCCAGTCAATGATTTCGACAGACTACGACCATATCTCAGATCTTGTACAACCAGGACACATATACGCAGTTGTTGCACCAAAATACAATGGATGGGGCATGGATTATTGGTTGGCACGGTGCATCCAAGGTGAGCAAATCCTCTACGGATCATTAATCGACGATGAAGGAATTGAATTTCCTACTGGCTCGATGGTGGTTAAGGGGGAATATCTTACACTAGATGGGAAGTCAAGAAAGACTAGTGGGCATGTATTCATGGATTACAAACCAGTTTCAATGGTGTAACACTTCACAAACGTGATCATTGACACAAACATCCATCTTCAGACAATGTCAAGCAAGAGCTCAACCAAGGTACACTACTACCTGCCTCATTCAGAGCACGATAGATTGATGGAGACAATTAGCAATAGAGAGGATCCAGATGGATTTATTGAATGAGTCCAATCAACTTTACATAAGAGAAAGAATTACATCAAAGAATGTTATGTTCTACATCGAGGTATGTGTAGTTTTATGTTATTTCGTTGGTACATGCATTTTTTGTTGATACATACATACATACATGTCTTTGCCTATGTTTTTTATTTTTCCTATATGTATTAAACTGTTCCATGCTTCTCTTTTATGTTGAATAAAATGGTGATGTGATTTGGATCAAATTTGAGTAAATTGAGTTAGTATTTTCTTAAATATATCTATTTATGTTTGTAGCATTTGAAGATTGCGGTTTTGATAGGTTCTCAAGATTAGAATTACCTAGGTTTTAGGAAATTTTTTGAAGTACATAATCTATTACAATGGTATAGCCCTAACCCTCACCCAAACCCTAGCACTAAGCCATCTTCTTCATGCTCACCATCAACATCACCATCACCGTCACCGTTACCATCATCATCATGTCTTCATCATCAACACCATCTTCATCATCATTGTTAACTATAACTCTAACCCTAATTCAATTTCCTTCTATAACTGTAGCCCTTATCCTCACCCAAACCCTGGCACTAAGCCATCTTCTTCATCATCACCATCACCATCACCATCACCATCACTATCACCATGAACGTCTTCATCATCACCACCATATTCATCATCATCATTAACTCTAACTCTAGCCCTAATTCAATTTCCTTCCATAACTCTAGACCTAACCCTTAGCAAAACCCTAGCACTAAGCCATCTTCATCACCATCACCATCACCATCACCATCACCATCACCACCACCATCATCATCACCATAATCATCATCATAAGTGCCCGATGGACGATTTTGCAGAGTTGACCCTCGTGTGCAAAAATTGCACACTCCCTCACTGAGCAAAACCCTAGTTCCCAAGATGGACATACAAGATGGCACCAGGGCCACGGGACTAGAGGAGAGGGGCACCCTTGGCACTATCCCGGTGTCCTGAATCCAACGGAGTCAATGGTTTGTCGATCGGAGCCACGGTCGTCATTCTATGGCTCGTTCCGTATCGCATCCAAAAGGCCTTCAGGGACACCTACTGGATACCTGCCGGGGGCATGGAAGTCCAATCGTGCAGCAAAACTGGGCTCTGGGGAGTCCTGCAGGTGTGTCTAGGCAGGTTCCGGCTGGGAATGCTGGACGTAAGTGCCCGACGGATGATTTTACAGAGTTGACCCCCGTGTGCAAAAATTGCACACTCCCTCACTGACAAAAACCCTAGTTTCCAAGATGGACGTACAAGATGGCACTGGGGCCACGGGACTGGAGGAGAGGGGCACCTCTGGCACTATCCTGGCGACCTGAATCCAATGGAGTTGATTGTTCGTCGATTGGAGCCACGGTCGTCATTCTATGGCTCGTTCTGTCTTGCATCCAAAAGGCCTTCAAGGACACCTGCTGGCTACTTGCCGGGGGATTGGAAGTCCAACCGTACATCAAAATCGGGCTTCGGGGAGTCCTGCAGCTGTGTTTAGGTAGGTTCCGGCTGGGAACGCTAGCCGTAAGTGCCTGGTGGATGATTTTCCAAAGTTGACCCCAATGTGAGGGCCATCCAAATCTTCTCAAGGGGGGCATTTCTCATCCCAAGGCCCCCGGGCATGTGTGGCCACCGTGGACAGGTCCCCAATGGCCATGTGGACCTATGGGGGGTGACGAAATCCAAGTCCTCTTGTCGGTTTGGGTTCTGTGGCCCCGGGGCAAATCCTCCAAGTGTCCATGAACGTCCCTAGGGTACCTAACTAGAATGCCTGTAGCACCCGAACCGTGGCTCAGTTTGCAAATCCGTCGATTCCGGTGGGTCCAGGACGACAAGTTTCAGCTAGGAGACCCCCCACAGTGTCCCCCGAAGACCCGAAAGTGGTGCCAACGAGCCATCTCTGGATCTAGCATTTTGCTCAGTGATGGCCATTCCAAATTCGCTCAAGGGGGCCGTTTCTCGTCTGGATGCCCCCGGGCATGCATGGCCACCGTGGATAGGTCCAAAATGGCCACATGGACCTGTGGGAGGTGACGGAATCCAAGTCCTCTTGCCGGGTTGGGTTCAGTGGCCCTGGGGAAAATCCTCCAAGTGTCCCTGAACGGCCCCGGGGTGCCCGACTAGAATGCCCGTAGCACCCGAACTGTGGCTCAGTTCGCAAATCCGTCAATTCTGGTGGTTTCGGGATGGCGGGTTGCATCTAAGGGACCCCCCATAGCATCCCCTGAAGACCCAAAAGCTATGCCAAGGAGCCATCTCTAGAGCTAGGGTTTTGCTCAGTGATGGCCATTCCAAATTCGCTCAAGGGGGCCATTTCTCGTCCGGATGCCCCTGGGTGTGCGTGGCCACTGTGGACAGGTCCACAATTATCACGTAAGTTCCCACCGAACTATTTTGTAGAGTTGACCCCCGTGTGCAAAAATTGCACACTCCGATGGGCGAGCGACTTACAAAAGGAAATATGGCGGTTATAGGTATCTATGCTTTTCTTCCGATGAAAATTGTAACAGGATTTCCATTTATAATACAGGCATATTTTTTACTGGTTTCATCAAGAGAAAGTATCATTTTCAATAACAAGTGGAACTAGGGAATCCTTCATTGTGTTCCATTATCCCTTTGTTCAACATTTCGTGCTTTGGTAAGTGGTAATTCACCTCCATCATAAAAAACTTGGGTCTATAGGTACCTTCCCTTTCATATTACTTGTAATGCACACATAGTCCATCCTTATCTTGATAAACAAGAGTTTTATAATAGCTTGAATTTTTTGGGCATGGTTATCTCCCTGTATTCAGTTGTCTGATTGGTTGACAAGCTTGCCTGAAAATCTGTACGTTGAACTTCTTTGTTTTATTGCTGAAAATTGGAAGGGATTTTCAAGTCACCTGCAAAACGCTCCTTTGTTGAAATATGTAAGTTCTTCCAACAACATTGATCTGGCTGGTGTATCAAATGCTGCCGTCCACACCAGAATTTATCATTCATTAAAGGATTTTCACATATTGTGGCTGACCAAATGGTCTGGGGAGATTGGAAGTGCCGCCAAATATTATTCCATGCCTGAATCTACCCAGAAGGCAATTATAAATTTAGATCCCCGAGAATGCCTGAATCTACCCAAAAGGCAATTATAAATTTAGATCCTTGAGAAGGTGAGAAACTGTATGAGTGGTTGAATCGGTATCTTAAAATTACAGAGCTTTCTATCTCAAATTTTGCTGAGCGGCTCCTAGATGTAGTATTAGACTCAACAGACAGTAAACTTGTTATCACCACTGCACATTTTTTGCACTATTCATCTGCAAATAACTATGTCTGGACCGAAGAGCTTACCAGTCTTTGCAAGAATATTCCCCTAGTGGATGAAGGTGGAAACATCATTAGGATACGAGGCTCTCTGAAGTTTCTCCAGCCTGCATCCACGAGTAATTGGGCCAAGGTGTCCCTGAATGGCCCCGGGGTTCCCGACTAGAATGCCCGTAGCACCAGAACCATGGATCGATTTGCGAATCCGTTAATTTTGGTGGGTTTGAAATGGTGGCTTTCAGCTAGGGGACCCCCCGCAGTGTCCCCCGAAGACCCGAAAGCTGTGCCAACAAGCCATCTTCGGAGCTAGGGTTTTGCTCACTCGTGGCCATTCCTAATCCGATCAAGGGGTGCATTTCTTATCCGGAGGCCCCTGGGAATGGGTGGCCACCGTGGATAGGTCCACAATGGCCATGTGGACCTATGGGAGGCAACGGAATCCAAGTCCTCTCATCGGGTTGGGTTCCGTGGCCCCGGGGAAAATCCTCCAAGTGTCCTTGAATGACCCTGGGGTGCCCGACTAGAATGCCCGTAGCACCCAAACCGTGGCTTGGTTTGTGAATCCGTCGATTTTGGTGGGTCTGGGGCGGCGGGTTTCAGCTAGGGGACCTCCCAAAGCATCTCTCGAAGACCCGGAATCTATGCCAATGAGCCATCTTCGGAGGTAGGGTTTTGCTCAGTGATGGCCATTCCAAATTCACTCAAGGGGTGCATTTCTCATCCGGAGGCCCCCAGGTGTACCTGGCTACCGTGGATAGGTCCACAATGGACATGTGGACCTGTGGGAGCTCATGGAACCCAAGTCCGCTCGCCGGTTTGGATTATTATGACCCCTTGAGCAAATTTGGAATGGCCCTCACTGAGCAAAACCCTAGCTCCAGAGATGGCTCATTGGCACAGCTTCCAGGTCTTCGGGGGACACTATGGGGGGTCTCCTAGCTGAAACCCAGCATACCGGACCCACCAGAATCGACGGATTCACAAACCAAGCCATGGTTCGGGTGCCACGGGCATTCTAGTTGGGCACCCCGGGGCTGTTCAGGGACACTTGGAGGGATTGCCCCAGGGCCACGGAACCCAAACCAGTGAGAGGACTTGGATTCTGTCAGCTCCCATAGGTCCATGTTGCCATTGTGGACCTATCCACGGTGGCTACGCATGCCCGGTGGCCTCCGGACAAGAAATGCACCACTTGAGCGAATTTGGAATGGCCATTACTAAGCAAAACCCTATCTCCGGAGATGGCTCATTGGTACAGCTTCTGGGTCTTCAGGGGACAGTGTTGGGGGTCCCCTAGCTAAAAAATGTCGTCCTAGACCCACCATAATTGATGGATTCACGAACCGAACCATAGTTCAGGTGCTATGGGCATTCTAGTCGAGCACCCCGGGGTTGTTCAGGGACACTTGGAGGATTTGCCCCGGGGCCACGGAACCCAACCCGGCGAGAGGACTTGGATTCTGTCACCTCCCACAGGTCCATGTGGTGATTTTGGACCTATCCATGGTGGCCACACATGCCCCGGGGCATACATACGAGAAATGGCCCCCTTGAGCGAATTTGGAATGGTCATCACTGAGCAAAACCCTAGCTCCGGAGAAGGCTTGTTGGCACCGCTTTAGGGTCTTCAAGGGATGCTATGGGGGGTCTCCTAGCTGAAACCCGCCATCTCGGACCCACCGGAATCAACGGATTCGTGAACCAAGCCACGGTTCAGGTGCTGCGGGCATTCTACTCGGGCACCCCAGGGCCATTCATGGACACTTGGAGGATTTTCCCTGGGGCCACAGAACCCAAACTGATGAGAGGACTTGGATTTCGTCGCCTCCTGTAGGTCCACATGGCCATTGTGGACCTAACCATGGTGGCCACACACGCCCGGGTGCATCCGGATGAGAAATGGCCTTGAGCAAATTTGGAATGGCCCTCACTAAGTAAAACCCTAGCTCCGGAGATGGCTCGTTGGCACCGCTTCCAGGTCTTCGGGGTATGCTGTGGGGGGTCTCCTAGCTGAAACCCGGCATCCTGGACCCACTAGAATCTACGGATTTGTGAACTGAGCCACGTTTCGGGTGCTATGGGAATTCTAGTTGGGAACCCCAGGGTCGTTCAGGGACACTTGGAGGAATTGCTTAGGGGCCACGGAACCCAAACCGACAAGAGGACTTGGATTCCGTCGCCTCCCATAGGTCCATGTGGCCATTGTGGACCTGTCCACAGTGGCCACGCATGCCCGGGGGCCTCAGGGTGAGAAATGCCCCCCTTGAGAAAATTTGGATGGCCCTCTCATTGGGGTGAACTTTAGAAAATCGTCCACTGGGCACTTACTGTAATACCCCCAATTTTGACCCTTATGAAATATTGGCTTCTAATGTAAATATTGTATACACACGTTGTATGTTTCCCTAGCGTGGAGCTCAAGGCCAAGGCCCCGCTAGTTTATGCTCATATTTTATTTAAATTAGACACGCTTTGATATTGTGTTACCCACGTGCTATTAAGCCATGGGATATTGTAAACAAGGAAAATTTTAGGGGCGAATTATAACCCATGGGCGAATTTATAGGGGTCACCCAGAAACCCTAGGCGAATTTTTAATATGAAACAGGTTTTTTGAAATTTAACAAATTAGCCCACATTTTATGAATCCCAAGATAGTGAAAAATCGGATAGCCCACCCAACGAGAGAGGGAAAACATAGTTTAGCCCTGTGAAAGAGGGAGGAAATGGTGGGTTCGCCCCCGTCATTCTCGTAATGGAGTTCAGAGGTAGGTTGTTCACCCATAAATTTTCATTCATGGAGGCGTGGGTAGTTTGTTTGCCCATGGTTTTCATTCATAGAGGGTATTGGTAGTTTGTTCGCCCCCGATTTATGGTTCATAGGGCATTCTCGCTGGTTATTTTGCTTGGATTCGAGGTTTTCGGTTATGGAGGTATCAATTCTGTTTTTGATTATTCGACCTCCCCATTTGGCAGTTAATGAAAAAATCGGGGGTTTTATCTCTTAGATGGAGATATCTATGTTGTTTTCGACCTCCCCATTTCGCGGCACTCCCATATTGGGGAAAACGTGCAATGGTCCAGTGATTCAGTGAAATGGGGACGTTTTTTCCCCTATAACATGGCATAAGAACTCAACAGCCAACGTACCTCAAGAAAGTAGATGCCCATGTCCACCAGTTCAAGGGTAGCAGTTCCAGGTGATTTGCAGAACTCAACAGCCGACGTACCTCAAGAAAGTAGAAGCCCATGTCCACCAGTTCAAGGGTAGCAGTTCCAGGTGATTTTCCTTAACATGTTGGGTGTGTTGGTAGTAGCGGTTTTTGTGTTGAAATTTGAGTTCCAAGAGAATAGAAGTTAATGAGGCAGATTATTAGCTTTTTACATGGATGCTTATGGTATATTGATTCACTGTAATATTGCATTAGATGAGATATATGGGGCACTGGTACTCATATTTTATTTTACTCGTCGTAGTTCTTCTTGACCAATTTTTACTAAAAAAATTCAATCTAGATGTATCTCCTTCAACATCAAAATATTAATGAAAATATGGAATTTTGATCAACTTGAATATGGTATCATTCAAAATATCTCTGCATGGCTTAAGCCTTATATGAATATGGCTAGTTTGCATGGATATGGTCCTATGGCTACAGCTAGTACTAGTTGGCTATCTCTACTTTCCAAGGATATGGCTACGGCTAGTATTAGTTAGCTCACTAAGCTTGTGTGGGTTGTGATCCCTCTCCAAATGTAGAACCTTCCTTAGAATTCCTGATTACAACCAGAGTTGTGTGTGGGTGCCTCTGCTACTTTGCTGGTTTTTAATGAGTTAGGCTTCACCAAGTGCAACATAGAATCTCTCTGCAGCATTGTACCAAGAAGGGAAAAAGACAAGGAGGCTACATTGGCGAGAAAGGTATTCATTTCTTAAAATTTCTACTCAGAAAAACTGCGGTGTTTGGGAGGTTTTAAACTTTTTTTTAGCCTTGATTGTTTAGATAGAACTTGTTATATATTCCTAAGTTTGTAGAGATTGAGCTTAAGAGCTTTGACTCCAGGTTGTTTGGATTAACTATGTTACCGAAATATTTTAAAAAAATAGAATATAGTTTGGGTGACTGGGAGCTTTTTCTATCCCTTACTGTTTAGATAGAATTTGATGTGTGTTTTTAAGTTTGTGGAATTTCGGTAAGTGCTTTCAGTCATGGCTGTTAGATGAATTATGTTATGAAAATAAAATAAAATTGGGGTGATTGCGAACTTTTTCTAGCCCTGATCGTTTAGATAAATTTGTTGTATATTTCTAAATTTGCAGAAATTGGGTTTGAGAGCTTTGGGTCATGGTTGTAAGTGTATAGATGAAATATGTTATGAAAACAAAATAAAATTGGAGTGATTGGGAGGCTGGACTGAGCCCTTCTTCAAAAGCTTGAGTTATCATCTCCTATGTGTATTTTCTATGCCAAAATGCTGTGAGTTATCATCTCCTGTGTGTATTTTCTAAGAGCAATTTTAGCACAAAGAAATTTTATGTAGGTCATCCCATATTTCATACTACCATGCCATCTGTGGAGATGCTTGACTGTGTTGTTACTGCAGACAATTTTTTCTACCTCCATCTGACCTTCCATAACACTATGCTGCCAATTTTTTCCATGGGAATTCATCTGACCTATTCAAATTGCTCTTGCAGCCCATCATTCACGATGTTGTTGTAGCCATATATTCTCCCACTTCCATCAACTTGAAATGTTGGCAAAGTTGTAACCCAATTCTGCCCATTGGTTAATAAATTGCTTAATCCTGTTGCCAAATGCTCACACTCTAACCATCGTAGTCTTCCTCTTGTGGACCAGTTTCTTCCTCTTTTGGACCAGTCATCATCAGAACATCAAAGCAGGCTGAAGTCCACTCATACCACTATGATTCATTATTCTTTTTAATTTAGTCAATTTCCAAAGTCTAGACTTAGGAATATAATTATATATTAAACCTTTCTGCCATATCAAACACTATAAAAAATACTTACATACCACTATGATTCATTCTTCTTTTTAATTTGGTCAATTTCCAAAGTCTAGACTTAGGAATATAATTATATATTAAACCTTTCTGCCATATCAAACACTATAAAAAATACTTATTTTTTTTATATTGGTAACCGGGTACCACTTCCTTCCACTGGTTGTGTGATTCACTAACTCACTTTTCTCACGTGACACAATTATTGGCCACACCTATGTTAATATTCCCACAATGAATTTAAAAGTTTAATCCTCTGGTGTCAAGGTCCAATTCTTCCACATGCCAACAACAAACTTTGCTCTAGTATCTTATTAGGTTATGCATACATAGTCACTAGTCATAGTTGCAATTTTCTTATTTTAATCTTATAGCATGCCATATTGACCACGCATAATTTCTACACTTCTTTGTGAGTTTTTAAGGCGATAACCTTTTTATATATTTGATGACACAGTATTTTTAATGAGGTACTGCTTGGTAGCATTAATACATTTTATCTGCTAGGGAGCTGGATAGATTGGTGGGCATTAGAAAGGCTCCCATCATACACTATTTTGCTGAGTCTCTCACAGGACTCAGGAGCAGCCATAATAAGAAATTTCAATCAAGAAACTTGCTTCATGAACACCAATCCCCGAATGACTGATTATTATTCAATACTTTCATTTCACAATGATATGGAAATGGAGTGGTTATGTCTTCGCCTGAATTTGAATTTTCTAGCCAATCTTGTATTTCTCACTTCTTTAACATTCATAGAGAGCTTCCCAAATGGCACAATTGATCCAAGTAAGGACTGTTCCTGGAAATATTAATCCGAACCTAGTTAATAACTTATTACATATGCCACCGAGGGAGGTATATTGGTGTTCTCAGAAAGTTTCTCTTGCTTCATTGTGTGTATGTAGGTCTTGCTAGCTTGGTAATAACACATGGATTGGATTTGAATACACTACAAGCTTGGGTTATATGAAACCTATGCAATGTAGAAAACAAAATGATTTATGTGGAGAGGATAATGTAGTATTCTAATATACCAAGTGAAGCTCCATTGTTGATTGATCATTCAAGGCCAAGTCACAATTAACCATCAAAAGTCACAATAGTGGTTCAGAATCTAGATGATTTATTTGAAACCTTGTGCTATTACGAATTTAACTTTATCATGGGAATGTGATTAGGTTCGATATGAATCACACCTACCATTTTTATTGAAATGTATCACATGTGAATTTCTTGGAGGGGCTAAGGTTGGGATAGTTGGACAAACTGGTAGTGGAAAATCTATGCTTCTTCAAGTGCTATTTCATATTGTAGAACAAACATGATGGAGAATTTTTATTGATAGAGTTGACATTGCGATGATTGGACTCCATGATTTAAGGTCCAAATTAAGAATTATTCCATAGGACCCAATACTATTTGAAGGAATTATATGGAGCAATCTAGACCCACTTGAAGAACATTCTGACAATGAAATTTGGAAGGTACGTCCTTATAAGGAGTTAGTTTTAATGTCCATGGTATGTTTGAGGCTTTTTGGATTATAACTCATTATTTTGCAAGATTAAGAAATAATCCCTCGTATATGAGTTTAGTTCTAAATAAGTCAACCACTAGAGGTGACTTGGGCCGGTAAGAGTGGGGCTCTCTTACATCTCCTATAAGGTTTGATTCCTCTTACATGATGTAGTATTTTGATTCTATTGTGGTCATTTGTTGGACATTAATAAAATTATGAATTATCTTACCTTATCTTGTCTACTTACCTTTTCTAAGGCACCCTCTTGCTCAAACTCACTGTAATTTTGATTCCTTTATTGCTGAATTGAGCACTGTCTCTGCCTTGTAAGAAAACACAATTAGCACAGGTTTCTTTTTCCCTTACATGGGTGCCAATTATTGAATTCATATGGATCTCACTAGTCTTCAAAGCAAACACTTCGCTTATGCTCTATTGACCTAGACAATTGTTGTCCCCAAACCTATCAATGATTTTATGCAAGCTGAAACTCTATTTGTGGTGTTTTATTTGCTTGTGTAGTCCTTCCTGTATTCATAATTTGCAAGGAAGCATACATGCAATTATTCTGACCATATATATATATGGATATAATTCTTAATTACAAAATGCCAATCAACATCATTAACATCCAAAACACAATCTGCACCTGTTTTCCTAGGCACTGGATATCACATTACAAGAATGGGATAACCTTGAAAATGGTGATACATCAATATGAAAATGCTAATACCCACATCAATGGGAACATATTGTTTTCCATAGGTAGGGAAACAACAGATGTGAAATCTATATGCACAAGGCACCCAGTTTGAATCAGTTGCATCAAGATCCTCATAGCAGATTGGGAGCAAAGCAGATATTGTGGGAGGAATAGAGTTAGGTCCATTCCTATTAGTTGAACCCCATGGGGATAGCCTCTAAGAGTATGTTGGTAAGCTATGCTTTTAGAGACTGGGTAGTGAGACAAAATGAGAAACATCATAAGTTCTCCAAGCTCTACCATTTCCAGTTTGCCCAACTTTGCTTTGACTCAATATGGGTTTGATTTTATATATGGATGGCATAGTGTGATATTCTACAGTTGATTATGCCTTAGCCAATGGATTCTCATGACACATTTGAATTAATGGCTATGAGATGCTTCTTCTCATGATGATTAGTTGTACTTTGTAGGTATGTTGTTATGTTGCAATTGATCATCCTCTTGTGCACTCTTGGATCCTTATTTAGTGTTGAGATATTGTAACTTCAAAGAATATTATATTTGTACTTTATTATTCCGGAGACTTCCCTAGTGGGGGTCGACCCTGTATGTGTTATATGGGTCAAAGGGTTATTAGACCCACCATGTGGGGGTCGGCCCAGTCAGTTATAATGGGGTATTTAACCTAATGGTTAAATACGAGCCTACATGTACTTGTGTAAAATACATATCAGAGTAGTGTATAAATAGAGGAGGTGTGTTCCTCATTATACACATACACTCACTTGAGAAAGGAGCACTTGTGGAGGAGAGTTATGCTATGGTGGAGGAGGAGATCATATATTTGGTTTGCATCTTTGTGTATTGCTGGTCATCTATATTGAGGAAGCTTTACTGGGTTTTCCACCCCATGAGGGTTTCCCAGGATAAATCTGTGTCTCTTGTGTTTATGCTATGCTTGTTGTTTCTTCAGTGATCCTGTATATGCTATTATTGTGAAATGGAATGTAATGCTGCTATTTTCTATCTTAGCATATTAAATCTTAACATGGTATCAGAGCTAACCTGAAGGAAGACAAGGTATGGCACTTACGACACTTGCTTTACTTACGACAATTTGAAGGTTAGGGTTTTACATAGCAAAAACCAGTCATTGTGGAACTTTCGCTATAAATCCATTTTTGCGAAGGTTCAGGGTCTGAAAAGTTTACAGGTCGAAGATAACATCCCCAGGTACCTTGTGTCCAAAGGGAACCCTCAGATGCGTTGTACTTTGTGAGTTATGATCAGTACAAGTTAGGGTTTCTGCCTCTTCCAGATCTCAGTCAAAATCAGGTGACCTTGGAAAAAAGGTCATAACTTGGGCTAGGAAGCTCCAAATAAAATTTCGTAAAAAGTGACAGGTATTAAACAGACTGTACTATCTGAGGAAACGTTTTCAGAGGCCGAAGGTGAACCAGTGACACGTGGCACGCTGTACATGTTCGCTCTCCTGTTTTATCCCATAAACAGGTCACGTTGCGACACTTGGCATAATTCTCTCCCAGAGAGTCCAATTGAGGTCAGACCTGTCAGGATGGAAATATAATAGGTCGAGCTATCTCAGGAAAAGTTTTCAGAGGCCGAAGTTCAAACAGTGACACATGGCATTCCGTACAAGTTCGCTCTCCTGTTTTATCCCATAAACAGGTCACGTTGCGACACTTGGCATAACTCTCTCTCAGAAAACCCAATTGAGGTCAGACCTGTCATGATGGAAAGATGAAAGGTCAGGCTACTGCAAAAAAAAAAGGTTTCAGACCCTTTGGAGCAAAAATTTCAGAGTTATAGCAGAAATAATCAGGTGCATATTTCTATCAAAACATAATTATTTTTGGAACACCTTTATTCATGGCTTCCGAAATTTAGGGTTTTGGAGAAAGTTAGAATTTTTGGAATCGGAGTCCACGGCTGAATGCTACTCAGGAAAATCAAAATTTAGAGACCAAGATCAAATTTTTTGGTTGGGTAGAAGACAGGGCTTGATCAAACCCTAGTTCGGGATTTTGATCAGAAAGATGGAAAATTAGGGCTTCAACAAAAGTTGGAATTTTTGAAGTCTGTAACCACGACTGGAAGCTCCTCAGAAAAATAAGAGTTTAGAGCCTTGGATCAAACCTTTTGATTGGACAGAAGGGTGGGCTTCATCAAACCCTAGTTCGGGTTCCTGTCCAGAAGATCTAGAAGTTTCGAAGGCAATTTTGAGGGGTCAAATTTTGGAGATTTCAAAAGTGAAGTATGCTAGTTTGATCAGCTCAGCAAGACACATCCTTCCATCCATTCAGAAGCATGAAAGTCAAAGATTGAATTTTTAGGGTTTCTCTAGCAAGCCCTAATCAAGCTCCAAATCAAGTTTTAGGGGGAGTTGAGGCTAAGGCCTTACATAAGAAGACTACAAGAAGTCTCGACAGGTATGACTTAAGGAGGTTCAGGTATGTCTTGAAATATGATTCTTGATTAAGTTCATAATGTGCTTGTCTTCATATTATTTATTAGTACAATCTTGATTATTGTTAGAATTGTCTTATCACCCTAGTAACAGTATGAATGCATGTGAATGATTGAAGAAATTCATTGATTAGGGCTATATGATTGTACTAATGCATTATGGTGTTGTGTGAGGTTGATGTTGTGTGCTAACAAGATACAGGTACATCACAAAAGACAAATCAAGTTCCATGACCATGACAACATGAAGACAAAGACTCATCCATAATATTTGTTCTACTTACGAGGTATGTATGACTTTGTTATATTATTCTTAACCTATGAGACATGCAGGTTCTAGCTCAGGATCTCTAAATCATTGAAGAGATTGTTTAGGTATGTTGTACATAACTAATCCAGATATGTTTTATTATGTCAAGTTAGAATCTTACCTTGTGTTAGGATCCCTTATATAAGTATACTTGGTATGATTGGTTATGCTTATTCATTAAGTTAGTAATCAAGGGTTTATGCATATTATGTCTCTTGTCTTGATGATTTAATTAACCAGAAGAGTACTATGATCAAACAAGAATATGCATGAGTAAAAGAAGACTTCCTTGAAACCCTGAATACTAATGATCATGACTATACATATTCAAGATTATTTAGAATTAGAATGTTTGGAGAATATACTAATGAACGTATGTTTGTGTATGAGATCATGAGGATGACACTAGTGCACACTTGAGCATGCACAGTGGTACAGAATGAATAGAAGTTCAAAAGACATATAGAAGATCAAGCGGGAGGCAACCACACAAACATAAAAGATAAGTATTTGAGTTGTTATTTGAAATAGTAAATGATATTGCTTGTATGCATATTTGTATTCCTGGAATATATCATGCTGAGTGTAAACATTCATAGAGCATTGAACAGTATACTACTAATATGCATATGATTGGTAAGTTGGACAAACATTCCGTTGTTGCTTGTCTAGAATGAAACCTCTTTGCTGACATGCTGAGAGCTGTGCACACTCTCGATAGTATGTTCTGGTAGAGATGGAAGGCATCTAGATAGCCACTGTATGCATACAGGATATGGGAAAGTGTTGTGCCAAAGTATTGGTCAAAATAGTTGTATAACTATGTAAATGATATCTGTATGCATAATAGGTTATCATGTCAATATGATTTGATGATTATGAAGTATTACTAATCATGTACTTAATTTTGATTTGTAGGAAAGATCATGCTGAATGATGAACACTAAACAAGCGATGGATGTTAAACAAAAAAAAAAGATTTTCAAATCAAACACACTATAGAAGGCTTGTGGCTAGAAGATTCTCTTAGAAAGAAGAAGAGAATCATGATGAGATGTTTGCTCCAAGTGGCTAGATAAGACCATTCTCTTAATGGTGTAATTAAAGAAGAAGTGTGAATCAGGTTCTGTATGGGTTCCCAGGATTGATAGTAATTGATGAGAATACATGTGAGGATTGGATCATCCTTGAACACAACTTCTAAAGTGAGCCGTAGACAAGTGTCTCCGAGAAAGAAGAGGGATTGTATCATCCTTGAACACTTGTTCTAAAGAGAGCCGTAGATGTATGTCTTCGAAAATGAAGTCCTTGGTGGACATGAGAGGATTGGATCATCCCTGGACTTCAGTCCGAAAGAAGAGCCGTAGACGTATGTCTTCGAGAATGAAGTTCTTGGTGAACATGTGAGGGGATTGGATCATCCCTGGACTTCAGTCCGAAAGAAGAGCCGTAGACGTATGTCTTCGAGAATGAAGTTCTTGGTGAACATGTGAGGGGATTGGATCATCCCTGGACTTTAGTCCGAAAGAAGAGCCGTAGACGTATGTCTTCGTGAATGAATTTCTTGGTGAACATGTGAGGGGATTGGATCATCCCTGGACTTCAGTCCGAAAGAAGAGCTGTAGACATATGTCTTCAAGAATGAAATCCTTGGACGTGGTCCTAAATGTACGGTTGAGGATTGAGTCATCCTTGGACGTGGTCCTAAATGTACGGTTGAGGATTGAGTCATCCTTGGACGTGGTCCTAAGTGTACGGTTGAGGATTGAGTCATCCTTGGACGTGGTGCTAAATGTACGGTTGAGGATTGAGTCATCCTTGGACGTGGTCCTAAATGTACGGTTGTGGATTAAATCATCCTTGGACAGTAAATCTAGTAATTCCGAAAGGAAGGATAGTCCTAAATGAATTGAGTGGATTAAATCATCCTTGGACAGTAAATCCAGTAATTCCGAAAGGAAGGATAGTCCTAAATGAATTGAGTGGATTAAATCATCCCTTGACAGTAAATCCAGTAATTCCGAAAGGAAGGATAGTCCTAAATGAATTGAGTGGATTAAATCATCCTTGGACAGTAAATCCAGTAATTCCGAAAGGAAGGATAGTCCTAAATGAATTGAGTGGATTAAATCATCCTTGGACAATAAATCCAGTAATTCCGAAAGGAAGGATAGTCCTAAATGAATTGAGTGGATTAAATCATCCTTGGATAGTAAATCCAGTAATTCCGAAAGGAAGGATAGTCCTAAATGAATTGAGTGGATTAAATCATCCTTGGACAGTAAATCCAGTAATTCCGAAAGGAAGGATAGTCCTAAATGAATTGAGTGGATTAAATCATCCTTGGACAGTAAATCCAGTAATTCCGAAGGAAGGATAGTCCTAAATGAATTCAGTGGATTAAATCATCCTTGGACAGTAAATCCAGTAATTCCAAAAAGAAGGATAGTCCTAAATGAATTGAGTGGATTAAATCATCCTTGGACAGTAAATCCAGTAATTCCGAAAGGAAGGATAGTCCTAAATGAATTTAGTGGATTAAATCATCCTTGGACAGTAAATCCAGTAATTCCGAAAGGAAGGATAGTCCTAAATGAATTGAATGGATTAAATCATCCTTGGACAATAAATCCAGTAATTCGAAAGGAAGGATAGTCCTAAATGAGATTGAGTGGACTAATCACCTTGTAAATAGATTGGGATTGCCTCGTCCCTAGACATGGTGACATGTCTTAAAGTGATAAGGACTAATCATCCTGTAAATAGATTGGGATTGCCTCGTCCCTAGACATGGTAAGATGTTTTAAAGTGATAAGGACTAATCATCCTGTAAATAGATTGGGATTGCCTCGTCCCTAGACATGGTGAGATGTCTTAAAGTGATAAGGACTAATCATCCTGTAAATAGATTGGGATTGCCTCGTCCCTAGACATGGTGAGATGTCTTAAAGTGATAAGGACTGATCATCCTGTAAATAGATTGGGATTGCCTCGTCCCTAGACATGGTGAGATGTCTTAAAGTGATAAGGACTAATCATGCTGTAAATAGATTGGGATTGCCTCGTCCCTAGACATGGTGAGATGTCTTAAAGTGATAAGGACTAATCATCCTGTAAATAGATTGGGATTGCCTCATCCCTAGACATGGTGAGGTGTCTTAAAGTGATAAGGATTGATCATCCTGTAAGTTGATCTGGATTGCATCATCCATAGACATGAGAGTTGTCTTAAACCGAGAGGGACTGATCATCCCTTAAGCGGATCAGGATTGTATCATCCTTGGACCTATGTCCTAAAGTGAGAGGGATTGATCATCCTGTAATTGGATCTTGTGTGTTGCAGGGTATGCTGCTATTGTGTATACTTGTATTGATGAGGATACTTGTATTGATGATATGTATACTTGTATTGATGAGGATACTTGTATTGATGATATGTATACTTGTATTGATGAGGATACTTGTATTGATGAGGATACTTGTATTGATGATGTGTATACTTGTATTGAAGAGGATACTTGTATTGATGATGTGTATACTTGCATTAATGATATTTATACTTGTATTGATGATGTTGTTGATCATGATGATCTAGATGACGATGTTGTTGATCGTGATGATCTAGATGACGATGATGTTGATCGTGATGATCTAGATGACGATGCTGCTGATCGTGATGATCTAGATGACGATGCTGTTGATCGTGATGATCTAGATGACGATGTTGCTGATCGTGTGATGACGATGCTGATGATCATGTGATGATGATGCTAATGATCGTGTGATGATGATGCTGATGATCGTGTGATGACGATGCTGATGATCATGTGATGATGATGCTAATGATCGTGTGATGACGATGTTGATGATCGTGTGATGACGATGCTGATGATCGTGTGATGACGATGCTGATGATCGTGTGATGACGATGCTGATGATCGTGTGATGACGATGCTGATGATCATGTGATGATGATGCTGATGATCGTGTGATGACGATGCTGATGATCGTGTGATGACGATGCTGATGATCGTGATGCTGATGACGATGCTGATGATCGTGTGATGATGATGCTGATGATCGTGAGATGATGATGCTGATGATCGTGAGGATCCAGATGTTGATGTTGCTGTAGTTGTTCGAGTGCTGCAGAAGATAAAGACTCAGTACTGAAGATGTTGATGTTCCAGTATTGAAGATGTTCCAGTAACTGCTTGAGTTACTGATGATGTTGAGAAAGCTTCCAATGATTTATAGATGTATCATGTATGATGTTGATGACTCCTTGCTCGTGCAGATGTTTTTATAATATCATTCTCGTTAAGGGGGAGTGTTGAGATATTGTAACTTCAAAGAATATTATATTTGTACTTTATTATTCCGGAGATGTTTCATTCCTCCGTGAAGATCTTATTGTATATCCGGAGATGTTTATTCCTCTGTCGGAATGTGGTAACTTGGGTTATTAGACTTCCCTAGTGGGGGTCGGCCCTGTATGTGTTATATGGGTCAAAGGGTTATTAGACCCACCATGTGGGGGTCGGCCCAGTCAGTTATAATGGGGTATTTAACCTAATGGTTAAATACGAGCCTACATGTACTTGTGTAAAATACATATCAGAGTAGTGTATAAATAGAGGAGTTGTGTTCCTCATTATACACATACACTCACTTGAGAAAGGAGCACTTGTGGAGGAGAGGTATGCTATGGTGGAGGAGGAGATCATATATTTGGTTTGCATCTTTGTGTATTGCTGGTCATCTATATTGAGGAAGCTTTACTGGGTTTTCTACCCCATGAGGGTTTCCCAGGATAAATTTGTGTCTCTTGTGTTTATGCTATGCTTGTTGTTTCTTCAGTGATCCTGTATATGCTATTATTGTGAAATGGAATGTAATGCTGCTATTTTCTATCTTAGCATATTAAATATTAACATTTAGGATCATAGCCTGCCTTGACAACACTTTCCTATCGAGTTCTCTTATTTCTAGGCATGTGAATGGAAACCTGATTTTGTTAGACATATTGTGGGGTTGAATGCTCTCATAATCCCTCATCATTGGTACATGTGGAGGCATGCCAAGGCATGGTCAAAGGATCTATATGCACAAACAACTCTTGACATGAAGTCATCCTTGGAGAACAATAGTATACACCTGTCACAAAAGAATTCATGTAGGATGTAGCAGATTGTTCTTTTAGGCCAACAGTTGAAGTAATTCTAGGTTTTGTTTTAGATGCTTCTCCTCCTAGCTAGATTTTAGATGATGAACTGTGTACTAGAATATAGATGTTGCTGTCTCAGCTTCAGATGATCTAAACACATAGCAGAGAGTTAAGGACCGAGCAGCATGCTAGATTAGTTTTGTTTAATGAAGTACAAGTTATGCAACAAGAAAATAATCAGTATCATGATATTTTGAACAACAGTTAATGGGAACATATATAGAGAAAGGACAGTCTATCTTTAGTTAATATGCAGGGTGCACTTTTAGTCAACCGGTTGTGCTAATTTTAGTTTATAAACCAATTAAAAATCTTTGATATAGTTTCTTATGATGTCACCACAGGTTGAAGATTGTTATTTGTTGGGTATGTTGATGAAAGGATATAGGTTTGTGGTTCCTTAAAGAAATCAGATTGTTGAGAGTAGAGATGTTAGAATCAATGAAAATTCGGATCTGAATCAAATTGATGATGACATGTTTGAGGCTGACAAATCCATAGAATTTCAAGGAAGTGATGTTTAGAAGATTGAGCACTCACCATGTGATGTTGTGGCAATAGTACAAGTGGGAGTAGAGCTCCCACAATCAAGTTACGGAAGAGGTTGAAGGCATGAAGATGCAAATAGAGAAGAAGTACCACAGTCTAATCTTGGATGGAAGGCTTGAAGATATGAAGAAGTGGAGGGCTAGATAGAGAAGTGGAACTAGAGGCACTAGATGCATCAAGATTAGTCCTAGTGAAAGCAATACAACATGATTAGTGATGCATGTAAAGAGAACACATGAACAGACACAGGTGCTTGCGGATCAGTCACAGGGATTGGAATTTATAGGTGTGGATGCAATGAGGCTCTTTACAGAATATTGCAGGCTTTAGAGGCCTAGTTTGTGATTTGAACACTTTTGGTACCTAGGTATCGAAGAGGATAGTTCCTTGAATTTGAAATCAAATTATACATTACAACTTACACCATCATCAATAAATGTGACAAGATGCCAAATAGGGGAGTTATCCACTAAACCAAGGAGTCAATCATTAAGGAAGACTAATACTATGCCCAAAATAGCTAGCGCAATATCTCCAAAAATTAAAGTTAGTATGTTCAATATTTAAAGTGTAGTCATCCGTTGATTGATTGTTGATTGTTGTCTGTACCGAGAGCTGATACAACCTAGGCCATTCTAAGAAGTAAATTTAGTAATTCCCATAAAAAGTCCTTAAAAAAAATTAATTGTAAAATGCAATCAAGTAAGATTGACAATATAATGACGGACATATTTTAAAAGCCTAATGTGTAGTCATCCACTATTATGACAATATTTTGAAAGCCTAATGTGCATTCGTCCACTATTATGACAATATTTTGAAATCCTAATGTGTAGTCGTCCGCTATTACTTTTATGTTCAATATTTATAGTTAGTATTTGATCATGTATGTGACTTATCTAGGTGAAAGAGTGCTTACTAACTTGGGAAAATAATTTTCACCGCAACAGTTTTTGTCTCCTAGTAAGTTGGCCCTTCCATTCCACATTATTTTTACCATTCCCATACTTGTTTTCACTACAAGTAAACAATGCACAAAACTGTAGTGTTGCACTTAACAAAGTAAAATGCAATCAAGTAAGCTTGACAATATAATGCTGGGCATATTTTGAAAGCCTAATGTGTAGTCGTCCACTCACCTTTCTCTTGGTGATGAATATGACAATATATATATTGAATATGAGTCCCAACAAAGCAATGATAGAAGTCACACCTGAGGTGGCTTGGATTGGTGTGAAACCAAAGGTAAACTAGTTAAAAATCTTTGATATAGTTGCTTATGATGTCACCACAGGTTGAAGATTGTTAATTGTTGGGTATGTTGATGAAAGGATATAGTTTTGTGGTTCCTTACAGAAATCAAGTTGTTGAGAGTAGAGATGTTAGAATCATTGAAAAATTCAGATCTGAATCAAATTGATGATGACATGTTTGAGGCTGACAAATACACAGAATTTCAAGGAAGTGATGTTAAGAATATTAATCACTCACCATGTGATGTTGTGCCAATAGTACAAGTGGAAGTAGAGCTCCCACAATCAAGTTATGGAACAAGTTGAAGGCATGAAGATGCAAAGAGAGAAGATTTCCCACAATCCAATCTTGCATGGAAGGCTTGAAGATATGAAGAAGTGGATGGCTAGATAGAGAAGTGGAACCAGAGGCACTGGCTTCATTAAGATTAGTCCTAGTGAACGAAATACAGTATGATTAGTGATGCATGTAAAGAGACCACATGAACAGACACAGGTGCCTGCGGAGCAGTCACAGGGATTGGAATTTGTAGGTGTGGATGACAATGAGGCTCTTTACAGAATATTGCACGCTTTAGAGGTCTAGTTTGTGATTCGTAAAACTTTTGGTACCTAGGTATGGAAGAGGACAGTTCCTTGAAGTTGAAAAAAACTTATACATTACAACTTACACCATCATCAATAAATGTGACAAGAGGCCAAATAGGGGAGTGCTCCACTAAATCAAGGAGTCAATCATCAAGGAATACTAACACTATGTCCAAAATAGCTAGCACAATCTCTCCAAAAATTAAAGTTAGTATGTTCAATATTTAAAGTGTAGTCGTCCACTATTACTTGTATGTTCAATATTTAAAGTTAGTACTTGATCATGTATGTGAATTATCTAGATGAAAGAGTGCTTACTAACGTGGGCAGATAATTTTCACTGCAACAGTTTTTGTCTCCTAGTAAGTTGGGCCTTCCATTCCATGTTCTTTTTGTCATTCCCCATACTTGTTTTCACTACAAGTAAACAATGCACAAAACTGTAGTTTTGCACTTAATAGAGTAGGCTTCCATTTCGCAACTCTTGCATGTATGTACGATGAATCATTTCTTCCTGCTTGATATTCAGTTGCGGGGAATTATGTTCCTTGGATTATATAAATAGACTTTAAATATACCGAGGGAAAGATTAAATCGAAAAGGGAAGGATATAGATAGATGAATGGATTGATCAGTATTCATTCACCATTTTCCATACAGTTAATTTCCCAGTTGATTACTGTCTGTACTGAGAGCTGATACAACCCAGGCCATTCTAAGAAGAAAATTCAATGATTCTCATAAAAATTCCTTAACAAAAATTAATTGTAAAATGCAATCAAGTAAGCTTGACAATATAATGTTGGGCATATTTTGAAAGCCTAATGTGTATTAATGTGTATTCATCCGCTATTACTTGTATGTTCAATATTTAAAGTTAGTATTTGATCATGTATGTGACTTGTCTAGATGAAATAGTGCTTACTAACTTGGTGGAATGGAACCTTGAACTCAGAATAAAGGGATGGGATTGGGAAACTTGAGAATTGGACTTTGAGATTGGAAAGTGGCTAAGGGAGTTTATAGATTTATCAAAGTTAGTGGTTGTTGTTGTTATTAAGACCATGGGCATTGAAGGCTAGGATGCCCTATTTCATTTCATGGTTGATGTTATTTGTTACAATTTGTTGATTACAAATGTTATCTTTTGAAACTTGAAAATTCAATGTTGATGTTATGGTTGATCATTTGATAGTGCATTGATCAATCATGGGGCAAGTATTAAAGTGCATGGGGCAAGTATTAAAGTGCCTTGGGGGAATTTTGAAGTTCTTGGGGAAAATATTGAAGTGCATGGGGAGTTTCTATCATCCTTAAGAGAATTTTGAAGTGCCTGTGAAAATATTGAAGTGCTTAGGGCCTTTTTATCATCTTTCGGAGAATTTGAAGTGCCCGGGGAAAGTATTGTCATGCATGGGGATTTTTTCTCATCAATTTGGTGAATTTAGAAGTGCATGGGACGTTTTTCTCATCACTAGGTGAATTTAGAAGTGCCTGTGGTTGTTCTTTATCAATACATGGATGATTTTATAGTGTTGGGACGTTTTAAAATAGTGATGGGAAAAGTTATCACTTGCGAAGGTAAATTTGTGTGGATTGAGGCATTTTTGTGATTGCCTAGGCAATTATATCAATGTCTGGTTGTTTCCTCCCTCGCCTAGGGAATTTTTATCATCATTGGACGAATTTTGAAGTGTATAGGGCAAGTAATTAAGTGCCTGGGAAAACATGGAAGTGGATGGGGGCGTTTTTATCTTCACCACGAGAATTTTGAAGTGCTTGGGGAAAATATTGAAGTGCATGGGTGTTTTTATCATCGTTGGGAGAATTTTGAAGTGGCTGAGGAAAGTATTTAAGTGTGCGGGGCATTTTTCTCATCACTGGGTGAATTTAGAATTGCATGGGGCAAGTATTTAAGTGCCTTGGGGGAATTTTGAAGTGCTTGGGGAACATATTGAAGTGCATGGGGAGTTTTTATCATCCTTGGGAGAATTTTGAAGTGCCCTGGAAAATACTGAAGTGCTTAGGGCATTTTTATCATCTCTGGCAGAACTTTGAAGTGCAAGTGCCCAGGGAAAGTATTGAAGTGCCTAGGGCATTTTTCTCCTCACTGGGTGAATTTAGAAGTGCATGGGGTGTTTTTCTCATCACCATGTGGATTTAGAAGTGCATGGGGCGTTTTTCTCATCATTGGGTGGATTTAAAAGTGCATGGTGCATTTTTGTCATCACTGGGTGAAATTAGAAGTGGATGGGGGCATTTTTATCTTTGTTGCGAGAATTTTGAAGTGCTTGGGGAAAATATTGAAGTGTCTGAGCATTTTTATCATCGTTGGGAGAATTTTGAAGTGGTCAAGGAAAGTATTGAAGTGCATAGGGCGTTTCTATCATCATTGGGTCAATTTAGAAGTGCATGTGGCAAGTATTGAAGTGACTCAGGGGAATTTTGAAATGCTTTGGGAAAATATTGAAGTGCATGAGGAGTTTTTGTCATCCTTGGGAGAATTTAGAAGTGCCTTGGAAAAGATTGAAGTTCTTAAGGCAATTTTATCATCTTTCAGAAAAATTTGACATGCCTGGGGAAAGTATTGAAGTGCCTGGTGCGTTTTTCTCGTCACTGGGTGAATTTAGAAGTGCATGGGGCATTTTTCTCATCATCGGTTGAATTTAGAAGTGCATGGGTCGTTTTTCTCCTCACTGCATGAATTTAGAAGTGCTTGGGGTTGTTACTGATCAATGTATGAATGCTTTTATAGTGTTGGGACGTTTTGAAACAATGATGGACAAATTTATCACTTGCCGAGGCAAATTTGTGTGGATTGAGGAATTTTTGTGATTGCCTGGGTGATTATATCATTGTCGGGTTTTTTTCTCCCTTTCTTAGGGAAACTATTGAAGTGCATAGGGCATATTTATCATCATTAGATGAATTTTGAAGTATCTAGGGAAAGTAATGAAGTTCCTGGGAAATCATGGAAGTGGATAGGGGCGTTTTTATCTTTGCTGCGAGAATTTTGAAGTGCCTGGGGAAAATATTGAAGTGTCTGGGTGTTTTTATCATCGTTGGGATAATTTTGAAGTGGTTGAGGCAAGTATTGAAGTGCATGGTGCATTTCTATCATCATTGGTTCAATTTAGAAGTGCATGGGGTAAGTATTGAAGTGCCTTGAGGGAATTTTGAAGTGCTTGGGGAAAATATTGAAGTGCATGGACATTTTTTATCATCCTTGGGATAATTTAGAAGTGCCTGGGAAAATATTGAAGTGCTTAGGGAATTTTTATCATCTCTAGGAGAATTTTGAAGTGCCTAGGGAAAATATTGAAGTGTTTGGGGTGTTTTTCTCATCCTTGGGTGAATTTAGAAGTGCATGGGGTGTTATTCTCATCACTGGGTGAATTTATAGGTGCATGGGGTTGTTATTTATCAATTTATGGATGCTTTTATAGTGTTGGGATGTTTTAAAACAGTGATGGGAAAAGTTATCATTTGTTGAGGAAACTTTGTGTGGATTGAGCCATTTTAAGTATTCACTGACAAATAGAACTATCTCTCTATATAAAGGAAGTGGCCGACTACTAGGATATTCACTTAATTCTATCAGTTTGTCGGCCTGTCAAGATTCATGACCCCACATCTCCATTGGACCATTAATGGATGAGATAACAAGTAGAGTCCTTCTTGCCCTGAATCTAGTTAGTGCAATTATGTTTCATCGACACCTTCTAGTTGTGAGTGATCAAATATTGCTTGTGAAATGTATAAATAAATCCATCCTCTCCTCATTCATACACGTGTTCATTCGAAAGTCTAGGATTCCAGAGAGTCCAGAGTTGAGCTCTGGTGTATGTTCTTCTGTTGCACTACCTTAGTAATCTACAGAATCAAAAGCTTGATTCTTACTGGCAAAAGATTCGCCAAAATTTTACTATATTTTATAAATCAGTGAAAGATTCGCCAAGTTTTTACAATTTTTTTATAATTAAGTGAAATATTTGCCAATATTTTACAATATCTCAAAATTTAGTGAAAGATTCACCAAGATTTTACAGCATTACATAATGAAATGAAAGATTCGCCAAAAAAATTATATATACATATTATATTATTGATAAAATCACCTTCAAGTTTTCCTATATATCCAGGAGATTCGCCAATTTTTTATACATATAAATTTTGGGGGGGTTCTTAAAATCATCCCTCATTGTAAATTGATGTAAATATTTAATATTGAAATAAAATACCAAAACTGGCTATGGGAGCAACGAATGAGAAGGGGCCATGTGTATCCACTAGGGAGTAGTGAGGGGGTTGTGGGATTGAACCATAGGCTACCATATGTCACCTTGAGAACCCATTTGACTTACCTTCCTGACATTTATTTATGTTGTAAGGAAGTGGTTGAGGAATTCAGTCCATGGCTTCAATGGAGCATGGGCAACCCAAAAATTCATATGGTAGAGTATGGGCTCTGTTTTCTTGTACCACAAGCCACTCTACCTCATGGGAGTTGCTTCTTCATCATCCCCATTCCATTGTGAAACTTACCAGCACCATTTTCCATCCAAAAACGAATTGCCAGCAGAGAGAAAAACCATAAATCGCAACGTTGAAAGAACCCACATTTTGAAGAGCCAAGGACGCCCATATTTGTCATGGGACAGTGAAGTATAATGGGGGATCCATTGGTATGAACCTTGGGGCGAATTTGGGAGCATTAGCTATCCTGAAATCCATAGGAAAACCCAGTTTTTGCATCCCAGAAAATGAGTGACGGATTTGAGTTATTTGGTGAGCAGAATGGTGAGAAATCAAGTAGGAAATGACTGTGCAGAAGTTGGGTGTGCTTGATAAACCCAGTGAAGGCTAGGATCTCAAGGATTAGCAGCTGGACCTTTCTATGCCCATCCTGAAGAGCACTGGAGGGAAGAGTTGCCTGAGGGACTGTGTAACAGAGAAAGGGATCTTCCTTGTATTGGATGTGGTAGGTCATGTGGGTGCCTGGCTGTCAAGTTCACTTGAGATGCATGTAGCTCTGTGGTTGAGCTCACTGGCTTAGCGTTACCCTCCTCTATCTTCTTGAATGCTTGATAAACCCAACGGTGTGTTGGCTTAGCATAGCTAATGACCGAAACCATGGCTGTGAGTGAGCCAAGCTAGTTCTTCCTTAGTGGATACACAGCCCAGCTCGGGGGTGATCTCTCAGGTGAAAGAATATAGGCTGGATAGAGATCTATGGTTGGGTGGAACGTTGCCCTCCCGTAGCCAGTCGTTGGACATTTACATTTCAAGATAAGTATTCTTGTGAATTAATTTATATACATTCTATGTTATGCAATGTGTTCAATCCGAATGTTAAATATTCGTGGTAATCAAATTGAGATGGAATCTATGAATAGCATGAGAATGAGATTGAATCTCTACATATGGAATCACCTTTTTGCTTGAGATAAACATGTTGATGCATTCCATTCTGTCTATGTGTTATTATGTTTAATTCCACTGTGTTTATATTGAGTTGAATCTGCACACATAAGTTTTTAATTGTTATGAATTTATGAGTAAGAATATTGGGGCTAAGTCTGCCAAAAGCCCCGTATGATTGGTCATGTTCTCTCCCCTACATTTGGAAGGCGGGAGGGGACGTTACACTTACGGCTAGTGTTCCCAGCCAGAACCTGCCTAAACACACTTGCAGGACTCCCCCGAACCCAGTTTTGTTGTACGGTTGGACTTCTATGCCCCCGATAGGTATCCAGTAGGTGTCCCTGAAGGCCTTTTGGATGCGAGACGGAATGAGCCATAGAATGACGACCATGGATCCGATCGATGAACCGTCGACTCCGTTGGATTTAGGACACCGGGAGAGTGCTAAGAGGGCCCCTCTGCTTTAGTCCTGTGGCCCCGGTGTCATTTTGTATGTCCATCTTGGAAACTAGGGTTTTGCTCAGTGAGGGAGTGTGTAATTTTTGCACATGGGGGTCAACTCTGCAAAATTGTCCGTCTGGCACTCACGGCTAGCATTCCCAACCTGAAATTGCCTAGACACACCTATAGGACTCCTCGGAGCTTGGTTTTGCTACACGATTGGACTTCCATGCCCCCGACAGGTATCCAGCAGGTGTGCGTGAAGGACTTTTGGATCCGAGACGGAACGAGCCATAGAATGACGACCATGGCTCCGATCAACGAACCGTCGACTCCGTTGGATTCAGGACGTCGGGACAGTGCCAAGGGTGCCCCTATCCTCCAGTACTGTGGCCCCAGTGCCATCTTCTATGTCCATCTTGGAAACTAGGTTTTTGCTCAGTGAGAGAGTGTTCAATTTTTGCACACGGGGGTCAACTCTACAAAATCATCCACCGAGCACTTATGGCTAGCATTGCAAGCTAGAACCTACCTAGACACACCTGCAGGACTCACCGAAACCCGGTTTTGCTACACGGTTGGACTTCCATGCCCCCGACAGGTATCCAGCAGGTGGCCCTGAAGGCCTTTTGGATGCGAGATGAAACGAGCCATAGAATGATGACCGTGGCTCCGATCGACAAACCGTCAACTCCATTGGATTCAGGACGCCGGGATAGTGCTAGGGGTGCCCCTCTCCTCTACTCCCATGGCACCGGTGCCATCTTGTATGTCCAACTTAGAAACTAGGGTTTTGCTCAGTGAGGGAGTGTGTAATTTTTGCACATGGGGGTCAACTCTGCCAAATCGTCCACCGGACACTTATGATAATGATGGTGGTGATGATGATGGTGATGGTGATGATGATGGTGATGGTGATGGTGATGGTGATGAAGATGATGACGATGGAGAACATGATGATCATGGAGATGTTGATGAGGAACCTAGAGTTAGAGTTAGAGTTAGGGTTAGAGTTAGAGTTAATGATGATGATGGATATGGTGGTGATGATGAAGATGTTGATGATGATGGTGTTGGTGATGGTTATGGTGATGGTGATGGTGATGGTGAGGATGAAGAAGATGGCTTAGTGCTATGGTTTAGGTGAGGGTTAGGGCTAGAGTTATAGAAGGAAATTGAATTAGGGTTAGAGTTAGAGTTAATGATGATGATGATGGTGATGGTGACGGTGATGGTGATGGTGATGGCGAGGATGAAGAAGATGGCTTAGTGCTAGGGTTTGGGTGAGGGTTAGGGATAGAGTTATAGAAGGAAATTGAATTAGGGTTAGAGTTAGAGTTAATGATGATGATGAAGACATGATGATGATGGTGACGGTGACGCTGATGGTGATGGTGATGGTGAGAATGAAGAAGATGGCTTAGTGCTAGGGTTTGGGTGAGGGTTAGGGATAGAGTTATAGAAGGAAATTTAATTAGGGTTAGAGTTAGATTTAATGATGATGATGAAGACATGATGATGATGGTGATGGTGACGGTGATGGTGATGGTGATGGTGATGGTGATGATGAAGAAGATGGCCTAGTGCTAGGGTTTCAGTGAGGGTTAGGGCTAGAGTTATAGAAGGAAACTGAATTAGGGTTAGAGTTAGAGTTAATGATGATGATGAAGATGGTGGTGATGATGAAGATGTTGATGGTGATGATGAAGAAGATGGTTTAGTGCGAGGGTTTGGGTGAGGGTTAGGGATAGAGTTATAGAATGAAATTGAATTAGGGTTAGAGTTAGAGTTAACACGATGATGAAGACATGATGATGATGGTGATGGTGATGGTGATGGTGATGGTGAGGATGAAGAGGATGGTTTAGTGCTAGGTTTTGGGTGAGGGTTAGGGATAGAGTTATAGAAGGAAATTGAATTAGGGTTAGAGTTAGAGACGAAGATGGTGGTGACGATGAAGACGTTGATGGTGATGGTGATGGTGATGGTGAGGATGAAGAAGATGGTTTAGTCCTAGGGTTTGGGTATCCTAAGAGTGTAAGTATCTAACTCTAGAGCACCTTGTTTGCATGGATAAATGGGCCAAATAAGTGCACTTGTACTGGGATTATCTGAGGCATGAAAGCATGTATCCTCCTAGAGATCTGCCCCCCTTAACTTAGACTGTAATCCTCACATATGAGTGCTTAGGGAACTGCACTCTCTCACTATGCATGCAAAACTAAATAAAACAAAAATGCAGAATTAGAACTGAACTACTAATTTAGGAAAAACATCTAAACTGAAAATTAATGGAGGATGATGCATGCATGCGCTCCCTATCTCTCTCAACCATAAATGCTAGTGCATCCTGTTACATCTTGTTTTCACACCCAAGTGGCAAAGTCCTAATCCTTTAATGCTACAAGTGCGACTTTCAAAGATGATTACCACTGTCACCTCAGCAGATATTTTCCCAAGTTTTAGGCCTACTTTAAAGGCCAAGGGAGGCTTCTAGATCAAGGTTGGAGAAAAGGTCTTAGGATTTCAAACTTCTTTGAAGATTAAGATGTGTTCTCCATTAAGTTAAAGTCCCATGTGAGTGCTTAATTTAGAAAGTTGCAAGTGAATTAATCCAATAGACACCTTTCAGAAATAAATATTTGCTCATGTGTAAAACGAAAGATCATTCATGGATAAATAAAGATATTAACAAAACTTAAATCAATAATGAACCATAATGTTGTAGAATCAAAATTCACATTAAAACATGTTGGCTTATTTCCCAAAATCATCCACAAATGATATTATCTAATAATGCCAAGGTTATAGTTATTAGTTTACAAGTGATTATTGAATGAGACCCTCTTGGAGAGAGTAAAATCTTTGCAAGAGGGTGTTATGCAATCTATTAAGGGTCCAACTAGGTTGTAGTGATTTGAATCACTTCAATAAAGATGGCTGAATTCTTATGTTCACAAAATTAATTAATTAAATGTTTTTCCATATGATCCATGAGCATATAAATATAAAAAGATGTGCTGAAAATAAAATCAGTAAACCACTTGCGCAGGTTTGGTAACTTCTAGAATGTAAATGATTAGATGATTGTAAACATTCATTCAATAAACCATAAACATTTAGGATATGTTGTGTGTAATTGCTTAAGACTAATTTGTGAAATAATAACCATTCAAATAACATGCAATTAACACTATGATCCATAGATGAGAGTTGTGAATTGAAGACAAAATCATGTATGCAAAAATGTATTCAAAGACAAACTCATATACACAAGTGCAGATCCATCTATTAATATGCAAAAATGATCCAATCATGTTCACTTTTTGGAAAAATGGAACATCATTTCCAGCGTCTATATAATGGCAACTTGTGCCTCATACCAAAAAAGGCAACTCGTGCCCTATACAAAATATGGCCCATGGTGCCCTGTACAAAATATCGCAACTCATGCCGAAAATACCACATCGTGGCTAGTGTACATAGGAGGGTCTCTCAATCCTCCTGCCCACCCTCAGAGCTCCCAGGTACATCTCCAAAATCAATCTTCCTCTTCTTCATGCTAGAGGAAGTTGGGTCCTTCTGGCATCTTTGAGTATGTCCCTCTGAGCCCTGAAATGACAACAATAATATGTCAACTTTTCCTGGAAATTATACAAGTATAAAACATAATTTCAAAATAAAAATAGTTTTCAAATCTTGGATAACTCACCACATGCGAGACTGTAAGTCATGAGGGGGTCTCCCTCCTCCGTGATCCAAGTCTCTTAGCAATGCCACCCTGTAACATTTAGAACAATTAGATCAATGATGAAACTATATGCATATAGTAATTTCCGTTAAAATTGAACGAGATTTTGATAAACTAGTCAATCTCACCGTGAATAAAATCGGCTGGTCTTCGGGGCTAACAGATGGAGCAGTCGGCTGGACAGCCTGCTCTGATGGTAGGGTGGACGGTAAAGGGGAGGATGTAGCCACATAAACAGTGGCTACACCGTTGGGGGGACAATGGAAGAAGGGCAGGTGGCAGGAGGAGGCATGGACTGGCGTGGGCGAAGTGGAGATGGACATCTAGGGCTATAAATCCCAACTGGTTGTAGTATGGATCGGGGAACCCTAGAAGGGGAAGCGAGTGTGGTGGGGGAATGTGGGGGGGGTGAGGTCTATGTTGCGGTAGAGGGATGGGTGACTATGGATGGGTGGTGTGACGTGGTCGGATGGGGGAGGGTGGGAACATGGGAAACTGATACAGAGGTGGATCTAGGTATGATACGTAAGGGGGAGTTAGATGGAACTGTGGTGTTGTATAGGAGGGGGGGGATGAATGGAAGGGGTTGGGGAATGGGACATGTATGCCAGGGGATTCGACTGGCATATAGGGTGGTCGAAAGGTCGGGGAGGGAGGAATAATGGCACTGGCAGGCCGAGGTGGTCGCACCTGCATACACATTTATAACCTCATAGTTTAATATACAAAAATATAAATATAAACGAACAAGTCATCGTATTTGAAATTAAATTTATGCATTAATACACACGATACCTGTGCATGGGGAGAACTGCTGGTCCTCGGTGGCAGTGGCTGGTCACTGGAGCTCGCGGACACCTGTGCGAACACTACAATTTTTAGACTGAATTTATAAAAACAATATTAACAATATTAAACAAAATGCAAATGAGAATGACAACGATGGTACTTAAAAAACATGATTGCAATTAATTTATATTCAAGTTAGATGATATTCAATATTCTAAAAGGATAGATGGTGGCATGGTATGAAATTAAAATTAAATAAGGTGAGAGGGCATATAAGGTGACATGGTGAGCTTTTCCTTTTCTAGAGTCATCCCCATGAGTAGGTGAGATTTTCCTTTGGCCCTAGAGAGATGTGCAGTGCCTCATAAGCGAATGGAATTCATGTCCATTTACAAATTTGAATTGGAAACCTATGTAATGTGTTTGGGTTCTTGATGAAGAGTTCCTAGGTTTTGATGTCTTATTATAGATTTGTAGTTTCTTGCAAGCTTGATTCACCCAGTGGAAAAGTATTTGCATCCCTAGAGTGAGGATCTTGAGTCCCTTTATTTCCATAACATTTAAATCATCAAATAAAATGGCATCTCATTGTTTAAATTTGCAAAGAGGTGATAAATAGTAGTTAAGTTAGTGTGCATGTTATTTAATACACTTTAGAGTGTTGATTGTTAGAAAAAGGAAGAAAGATAAATCTTTTTCATGATTAACTTACTTACAAGCTTGAATGTGCCATGTTCTTTTGCATTGAATGTGTAATTATGCGTTCTTGATTGAATAGCTATGTTTTCAGAATGATATTACTTGATTGAAATCAAAGAAATCTTGAGTGAAATGAATTAAATGAGTATTCTTGATGTCAAATCTTTTACCAAGTTGAATTTCAATCAAGATAATAGCAAGGCCCCATAGACCATATTTGTAAGATTATCGCTCTTCCTTATGGGCCTTACATCATTTTCAAAAACTTTAGTGACAATAAATGTGATAAGTTGTTTTACATTGTTTATATGTCTTTCCTAATAGCATGTTCTAGGAGTAGTAGTATGATTACTTTCAGTCTCAAGTATTAGAATAAATTGGAAATCCCGTGATAATAAACTAGGGTAATAAGAACATGAGAAACATTAGGTTCTTGAATTTCTAGAAGCTTGGCCACTATGATTCTCTTTTTCTCGATATTTTTGCACAATCCAGTGAAAATTCATAGCAATAAATAGTTTTCCTATTGGTCTCGGTGGATGCGAAAGTGACAAGTACAACATCTCAGTGAACTCAATTGATGCAACAAAGTTAGCAGAAGTATAGAAGTGATTTGACCACCTTTACCATTAAAAGAACCTATTAGTAGAATATGGGGGAAAGTGATAATTACCATGGTAATATATTCTCAAAGTTTAAGCTTGAATAACACATGGCATAAGGGCATGGAAACAAAGGTTGATTTGGTCGACAAAGTGATGGGCATTGGAGCAATTGGCAGACCTATTGAGCCAAGAGTCAAAGGACCCATACTGTGGTCAGTTGAGGATGATTTGGACAAGGAGAGTACATGGCAAAGATAACTTGGATGACATGGTGACAAATGGAAAAGCAACAATAACACACATGGCATTGGTCAAGCACAGGAAGAGCAAGTAAGCATTGGATGGTAGTCTGAGGATGAAGGACACTGCAAGCATCACCAAAAATCCAACTGAGGGCTCATCATTGGTCAAGTAAGAATGAGAGATTTTGGAAATTTCTATCCCATTTGTATAATCATCAGAGGTCTAGGATGCCTAAAGTGAACATGGACAAATGTTTATAGTTTTCTTAGGTTTTCATGTTTTATAAGGTTTCATTTGTTTTTTGGTGGGATTATACGAATTTATAACTCTCAAATAAATTAGACAATATTATAAACACAACTGTAAAATATGATGATAATATGGTAATTACTCAGTGCTAATTAATTTGTAATTACTGAACAAAAATTACTCGTAACTGGATCTAATTATTCAAAGTAAAGAAGTTACCTATGTGTATGGTGCCACAATCTCCTCTGCTACCCGCCATGGCTCCATCAAGGTCAAAGGAACTAACGTCCTCCCACCTCGAGGATGGAGACCCAACACCGAATAACTGAACATTAAAACAAATAAAGTCAACAATGTGTAATTCAAAGTTAAATATATTAAACAATATCATATCAAATAAAATACAACAAATACTTGAACATTAAATAAAACAATAGCAAACCTGATCCATGAAGCTCATTGTGGCATGCTGCTGCATATCACCATGGCAAGAATGACCATAGTGAGAATAACGACGTGCCGTTGTTCCAGCAGAACTAGAAGGGTCTGCCTGGGTTCCACCTATACCCGGCATGTCTCGGCCACCACCCATAGACTGTGCAGTTGTCTGTGTCTCATCTATGTCCTCTCAGCTCTGGGAAGACATGGCCACAAATTTGGTATGTCTAAGCAAGTCATGTGTGGCACATTTGATGGAGTCATGAATCTCATCTAGACCGCTACCAAACCCGGGTGGCTGAGGAGGGGGGTTTGGTTCGCTCTTGGGTGCAGGAGGTCGTCTAAGTGGGTTGCGGTGCGCCTGAGGTCAATCTTGGGAAGAGCCAAGACCGACACCCTAATACTCAATGATGTCAAAATAGCTGACATGGTACCCTAGCTCAAACTCAGCCCACAATTTTCGAAGGAAATACTGTGGGACCTCCAAATTGTTGCACGGGGGCCTGTCAAATACCATGAACCATCTCTTTCTCCAGTTATCTCTCCATGGATGGTAAGTGCACCAGTCCATGCAAACCCAAGCCCTCGTCACAGCTGGAGGCTATCCCATTGAGGGAACTATGAACTTGCTATACAACTGGGCTTTGGTGATGTTGAGGTCTTTTATCTGATCTTTGGACAACCCAGTGGAGTAGTGTTCCCTCATTCGATCCCTGTATTGGCTCAAGTTTGTTATCTCACTGTGTGCAATATTGATTGATTCAATAATGTTTTGAAGTGATGAATCCAAGGAAACCCAAGAGGGTCCTTGGTACTGTTCAATTCATTACTTAGTGCCCTCAACTGATTTAAGTCTTGGTGTAATTGATCTTCGGGGTTTTCATTGGGTTCATTGTCAGTTCCCATATTGTCTTCTGGAGGTCGGGTTTCATTGGTTTCATCAGATGGTTCAGGTGTGTCTGACATCTTATTAGGTGTAGATGGCCTGCAATTAAATTTTCTTGGTTTTTTAATGGATTGTAAATATTTTTAAAAATTAAAATTCAAATGGAAAACAAAAAGAAACAAAAATAAACACAAATTTGTGCTTTGAGGAGCACCTACCTACAGAAATGGATGGTACTGTGGTGTAGGGGCAATTGCTTGGTGTTGAGGACAATTTGGGTGCACGAAGATGCATTCGTGGGGTTGACAGTGTGCTTGCGGGTTGGAGATTGGACTCACAGGTCTGTCGAAAATGACAAACCCGAAAATGACAAACCCGTGAGCTCTGGTTTTTTTTATAAAAAAACAGAGGCTCGCACGCACCACTAATGGGTGCGCACCATTTTGTGCGTACGTGTCAAAGGCGCATTCGCGCCCCTTTTGTCCACGTGGACGTTCGGCATTGCCGAAGCAGAGACGCGTGCGCATCGTTTTATTTTTTCCGCTCACGCGCTGTTGTTGCGGTTATTTTGGGTACCAGCTTTGTGTGGGTACCCATAATCTATTCTAGATCATTCCTCATTTCCATTAAATCTTCTTCATCAAAATGTTTATCTTCTTTTAAAAAAAATTGTTTATATCAAATCTAACCCTTTTCCTTTGGCCATTTCTTCAATTTGACATTCCACTTTTGTCTTCTCCAAATCTATGAGTACTTCAATTCATTCCATTTTCATAATCTATTCCAGATCATTCGTCATTTCCATTAAATCTTCTTCATCAAAATGTCTAGATTCTTTTAAAAAAATTGCTTATATCAAATCTAACTCTTTTCCTTTCATTTTTACCAATAGTCTCCTTAGATTCTTTTAACTTCGATAGACTTTGCATGAACTCCTGTTCATTTTCTTCTTCATGTACACTTGTATTATTAGCCAAGGCATCAAGGAGTTCATCTAGATGGCATTGAATATTTTGTATCCAACTCATCATCAATAAGGTCTTCATTCCCTTTTCTTCTAAACATTTGTTTGAATTCTTGTTGGTTACTCCAACTATAATACAGGTCTAGTTAGTCTACCCAACCTACAAAGGGATTCCTATTCCTTCTAACAACAAACCTACTAGTTCACAATTTAATAACTCTCATATTCAATTAACAATGGTGATTGGCACCCAAACATTAACAAAATCACAGCTTCATCTATCTTAGGGACTTCTCCCCCTTAAATCTAACCCAGATGAGCCCTTAAATTACCTTTGCTAATCACCACTTATTCTTCTTAACTTCAGCTAGCTTCTAGGACAATGCTTACAAGATCACAGCTTCATATATCTTAGGGACTTCTCCCCCTTAAATCTAACCCAGATGAGCCCTTAAATTACCTCTGCTAATCACCACTTATTCTTCTTAACTTCAGCCAGCTTCTAGGAAAATGCTTAGCAATTTACACAAGCTCAACAGGCTAAATAATACAACAGATTCAACCATTTATAGTTTCAAAAATACAATAGTTTCAGCCATTTACAAGTCTACCAGTCAATCAGGCAACCATTTAATTAGGTATCAAGGTTAAAACCTTTCTCACAGATAGCAAGTGTAAAGACCTTAACAACAAAAATAGAATATCACATATAGAGTAGTGACACAACCAGTCTCAGTGGTGATACTTTATTCAGCACAACAATCATGGGTAACTCTAGAATTTCTAGGTTCAATAGGCCTTCGTCATTAAATAGAAAGCTTTCATAAAGGTTTCAATTTATGATACAAGCCATGATGGGATTTTTTTTCAGACTTTAACAAAAGGTTCAAGGACCCTTCAGCCTTTAAAGAGAAGACACTTGCCTGTTGTTCCTTGACTCAGCTAAGCTTAGCTTACAAATGTTCAAAAAAGGAATTTAAAACTTAATATCAAGGATAATTTTAGGGGCGAAATTTAGCCCATGGGCTATTTTTCCATGTTTTTTTCCAAAAAGAGATTCTCCAATTTGCATTTTTTGAAGCCCCATTTCGTCCAATTTTGATGGGGTAAACTTTTTTCACTCTAAAAATCACCAAATTATTATATAAACTATATAAAATCCTTAGAAATTGAAATAATTTTAGAAAAATATCGCCAAATACTTTATAGTTGACATTTTAAGAGTTGGTAAGATTCGCCAAGGTTTATACACGTTTAAATAAGTATGGGTCCTTACAATTATCCCTGCTTAATATCCTTTACCGAGGTATCCTTTCACAACAGCCACTACTGAATTCTTCTACGCTGAGATTCTACTCCTGTACTTTTTCTCCAATTTTCACACATGCTTCTGCACCGAGCTTCACTTGTGACAATGAGATTCAGTCTGACTATTCTTAACAATTCATCTAGATCTACGGCCCTCAACTTTATCCACACGGGCTCAGCTTGTCTCTTTCTAAGATGTGGCCCTGATAATTGACAGAAACTTAGGATATTTCTAAGATGTGGCCCTCATAACTGATAGAAACTTAGGATACGGTCTTGTTGTTCCATAACAATGTATGCAATAATTTGATACATCCTCTTGAGGGTTATATTGAATTCCAATATATGAATCCATTTTCATCTAGGAGAAATAAATGAGAAGCCTCTAGTTACCTCCGTAAATCCATAAAACGATGGATTCTGAAGAATCTTCACAACCACATAATATTTGTTTGAATAGAGAATCGTAGATATGGGGAGAGAAGCCTACTGTTCCAATTTTTTGCCTCTGTTTTTTTGAGAAGGAACCTATGTTATCAGAAACGAGAAATGGGCAACGGAACAAGAAACGAGAACGGTACTAGAAACTGAAGATTAGAGGCAGAAAATAAAACAAAAGATAATGTGGAATGAGCTACGGCTCTTCAATCTTTATTCATAAACAGAGATCAACTGATGTAATACAAAGCAAAACGTAATGTGTATTTAAACACTTATGGAAAACCCTAAAATCTCTAACCTAGCGTTTGCATGCATGCAAAGCATGCTGTTGCATTGATTAACTACACTTCAATATAGGAAGTAAAGTAAAAGCTAAGCTAAATGAAGTAATTTCTATTTCTAACAAAAACAAAGTTTGGAGGTTTCACATATAAAGAAACTAGGAGAGAGAAAAACAAAAAAAAAATAGTAAAGATCTAAATCCATAGAAAATTTTTGCATAGTTAGAGTCAATAGCAAGTGCAAACCTGCTATTACCATCAATTGGTAGTGGCTCACAAATAAAAACGCTGACCTAATGTACCAACTCCAGGAATTCCCATGGAAGCTCCCTGCAAAGGAGTTGGTGTTGGAATAGTTTGTGAAGATCCCACGTAGATCCCACACAGGCCATAAAAACTGATTATTGCTGGAGGCACATACTCTTGAGCAGATCCCACGCAGAAACAATGAAAACAACTCGCTTGATTTTGAAAAAATCGGTTCAGACTTTAAGAAACAGTCAAAGAAACGACCATCATCGTTTCCTAAGAAACACGTCTAGGCCTTCAAAAACGGGAAACGGAGGTAAAAAACGGAGTTTTCGTTCGGTTGCCATTTCTTGGCCGTTTTGTCAAAAGCCGTCTCATTTCTGGCAACACCGAGGAACTTACTCTGCATTCAAAGTGAATGTCGGGATCTCTAATTAGTGTCTAACACTTCTCAATTTATCACCAAATTCAGCTGATGCCAAGATTTTCGAAACTGCCAATAGCTTCTCTTCTATTCCGTCTGCCTCTGCTGGGTCTTCTAAACTACGTTCGCCGATGATTGAAGCACGAGCTTAAAGCCTTAGCTAAGTTTGAGTGTGTTGGTAGTCTTGTTGTCGTTTGGGTTTTCGAATTTGTAAAATTTTTGAGTTGACGGCATCGATAATTCGGTTATCTTTCTTGGTGTTAGCCTCTTAAATAAGATGCGGGCTAGTTTTTTACTTAAACTTTGGTTATTGTTATTATTTGTTTATATTATTTTGGATTCTAGATTGCATAAGGATGGGGTAAGTGTATTGTTCATATTGATTTTATGGTTTTTTTAATTTAAAATAAAGAATTTAAAAAATATATAAAAAATCATCAGTAACTTATGTATAGATAACTGCAATTAGTGGCAAACAACCTATTTAAATAGAAAAAGGTGAATAATAACAATTAATATAATGAACATATGATTACAAATAATAAATTTAAAAAATTATTTTTCAGTAACCACAAATTAAGTAATTATGACCGTAAATATATCAATGAAAAAAATAATGTGAAGATTTATTATAACTCTGTTTGCCCAACACAACCTTGAATGAAGTCGAGCTTACAAGGTCTTTTGTGGCAAGAGGTGGCAGGTGATAACAACTCTGAAGATGGAAGAGCAGGCAGCTTCCATAGACGTTCGTGCAATGATAGAGATACGGTTCCAGAATTCACATGAAGTAGGATAAGAGATAACACAGCGGGCTCACAGAGCCAACCTCATGGTCATGATACCACTCGATAAAATGCACAGACAAAAATGGCAATGCCCCAAACCCTCTTCTTTTTCATTATAAAAAACATATTTATATAAGTTACAGAATTCTGGTGGCTGTATATTTTCAGGCTGGAAGTAACCCTGAGAAAATAAACAAGTTTCCCATCTGAAAATTACCGGCGAGTGCATTACATTCAGGTGAATAGAGAATTGCATTTAGACGATTACAGGCACACCAGACGAGAATCCTAGCATCCTCCTGAAATGTCTATATCATTATGAATATGAATTAATACCTCATCACGTCAAACATAAATTGGCTAAGGATGACAATCAAAATGATAGGTAGCGTCAAGGGATGGGCTGCTGATTGGAATTAATTCCAATATAGGTTTTCCTCCGAGGCCTTTCAAAATAACTGGTTTCAAAATACCTGTATCCATGTCCATAAGTAAAACAAAATAGATCTCACAATACCAATATCTAGAATTTTATTAAAATATGCCTCCAAAGAAGGCTATATATTGCTAAATGTTTGCTTAATATCAAAATATTCAAAATACCCTTTATATATGGACATGGAAGGGTATTGTTTAACGAGGGAACACCATGTGATTAAAAATCTATAATTTATTTCATTTTCCTATCACCATTGTTTTCCTCACAATTTAGGTCTGGGAGGAGATAATTTGTTAGGAGGAAATGAGCAAATGAACTCTAACAGTATCATAGTTAGTTATATGAAATAACCTATGAATATGTTCTAGCTAAGGATGCACCATATTACAAAACAAATGAGAAGTCAAAAAAGGGATTTAGAAAGAGGAGAAAATTGTTTAAAATGTCAAAGGTATTTAGTCTCTAATTTGAATAAAGGTGGGATCACCAAAATAGTTTAAGATTTTTTGGAGAATTAATGAGATAAAAAATGTTCATCAATAAAGGCATTATCCCACAATACCAAGATTTATTGAAAAAGGAAGATGAAAACTTGTTAGATACATTGAATTTGGAAATGAAATCACATACAAGATATCTAATAATAAGTTGAACTAATAAGTTGTTGAGTTCATGATGGTTTCATTAGGTAGTAAGTACACAATGTTGAAATACATTTTCATTTTTATTTTCCTTTTAAATTATATCTATTTTTTCATTTGTTTGGAGTTGTTGAGTTTATAATGGTTTCAATGGGTGGTAGGTACACACTATTGTAATATATTTCTATTTCTTTTTACATGTTTTTTTCATTTTCTTTTTAATATATCTCTCTTTTTCATTTGTTTTTCCCAATTTGTAGGAAGATGGATAGTAGTTATAACAAGCTAGTGTTAGAATTTTAAATGCAGTAATAATAATGGTCACTAAAAGATAAACAAGCATAACATAGACAATAGTACACAATAATTTATTCTAGGAAAACCCTCGTGGGCAGAGAAACCAAGCAAAATTCTTCTATATAGATTCATTAGAATGTACAATAGTATTTCTTGTGCAATAACCCAAATCAATAAAACTCCAAAAGAAACTACTCTTTATGAATCTACCTCTCTACTCATGCAAACTTGGTGAGTGAGTGAGTTGACCAAATGAGGAGGGCGAGCTCCTCATTTATACTAATCAGTGACATGACCATTTTACCCAACAGGGCCGACTTGACTCTCCTAACAGGGCCAACTTGTCACGTTAACAATAAAATACTCTTTTATGGATCTTTCTAAGCCAACATAACAGTTAGGGTTTACATTGACTCTTTGAATGACTTTTACACGATCTATTACATCAATAATAATTCACGAAGGAAGTGCAATACAAATAATAAAAATGATACAAATAAGAATATCTTTCGAAGTTACATTCTTCAACACTCCCTCTTAACAAGAAAGTTATTCATCTGTCATCATCACCATCATCATCTAGCTGCTGCACTTCTGTACTCTAACTATTGACATCTGACATCTCCCGAATCTATATATCATAAGAAGTTTCACAGAGCCAAACCTTTTTCATGCTAGATGTATGTAGTCTTGTAGTACCAACCCTTTTTCACTAGTACAAAATGAGGAATTAATGACTTAAAAAATGACTAAAATTTGACTATAAACGACTATTATTGAGTCGGTGACTAATAGTAGCTAATTTCCACTATCTTATTGCTAATCGCATTTCACATGGTCATTATTTGGTTGACTTATTAGTTATTGATTTAATCAATTGATTTAGTCATTGATAGCCACTGATTTAGTCATTGATAGTCATTGATTTAGTCATTGATTTAGTCATTGACTTCCACAATTAATGACCAAATATATGACTAAATAAAATACTAGATGATAACATATTAATGACTAAGCTAAATACGACTAAACAATTAGTCGTGCTATAAGATACTGGAAATTAGCTACTAATAGTCGTAAATATGTGAATTTAGTCGTTTTCTTAGCCACTAATTTATGATAGGGTACGAAGAAATCGAACCATCAATCTCCTTCCTATAATTAGGCAGGCTCTACCATTGAGCTAGCACCTTTTATGAAGTTGGTATTGCTTGAAAATGATGATATTCAAACAAATTTTGCATCATTCAAGCATACAAAATAATGATTACCAAGTTACTATAGATCCATAATGGCTTACCTTGTACTAGTCCTTCAAGTCTTTCAACTGTATTTATTAAGTACAAATAAATTTTTGCACTTAAGATATGTCTTTGGGAGTTCATGCCCAAACAAAGGTTGTTTCCCTTATAATTATGACAAGAGACATGATTGTCATTGTTCCTTAGACCACTCTTTGTAGGATCCAATGCCTAAATGACTTGTAATTGCAACAACAACATCAGTGTGTCTGTTAGATTCCTGTCTAATATCCATCCTGACAAGTGACAAACCGAATGTTGAAACTTGACACATGAAATCAAGAAGACTGTCATCTGCAATTGGATGGTCCCCAGTAGAAGATAGTGATTGGTAACAAAGTTCAAGTGGCTCCAAAAACTGAAAGAAAAAGCAAGACAGTGTGAGACAAGCTAAAAATACATGTATTCCAGCAGCAAATAGAAAATATGCATAACTTGGGAATCTATTTGTACCTCATCAACATTTGTAAAGGTTACTTCGTTTGGTATGTCAGAAATTCCATTAGAATGTAATTAGCGAGTACGTTCACGAGTATTGTACAGTTTGTCTTGTACATATCCTAATATCACCCTAAAGGGTTCATTTGGGGAAATCTGTTTCCAAAATTCTGCACCAAAGTCTAGATCTTATTAAGCAGCACCTTTAGAAAAATAATAAAAAGGTAAGAGATTAATGAAACTAAAGTTGGAGTCCAAGACTAATGTTGTTAAATATTTTTATGAGATAAATATATGTATTGGCCAAGATGACATTTTGATCAAGAATGCAATCTCAGTAAAATACCTTTCAAATCACCAGTTCAGGGACAAGGACAAGTTTGAAGTGCCTTTTAACCACTGTACCATTAAACAATTTTTTTTGTCCAAGCCATAGTCGAATGCTATATTTTTGTCTGAAATGCATGGTACTTTGTAAAAAGAAGAAACCTCTATAAATAACATTATATAGAAGCTTTGCATATAGACATCACAGACAACCCAAAACCACTCTGCATGCCTATCTCACCAATAACTAATAAAATTGAAATGGCCAATTGATTTATTAATTTGCATATAAAACTGAATAAAAACCTTATAACCTGCCAGAATTACCATTAGACAGTACCTTATCTCTACCAACACTAAGCAAATTCCAACCATTTTCAGAGATTGACAAACTTGTCACAGTAGAAAAATGTTTTTCGAGCACAAAAATGCACTTCTTTGCTACAAGATCCCATACTCAAACTGTTGCATCATCACTTCTAGAAAACAATTGCAAGAAGAAACAAAAGATGTTGTCATCCCTTAAATGAAAACCATATGTATGTAAGATGGTAATTTTGTTGGTAGCATGTATAGGAGGAAGGCTGCAATACTTGATATCATTTCCACCTATGCATCACCTATTTTAGGACTAAATTGATTTTATGAGGGAAGGAGGGTATGAGGGTATAGTAATAAAGGTTGCATTGTCTATTTCAAAATTGTTTTGGCACTCAAAATAGATAGTGATAAGGAAGGAGAAGTGTGCCCTTCTAGAAGGTCTAAGTAGGAATCTCTTGTTGTATTATTGGAGGCCTTTCTATTTTATTAGAAAACAATCATAAACCAGCTTGAAGGCACCTCGTAAAGAATCTTTGTTTATGGTATTCCCATCTTGCAAGTGCACCTTATTTTAGGAGGATTTCATGATATTTTAATGAAGCTTATTCTTGGGCCATGACAGTTACACATACCTTGTAGTCTAGGTGCATCACTTGAAGTCTATTATGGGAAATTCGCATACGGGAAGTTGGTGTCATAAATATAGAGCATGGAAGGCATTGTTGATTCATTGGATGTTTGCTATTGCATGCAAAAATTACCCAGCAAATGGATTGCATGCTCATATCATTGGACACTGTTTTCACCCACCTAGGAGAGTGTTAGGTATCCTCGTCCCTGGTGATGCTTGAAGGACATATGGATGGCTCAGTTTGAGGTGTTTGACCTTGAATAGAGTGTTATCATAGTGCACTTACCTAGTATGTTCTTATCCTATGTGGGATGACAACTAACCCATTGGATGCACATAATGAAGGGGTCAGTTGCTTGAATTGGAGAGGTACCTACCTAAGAGGATGAGCGGAAAAGCATTAATATGACATAACATATTTTGGATGCATTTATTAAAATTTATTCTCCTAATTGGTTATAAAATTAGACTGTCTCTTCTTAGTGATTTGTCAAAATAAACATTGCATAAATAAAACAATTTGAAAACCAAAATCTAAGCACACTCTTAGCCTAACTTTAGACTTATTTTCATGCTCATTTCAATTAACTGTTGGGATATCCCTTGTAGTGTATAGTCAGAAGAAAGGTTCCTTATCATAGGCTAGCATAAGAAGCTCATTTGCTTATTCATAGAGCATTTATTCAGCTTACAAGAAACAAAAAATGGTGAAAATTTTCTCAAATATCATCTACAAAAGTAAACATTAAATGATCAAAATCACCTTTGAAGGTTCCAAATTGACAACACTCCATGCTTGCAAAACCACTCCACCATGAGCATGTGCAATAACCACAACTCTAATGTAATTCGAACCAAGCTGGAGTAACATTGTTAAGCATCAAGGATGAGAAACCATGCACATACAATACATGACAACTGAAGATGTAGTATAAAAAATTTAAAATGATTCGATGGAAAAGTAATTTTTTTTAACATGACAGAAACCTTCATCCTAGGCATATGGATTTAGTCCACAGTAGTTCCTTTAAACTTTACTAGAAACTCTGTCAATGTATCCTTTTCTATATAAAAAAACCTACCACCAACTAAATGAAAATCAAAATCAATATGCTTCACACTACATGACAAAAAATAAGTCACACCTATATCCATCATGGTGTGGAACTCAATTCAACACATTTTATAATGTACGACACTAATCAAGAGAATTTTATCCCCATTGGAATACTCACCTGGAGGAACTTACATTGTATGGAGGATGTTGCAGTGAGTGTTGTTGTCATTTCCCACTTGTTATGATTGAATCACAGCTGGTGTCATTTGCAGTCACTGCAGCCTTTTCACAAATTGAAACATTATGAATTAACCTATCAGTTTTTCCAAACAGTAAATATTGAAACATCAATATATCTTTTTATCTTTTAGTAGATAGGAAAAGTGTCTGTATATGTTAATAAAATAATTTTACAGTTGTTCAGTAGTAACTTGAGAAATGGCAACAAAAACACAACAATATTTGTTTTAACAATAAAAGATTCCAAAGTTCTGACCTCAAAGTGCCAGTGTGATATGCTTGATTATTTTTAGGTGAGTTTTGAACCATCTAATAAGTAATGGGATAATACAATGCATTACTCCACAACTTATGCAGAAAAGTATACTTCGTCTTGAAAGTATTATTGCAAATATAATATATTTTTGTTTAAGCATAGTTTCATGGGGACTACTCTCGGGGTTTGGTGAACTTATATCTAGCATTGATTGCACTTGAGAACTTGGGGCACTAGAACATAATGTTCTAGATTAGATAAGAGAAATTTTGAGTGCTAGGGAAACATCTTGGGAGCTCTGAGGTGAGGGTGAATTCTCTCCCAAGGGCATTCCCACCCCATTATTTCGAGTCAAGAACCCCATATGTTGCCAATAGATTGGGAAATATTGTGCATTCACAATCATGTGGACAGCAAAAAATGTCAATGAGGACTTTCTATTTCAACTCTTCATAATATCCTAGCCTATCAATAACTGTAGATTTGGGTGAAGCAACCATACAAGACACTCAGACCCACATTATGTACCACTTCTATACGTCCTTGCATTCTATAAGCTTGTGGAATGTAGCCTTTATATTACCACGAAAATAAATGGTTTTCTTGCTTATAGGTAGTGATCATTGTTTTATAAAGTCTTCCTCTAGTATTGAATGAGACTTGAACATTCTAGAATCGGTTCTTTTTCTTGTTAAAATAGTTAAACAGTATAGACATGGGCAATTGTAAACTACAATTTTGCAATGATCATCCCTAGAATTGGTTATGTTCATTGTTGAAATAGGTAAATAGTATAGACATCAGTTGTGCATTGACATTTTGTAAGGCTTATCCGGTTTAGTAAAATTTATCCTTACCTAGTGCCATTTTATAAAGGTAAACATTGTTCTAACAGGTATTACATTGGAAGTTGTAAACTACAATTTTATAATGCACATACCTATGGTTCTGTTAATTGTTGAAATAGGTAAATAGTATAGACATGGGATGTGAGATGCCATTTTGTAATGCTTATCTGGTTTAGTAAAATTTGGCGATACCAAGTGTCATTTTATAAAGGTGAAAGTTGTTCTAATAGGTATTAGATGTCGATGAACCTCTAAGGAACACTTCAACACTCAACTTTTGCATGACACAATAAAAAGGAATAGCAATATTTCCAGTATAATCAATTGTCTATGCATTAAGCTCCTAAAATCCTACAAGTAATAGTTTCAATTCATTCAATGGGGTTTCCACCTGGAACATAACATATCAAATTCCTATCTATGCAAGATGTTAATTTTCCAATGGTGATGATGACAAGAAATAACCTTATTCTGATCATTTGTCATTCCAATGCCAATATTATGCTCACAATGGAAGAATTGTCCCAAAACATGCCACTTGAGCTCAAAACAAGATCTCGGAAAGCCACATTTGGAAGAATAAATCCAATGATTATTCCTAGTGAAGAGCTCTAAGGAAAAACTATTGGAGATCAAAAGTAACATATATACAATGATATTGACCTAAAATCAAACTTGGTACTCTCTCTACCAACTTCTCTCCTAGTGCAAATAAACACATGTAATTAAAATGATATTAGCAAGACTCAAAACATGTGAATGTATCCCAATAAAACAGGATAAAAAACTTAACTACACAAAATGTTGACATTATAACACCCTACATATATTATCATATCTTTCAAATCCTTCAAACTTGTTCTAATTAGAAATAGTTCTACAAGAAATATTTAAATGTGTGTGTGTGTGTGAGACTAGATGTTTAGAAGTTTAGGTAAGCATATTATTTGGCATTCAATGAAAAAGCGACAAAGAATACTGAAACTTGAATTCAAATGAAAACAACTGTCATACCCCTTGTGGGAATAAGACAGTTTTTACATAAATAGCATCCAAGCACTAACTTATACCCTGTATTTTCTTTTAAAACACTAGTTTCCATGTGAACCTACTTCTACAGTGGACAACAAACATTTTCATTGGACTGATAATAACAACCTCAACAAACTAGACAACATTCTCGTAAATGTTATCCACATGTAAGGAAGCATTTCTTAGAGCAGATTATTTCAAAAAAATGAATGTTACTATATTGCACTAGAAATTGATTCTAATAAATTGATCCCCAAAGGAATATGTTGTCTCCCTCAAAGAACATGAATACATGATTACAAATTTCTATTACATCAAAGAGCATTAGAAGGCATCAACATAAACCTTGAAGGACACAAAAAGAAAAAAATACCCTAGGTTTAGTGATACAAGATACTAACTGCACACAACGAAACAAAATTTGAATTAGGCAATGATGTACCCAAGCCACAAGAACAATGGAAATTGAGAAACTGCTACGAAAAGAAGACGGTAGACATGCCTTCTTGAATATCTATCATAACTCCTAGCCTCATCAAACAAGATTCTCTTCATTGTATTTACCAAGAAAATTCCCATGCATAGGCACGTATAAGGAATCACGACATAGTATGAATAACTCTAGAAAATCCATGCCAAAACAGAAAGAGATATGCTTACAAAATAATATACCCCATATGCAATGATGTCTAAAATTGGATATTCTCCACCACCAAGTGTATATAATGAAAAACATAAAAACATTAACTAAGCCAACCATCCAAGGAGACCCCTTTAGAAGTGAATCTCAATGCCTCAGGATTGAACCTGCTCAAGATAATAGATTAGAAAATAATATTCAATGATCTATATCTTATAAAATCTCTAATTTGTCAACATAATAGAACAAAGAAAGCCATAGCAAGAGACCAATACAACAAAACTCTAATTTTTTTTCAAAACACAAATTTCTATTCTTGATTTTGTAATAACCCTTGCTAATACTACCTTGGGATTTTAACTCAATTGTTGTTAGGCCCAGACTTGTTTATACCACTACTCCTCCTTTAAACTACTGTTACTTTGTTTTCTCTTGCCAACTGATAATGGTTAGGCTTACTGTAAGGGTTATTTAATGTAATACCCCAATTTTGACCCTTATGAAATATTGGCTTTTAATGTAAATATTGTATACATGTGATGTATGTTTCCCTAGCGTGTAGCTCAAGGCCAAGGCCTTGCTACTGTATGTTTGGATTTTATTTAAAATGGACAAGCATTTGATATTTTATTACCCATGAGCTATTAATCCATGGAATATTGTAAATATGTAAATATTAATATTGCAATAAAATACCAGAACTGGCTATGAAAGCAATGAATGAGAAGGGGCCATGTGTATCCACTAGGGAGAAGTGAGGGGATTGTGGGGATGAACCATATGCTGCCAAATGTCATATTGTGAACCCATTTGAATTCCTTTGCTGACATTTAATTATGTTATAAGGAAGTGGTTGAAGATTTCAGTCCATGGCTTCAATGGAGCATGGGCAACCCAAAAATTTGCATTGCAGGAATGGGCTCTATTTTTCTTTTACCACAAGTCACTCTACATCATGGGAATGGGTTCTTTCTCATTCCCATTCCATTGTTGAACATCCTAGCATCAATTTTCATCCAAAAACAAATTCTTAGCAATGAGCAAAACCATAAATCGAAACTTTGCAAGAACCCACGTTTTAAAGTGCCATAAACGCCCAGAATTGGTATTGGATAGTAAAATCCAATGGGGGATCCATATATATGAACCTTGAGGCGAGTTTGAGAGTATTAGATACCCTAAAATCCATAGAAAACCCCAGTTTTTATAGCCCAAAAATCAAGTGACGGGATTGAGTTATTTGATGATAGAAGTTTGAGAAATCCAAGTGTGAATGACTAAACAGAGCTTGGGTTTGCTTGATAAACCTAGTGAAGGATGAAATCTCAAGGAATTAGTAGCTAGACCTTTTTATGCCCACCCTAAATAGCACTGGAGGGAAGGGATTCCTGAGGGACTATGTAGCAAAGAAGGGGACCTTCCTTGTGCTGGGTGAGGTAAGTATTGTGAGTGCCATACAGTTGAATTCATTCGAGATGCCTGTAGCTTTGTGGCTGAGCTCACTGGCATAGCATTTCCCTCCCTTGTATTTTGTATGCTTGATAAACCCAACTGTGTGTTGGCTTAGCATAGCTGTTGAGTGGAACAATGGCTGTGAGTGAGCCTATTTAGTTCCTCCTTAGTGGATACACAACCCAGCTCAGGGGTGATCTCTCAACTGAAAGAATACAGGCTGGAAAGAGATCTATGGTTGGGTGGAATGTTTCTCTAACATAGCCAGTTGTTAGACAACTTCATCTCAAAGATAAGTGTTCTTTGTGTTTTGAATTATATGCATTTGGTGTTCTGTAATGTGTTAATTCGGAATGGTAATTATTCATGTTAATGGAATTGATATGAAGCCTGTGCATAGCATTGGAATGGAATTGAATTCCTGAATGTTGAATCATCCTCTGTTGGTGATAGATATGTTGATGCATTATTGTTTGTGTGTGTGCAATTGTGTTTTAATTCGGCTGTGTTTATATTGAGTATGAGTTTGTACACAGAAGTTTTATTTATTCAAGCATTTCTTAGTATTGTATGGGCTAAGATATCCAAATAAGCCCGGTAAGTTTGGTCATGTTTCCTTCCATGGTTTGAAATGATAGAAGGGGACGTGACAGAAGAGTATCGGATCCCATGTTGCAATGCTGGGGCTGCTTGGGCTGAACTCCGAGTTACAGGTAGGTAACAGAATGTTTTAACATGGTATTGGTGAAGTTTGAGGCATCATTTTGATATGAAAAAATGGCAAGATCATAGTTCTCATATGTGGCAGAGGATCACACTATTGCATAGATATCTCCAAGAGCTTTCCAACGGTACCAAACTTTCCTTATTTGGTTAAGGGACGATGGAGATATGAGCCCCGCAAGCGCACAGGTTGTGCACAGATTGCACGTAGATTGCGCATAGGTTGCGCACAGGTTGGGCGCAGATTGCACGTAGGTTGAGCGCATGTTGCACACAGATTGCTAGATTGTGCACAGGTGTGCACAGGTTGCACACAGATTGTGCGCAAGTTGTGCATAGATTACGCATAGATTTTGCGCAGGTTGCGAACATTTGGCGCAAAGGTTCCGTACGTGGCGTATAGGTTGCAGAGAGATTAAAAAAAAATAAAAAGAAATGAAAAGTAGTCAAACCCAAAAATTCATAAAATATGGATGGCGCATCGGAACAGAGATCCGCAAGTTGCTGAGTGTTTCTTGTTATATGGACTAACATTGCCTGGTAGAAATTTTTTTCTGAATTATTATAGATTTTTTTCTACAGGTGGCTAAAGTTGGTCTTCCATGATGTTTTACAACTGTGTAAAAGTGCAGAATTTTGGTGAAAATTGTCATTTTTGAAGTAATGTAACTTCCACACATGATGTCGGAATGGAGCACATGGATAGGAATTGGAAAGCTTATCCAGTAGGGAACAATGGTGCATAGTTATAATTCGAATGAGGTTTCATACCCCATATATATTTAGAGCAAAAAAGTGTTACTGACTGTTTTGTCAAATTGTGGACAATATGGGCAATTTCCAGAATTGCATGAATGGGCAAAAGAAATGAATGCATAGAAGCTATGTGAATTATTCCTTGAGTTAGTTTTATTAAAATATTGATTGTTTATGTTTCTATAAGCATTCCTAAGATGTCTAACAAATAATTTCATAATGCACAGTGCTTGCAGCTCATAAGATTTAATAGTTGTAGCAAAAGCAACATACGGGAAAAATGGTGACCATAAATGATGCTCAAGATCCTTATAAGCATGATGAAGATGTGCTAGGAGAAAATGCGCAAGAAGGGAATGCTGAGATTGAATCTAATGGGAGAAGGGAGCAAATAAATCCTCAAAATTTGGTTGAAACCATGGTGAGCTTCAATGAAAGATTGATGAAGGCTTAGGAAGAACAAAACCAACTCAATGCTGCTATCTTGCAAAGCCTCAATAATATGCAGTAGAGGATAAACCTTGGGTCCAACCCAAGCAATGTAGGTGAAGAAGGAAGAGATGCAGAGAGTCGCTCCAGAGGTCATTCAAAGAAGAGGACTCCAAGCCCAAGGAAGAGTTTTGTGAGCAAGAAGCATAGAACACCTTCCTCTAGATATTCTTCTAGCAAATTGTGTGACTCCAGAGGTTCTCAAAGAAGTCCAAGGGATATACCTAAGAGAGTTGATGGAAGAAAGAAGTTCAAAGGAATTCCGCAGGGATAATTCGGGAAGGCAAGACCTCCCACATTCGATAGAGAAGGAAAGAATGGCCATGAGGCAGAGGCATGTCTTCTTGGAATGAAGAAATATTTCAGAATTCAGGACTACTCAGGAAATGAAAAATCCAGAATTGCCATTTACAATCTAAATGGCAGAGCTTCAATTTGGTGGGATAATCTCTTGCAAGTGAAAGGGATCAGTGAAAGGAAGATCAGCTAGGAAAGATTTAAGAAGTACTTCAAGGAAAAATACCTTTCTACTAGGTATTATGACAGTAAGAGAAAATAATTCAATGAACTCAGTTTGGGACAAAAATCTATGGAAGAGCATGTCTATAAGTTTTTGGAATTGTTGAGGTATGTGGCCTATATTAAGGATGAGAGGATAAAAATCCAATGCTTCCTTGGGAATCTACCTCAAAGTTTCAAGGATAGAATTGAGTTTGTTAATCCACCAAGTCTTGATGAAGCCATTAGGATGGCAATGCATTGCTATGAGCAGAATAAGGGAAAATAAGAGGTTAACCCAGCATGGAAAGGAAGGCCAAGAGGGAGGTTTGATGAAAAGAAAAGTGGCTTCAAGCCACCATTCAAGAGTCAACCCAAGACCTTCCCATAGGGGAAGCAAGCAAGGAGTGGATTCAAGCCAGCAGTAGCAACAGACAAAGCATCGAAAGGACCACTTCAGTGTTGGGGATGTGGAGAGAACTACATGCTAAATGATTGTCCACATTCGAAGGATAATCCCAAAAGACTGCACAACTTAAAGAGAGCAGCTACAGTGGAGGACATGGCAAGGGAAACACGTCGAATTTATGCAGCGTTGGATAATCATCAAGCAGATCATCAATCATCAGTGGTGGAAGTTGAAGGTTAGATTGCTGAGCAATCTATTTCTGTTTTGATTGATCTAGGATCTACTCATAGTTATGTTTGTCCAAAAGTGGTTGAAGGTTGTTCTCTTAGAAAAGTGAAGCACAATAAGTCTTGGTTAGTTCAATTAGCCACAAGGACCAAGAGAAAAGTTAGTGAAGTAGTGGTGGAGTGCGCCATAGAATTGAATGGACTCCACATACATGCAGATTTAAATATACTACCATTAGGATCTTATGATGCCTTAATTGGCATAGATTGGTTGGAAAATCATAGAGCCAAGTTGGACTGTTATGAGAAAGAACTTGAATGCATTGATGAAGAGAGAAGACCAAGATTGGTAAGAGGAATACCCAAGCAAGTTTCAGTAAGAAAAATTTCAGCCTTACAGTTGAACAAGTTCTATAAGAAAGGTTGTCAATTATATGCAGTCCATATATCAGATTCGTTAGAGGAGAAAGGTCCAATGATAGAAGACTTTCCATTGTTGCAAGAATTCCAAGATGTATTTCCGAATGAAGTGCCAGGACTAACACTAAAGAGAGATATTGATTTTACCATCGATCTCATTCCAGGGGCAGCGCCAAATTCCAAAGCTCCTTATAGAATGAGCACACCGGAATTGATAGAGTTAAAGATGCAGCTACAAGAGTTAATGGACAAAAGGTATATCAGGCCAAGTGTGTCTCCTTGGGGAGCACCGGTGTTATTTTCCAAAAAGAAGGATGGGACATTAAGGCTATGTATTGATTACAAGCAGCTAAATAAAGTGACAATCAAGAATAAGTATCCATTGCCAAGAATTGATGACTTGTTTGATCAAATGAAGGAAGCCAAAGTGTTTTCAGAGACTAACTTGAGGTATGGGTACCTTCAAGTGAGGATTAAGGAAGAAGACATTCACAAGACAACTTTCCAAACTAGATATGGACATTATGAGTTCACAATGGTGCCATTTGGTCTTACCAATGCACCTGCCACATTCATGTGTCTCATAAATAGTGTATTAAGCAAATATTTGGATAAGTTTGTGATTGTCTTCTTGGATGACATTCTTGTCTATTCAAGGAATGAAGAAGAACATGAGGAATATATAAGGATGGTGTTGCAAGTTCTTAGAAAACACCAGTTGTATGCCATGTTAAATAAGTGTGAATTCTATCAAAAGAGAGCTCAGTATTTGGGTCATGTTATTTCTTAAGAAGGAATTGTAGTGGATCCAGAAAAAATTAATGCCATCATGGATTGGTCTACTCCAAAGAATGTTTCGCATGTTAGATCTTTCATGGGTCTTACTGGTTACTACAGAAGGTTTATTGAAGGCTTCTCCAAGATAGCTCATCTAATTACTTCATTGCAGAGGAAGAATACCAAATTTGTATGGTCTGAAAAATGTGACAAAAGCTTTTAGCAGTTGAAGGAGTTACTTACCAGTGCTCCTATTTTGAAGATAGCAGATTCAAAGAAGGATTTTGTAGTATGCACAGATGCTTTCATTGAAGGGCTTAGTGGAGTTCTCATGCAAGAAGGCATTGTGATTTTCTATGAGTAAAGGAAATTAAAAGAGCATGAAAAGAATTATGCCACACATGATTTGGAATTAGCAGCCATAGTACATGCTCTCATAATGTGGAGGCATTATTTGATGGGAAAAAGATTCGAGCATAGGATAGACCACATGATCGTGAAGTATTTGTTTGACCAGCCAAACTTGAATGCTAGGAAAGCTAGGTGGATGGAATTTCTTTGTGAACTCGATTTTGAAATTAAGCATGTAAAAGGGAAAGAGAATAAGGTTGCAGATGCTCTTAGCAGAAAGTTTCATGTTGCAGCATTAAGTGTGTGTAAATCAAATTTGAAGATAAGAGTTCTAGAAGCCCAAAAAGGTGATGAAACTTTCCTTCAAATTAAAGAAAAGTTGCAACAAGGTAATGTGGCTGAAGCATGTGGAAGATATCAGCTGGGTGAGGATGATGTTCTCATTTATCATGGTACCAGACTGTACATTCCAAATAGTGCAGAATTGAAGAAGCTTGTGATGGATGAAGTACATCAAATGCCATATTCTGGACACCCAAGATATCAGAAAACTATAACAGCAGCAAGAAGCCAATCCTTTTGGCATGGTATGAAGAAGGACATCGCTGAGTACATTGCTAGGTGTCAAAAGTGCCAGCAAGTCAAGGCAGAGCACCAACATTCAGCAAGATTGTTGCAGCACTTACCAATTCCAGAGTGGAAGTGGGAAGTGATCTCTATGGATTTTATAACAGGTCTGCCTATGACAGTGAAGAAACATGATTCAATCATGTTTGTGATGGACAAGCTATCAAAGGTAGCTCACTTTATTCTAGTCAAGTCCACTCACAAGGCTAATGACATTGCAAACATCTTCATGAGAGATATATTCAGATTGCATGGATTTTCCAAGGCAATAATTTCTGATCGTGATAAAAATCTCACTTCCAATTTTTGGAAAGGATTATTTTAGGAATTGGGAACTAGATTGAATTTTGGTACAACATATCATCCTCAAATAGATGGTCAAACTGGGAGGGTGAATCAGATTCTTGAAGATATGTTGAGAATGTATGTGATGGATAAACCATCCAAGTGGGAAGACTACCTACACTTGGTAGAATTTGCATACAATAATGAGCATCATGTATCATTGGGAATGAGTCCATTTGAGGCATTGTATGGCAAATGATGCAGGACTCTAGTGAATTGGGATGTTCCGGTGAACAGGGTGGTGCTTGGGCCAGAGATGATCAAGGAAATAGAACAGGAAGTTGCTAAGATCAGGTAGAATTTAAAGGTAGCTTAGGACAGGCAAAAGAGTTATGCAGACTTGAAAAGAGTGCATAATGAATTTCAGATTGGGGATCATGTGTATTTGAGAGTGAAACCAATGAAAAGTTCTCTCAAGTTGGGGAGTTGTGCAAAGTTGGCACCAAGATATTGTGGACTATTTGAAGTCCTAGATAGGATAGGGCTAGTTGCATATAGAGTTGCATTGCCTGCTAACATAAGAGCTCATAATGTTTTCCATGTATCTTTGCTTAAGAAGTATGTACATGATCATAATCATTTGATTGACTAATTGATTGGAATGTGATACAGGTGGAACCCGAGAAAGAGTTCCAAGTAGAGCCTATGCGCATCCTCGACAAGAAGGTCACATTGCTCCGAAATAGAGCCATCGGGTAGGTAAGGCTCCAATGGGAGCACCTTATCTCGATGAGGCTACATGGGAGCTAGAGGATGCCATGAGAGAGACATTCCCATTTTTGTTTAGTTTTGAGAACACCAAGGACGGTGTTGTTCTAAGGGGGAGGGGAATGTAACACTCCAATTTTGACCCTTATGAAATATTGAATTTTAATGTAAATATTGTATACATGCGATGTATGTTTCCCTAGCATGGCGCTCAAGGCCAAGGCCCCGCTAGTGTATGTTCAGATTTTATTTAAAATGGACAAGCATTTGATGTTTTATTACCCACGAGCTATTAAGCCATGGAAGATTGTAAATTGATGTAAATATTAATATTGCAATAAAATACCAGAACTGGCTATGGAAGCAACGAATGAGAAGGGGACATGTGTATCCACTAGGGAGAGGGGAGGGGGTTGTGGGGATGGACCATATGCTTCCAAATGTCATATTGTGAACCCATTTGACTTCCTTTGCTGACATTTAATTCTGTTGTAAGGAAGTGGTTGAAGATTTCAGTCCATGGCTTCAATGGAGCATGGGCAGCCCAAAAATTTGTATTGCAGGAATGGGCTCTATTTTTCTTGTACCACAAGTCACTCTACCTCATGGAAATGGGTTCTTCCTCATTCCCATTCCATTGTTGAACATCGCAGCATCAATTTTCATCCAAAAACGAATTCCCGGCAGTGAGCAAAACTAGAAATCACAACTTTGCAAGAACCCACATTTTAAACTACCATAAACGCCCAGAATTGGTATTGGATAGTAAAATCCAATGGGGGATTCATAGATATGAACCTTGGGGTGAGTTTGAGAGTATTAGATACCCCAAAATCCATAGAAAAACCCAGTTTTTATAGCCTAGAAATCAAGTGATGGGATTGAGTTATTTGATGACAGAAGTTTGAGAAATCCAAGTGTGAATCACTAAACAGAGGTTGGGTTTGCTTGATAAACCCAGTGAAGGATGAAATCTCAAGGAATTAATAGCTGGACCTTTCTATTCCCACCCTGAATAGAACTGGAGGGAAGGGACGCCTGAGGGACTTTGTAGCAGAGAAGGGGACCTTCCTTGTGTTGGGAGAGATAGGTATTGTGGGTTCCATACTGTTGAATGCATTCGAGATGCCTATAGCTCTGTGGATGAGCTCACTGGCTTAGCATTTCCCTCCCTTGTATTTTCTATGCTTGATAAAACCAACTATGTGTTGGCTTAGCATAGCTGTTGAGTGGAAGCATGGCTGTGAGTGAGCCTATTTAGTTCCTCCTTAGTGGATACACAACCCAGCTTGGGGGTGAGCTCTCATCTGAAATAATATAGGTTGGAAAGAGATCTATGGTTGGGTGGAACGTTTCTCTCACATAGCCAGTTGTTGGACAACTTTATCTCAAAGAGAAGTGTTCTTTGTGTTTTGAATTATATGCATTTGGTGTTCTGTAATGTGTTAATTCACAATGGTAATTATTCATATTAATGGAATTGATATGAAGCCTATGCATAGCATTGGAATGGAATTGAATCCTTGAATGTTGAATCATACTCTGCTGGTGATATATATGTTGATGCATTATTGTTTGTGTGTGTGTGTTAGTAGGCAGTTTGGTGAGGTGGTATCGCAGCATCTCCGAAGCTGCGACAAGGCAGAAGATGGCGCGAAAGGCAAGGAGCGGAAAATTATTTTGTGCATGTGTGGGTCAATTGTACTGCGGATTGTGGGTTTTGGGTCATTTGGACCACATATTATGTACTGTTGAGTTAGTTATACCGCAGAATGTGGGTTTTTGGCCGTTTTTGGACTAGGTTAGTTAGATATTGGGTCATTTGTCCATAGTGTCAGTTAGGAAGTTGTTAGTAAGTGGACAAGAGTTGTAAGGAGAAAGCCTATATATAGATAAGAATTGTAAGTGTTGAGAATAGAATTACGTCGAAGAAGAATGAGAAGCTTTGATGTTGGTTGTATGATTTCCGGGTATGTTTTAATGTCAAGAGTCATTGCGGAGATCTAGTTTTTGCAGAGACATTGTATCTGGGTTGACAATGATAATATGATGAAGCTATTTTGGTACAATCTCTGTGTTCAATATGTTCAGTTATGTTAATGCGATGTTGTACTTTACAAATAATGTCATGCTTCTTTGATGCGATACTTGCTTTACAATTACTGTTGTTGCAATGATGAATGTTTGGGTTGAATATTGCTTTACTACTATGTTCAATGCTTAAAGATCTCTATCCTAGTATTGCAATAGGTTTAAGTACTATAACCACAACCATCCTCCTTCATTCGGCGAAAACATGGTTCCGTCCACTCTCCCTTGATCGCCTCGGGTGAGACCTCATCTGCTGTGCAGGTGTTGCTGGGCAGGGTCAAGCCTGTCTGGGCCAGTGCTCATGGAGATCATGGTGGGTTGGTGTTGACAGCGATGAGAACCCCTATCGATTTGGTTTGAGTGAACAAATGGTTTTGTTTCCGGGACCGTGTACGAAGTGAAAGGAGGATATGTTGTGGCACCCAACGAAACCGGAGATCCAAGAATGGTTTGATCAGAAGTTGTAGAAATTCATTGAAGAGGAAAGATTGAACACTCGATTGATAGTAGGACAGTTGGTAGATAGATATATTCACGATGGTCTGCACGAATGGTTCTTCTATGAGTTCTCGGTCCTATTGTTTGAATGGTAGGAAAAGTTGACTTTCCAAAAGAAAATTTTCCAAGGTGGTGAACCGACGATCTGGACCCCCGAATTGATTCAAGAACTACAGGAAGTTGATAATAAAGCATCGCGGGCTGTCGAAGTGTGGTTCAATAGCATCCCGGAGGGATATATCATAGAGTTCGCAGTTGATACTCAGAAGTCCTATAGTGAAGTTGAAAGATATTTTTTCCGCGAACCTCGGGGCAGGTTTTTATTGTCGCTTCAACTGTCAATCAAGATGTTTATTGGCGAAAAAGGCATATTGAAGATGCATCTTGATTAGTAGACAGCTTAGTGGGCAGAGGCCGTGGGTACCGCGATGGTTGGGGGGTGGTAGATGGGTGTAGGTCATGATGAGACTTTGAGTGAAGCCGAGGAAGAAAGTGGTCTTACGAGGGGAGGAGCGAGGTTCCAACAGGAAAAGAGGTAGAGGACGAGAGAAGGTCCTACTGTAGTCGAACCGCAAGACCGTGAAGGAAGACCACACAGAACGAAGCGACCTCATAGTCCTGACAAGGACAACTAGGATATTCCCAAGATAGAGGCAGGACCAAACCCCAGCACCAACGTGCCCACACCTCCGCTCACTATCTTGCAGATAGCAAGAAATACCACTTTGACACTGCCAATTTCGTCAATTCCACAGAAGCTAATTGGTAATAGTACAATGAAAGGAGGAAGGAAGCCCAAGATGGCGAGCGATGATGCTAAATTACCATTGTTCCATGGGAGTGCGACAGACAACCTGGAACAGTATTGGTTTTTGTGTGAAGCGGTCCGGACCATAAAACAGATCACTGATGATGTTGCTAAAAAAGGACAGTTAGCGACGACTCTGCGAGGTCGTGCATTAGATTGGTCTATGAAGTTCGTTCTAGTCCCTACAAGAGCCCCAAAGAAGTCGCTGGATGAGATTCGGGATGGGATGATTGCCGAATTTAGAAGGCCCAAGTCTGAGGCTCAATATATTATAGAATTAAAAGAAATTAAGCAGTATCCCAATGAGATGGTATGGGATTTCGACAAGCGATTCAAGACGCTGATGGAAAAGGTTAGTTTTGATATGAGCGCCATCCAACATAAAGAATGGTTCATCGTGGCACTGCTACCACATATTCGGCTACCACTAATGCAACAAAACATCTCGATGCCCAGTGAAGCTCTGGAGATTGCAATGCGATTGGAGGCGTCACTGATTGGAGAAAATGCAGCTGGAATGTCGCAGATACAAACAAAGCTCGCTAACTTAACTATACAGCTGCAAGATTTGAAGAAAGGCCAGGAGCAGCGTGAAGATGTCTGGTGTACGTGATGTCAAGGAGAAGGGAATACGAAGGACAATTTCTCGGACTTCCTCAATTATTTGGTTTCAGGAATGCCAAATCCATTGAATGGTGGTAGCATTCCATGGTGTCGCATCTGCTAGGTGTATGGGAATAGCCATGACAATTGCCCATATATGCAGAAAATGGTCACCACCCCTAGGAATCTTTATTGTACATTCTGCAAATCACTGGGTCATGATGATAAGGATTGCCATGCATATGGGTTTCTACAAGAAAGAATGTGTGATACGTTCTATGTAAAGGACGACGAGTGCGCTGTACAACATCTGCAACCGCAATTCATGCCACAATATGCTCTGATGCAGATGGCTCCACAATAGCCATAGTACATACATCAACTGCAGTATGCACCATAAGGACAAGGATTGCAACCGGCACCAGTATAGCAACAGTTTAATCAACCCTAGTACCAACAGCAGGGAGGATACCGGGGAGGCCATGGCAGTGGATTTGGTCGTGGAGGAGGACGAGGTGGTTGCGAACCTATTCAATGCTATCACTGTGCGGTATGGGGACTACCAGTGAGACCGTCCACTACTATAGAACCAGTGTACATTCTGCTTTGTTAATGATCACACGGTTGAGAATTGTCCACAGTTGATTGCATGCTGGCAAGCAGGAAATACTCCCTAGTTGCAGAACCAACCCCAGGAACAGCAGCCTACCTAGAACCAAGTGCGGCAACCAGTCCAGAACAAAAATATGTGGCACAATTAGAATCAGCATGTGAACCCACCAGGAAATCCGCCGCTGAACCAGAACCAGGGTGCAAATATCACCACAATTTCTACAGAGCCAAGACCGCAGGATGCCTCTGTTGCTGTGGTCACTTGCAGAGGAAAGACAACTGGAGCGGACAGCTTACTGATCAGATTAGCCAGACAAAATAAGGTATCATTTGACATTGATGTGGAGCAGGAGACGTTTCTTTAAACATGATGCGCGCTAGAAAACGACCGAGGTAAAGTTGTTGTGTATGACATGCCCTCTACTTTTGATGCTACTTCGGAGGCCGGCCCGTCACAATTATCCAGCACACTTCGAGCATTTTTGGAACCTTGTTTGTCCCTAGCAAGAGATCCCAAGTCTCTTGCTGCGATTGAATCCTTTTGCGATGATCGACCTAGGACCGACAAGAGCTCATAGTCAATTCCCTGCAATGACGGAAGACGGGTAAGGAGATGTGAATGAATATTCAAATTGGCGACTACGATGTTGATTCGGTTATTCTAGACCTTGGTTCGGATGTCAACATCTTGACCAAGCAGGCTTGATAGAAGATGGGGAGCCCTCGATTGAGCTAGTCACCTGTACAGCTCCGACTAGCTAATCACGCTAAAGTAACACCAATTGGGAGAGTTCCACGAGTGGTGGTGGACATTGAGGGAATGAAAACATATGACGACTTTGATGTAATAGAAGTAGTCAAGGGAGGAAGCTCTTATCCATCATTACTGGGGATTGGATGGGCTAATGATAGTGGAGCTGTAATCAACTTCATGCGACGGATGATGACTTTTGAAAATTGCGATCTCAGAGTTATTGCCACGTTGGATCCGATTGAAGGACGTCCCTACATAGAGCCAGTGAAGGATGACGATCCCAGTGGATGGGACCATGCATTCAATATTTCTGAATATTATATCCATCCGACTTCCAACGATGAGCTAAGATGGCACAGTGATAGCTCTGCATCTTTCGACTCTAATGATGCGCTAGAATATTGGCAGAATCACTTGCACGAGGTATCGCTCCGTAAGTGTGGGTTGATCACACAGTCATTATGCCATGTCGCAATTGAAACGATTACACTTCCCATATATGAAGGGCTACCTAGCTTATCTGACTTTCTGATGGAGTTTGAAGCAAGAGTTTCTGAACCTCAGCGATTGCTTGCATTGAATGAAGCATTGAAGGATGCTCCAGCACGCTGGTGGGAAACACGCAAGGCATCAATTGATGGATGTTTGAAATGCAGAAGATTGATGATGGTACGCTTTGGTGATACCGAGGTCTACCACACCAGGAAGTATGATGGTCGAGACAACGCTGGTGGTCATTTGATGGAGTGTCAGCAGTTATGGGTATCGTGACCAAAAGATGAGTGGGTAAATGCTTTTATCCATACTTTGGATGAGATGCCACGCTCATGGTATACCGCAACTGAGTTGCGAAGGGAAATTTCTACATGGTTGGAGCTCACTGTGTGTTTTACCCATACATTGAGTTTTGTGGATGCCGATCTAGAGGTCAATAATGCATTACAGATCATCCGTGATGTAATTCTACAGGTTGTCCTAGTGGCCTATCCTGCAGATCCGCATACACATTTCCAGATGCAGTCTCTCATGGAATGCTTCAATATTAGTGGTGAGCCAGAAAATGTTGATGATCCGTAGAATGTGAACATCCCAGAATCCGAAGGAAGTCATTCTGTGGTACCACCTAATGCGCCAAGTGATCCTATCAGTTAGTCGCTGAAGATTCGCAAGATTAATATTGGGATAGAGGACACTCCAAAGTTCGCAAACGTCGGGGATTACTGGGATTATGAGATGATAAGCAAGGTCACTGATATGCTCGAGTTTTAGGATGTATTTCCGACAAAGTTTTTGACATGAAGGGGATCCTAGGAGACTTAGGGGAAATGAAGATTCCATTAAAACCCGATGCTAACCCATTCTGGCAGCGACCCTATTGACTAAATCTGCAACATAAGGAGAGGGTCAAGGTAGAACTTGATCGCATGCTGGATGCTAGTATCATTGAACTGGTCGAGGAGTCAAACTAGATTAGTCCTATGGTGGTACAAGATAAGAAGACTGGCGAGGTGCGCATTTGCGTCAACCTCAGGAATCTAAATGATGCATGTTTGCACGATCCATTTCCCACCTTGTTTACCGATGAAGTACTCGAAGCTATGGGTGGCCAAGAGATGTACTCTTTCACATATGGGTTCTCTGGCTACCATCAGATCCACATTGCCAAAGAAGACCACCATAAGACAACTTTTGTTACCAAATGGGGCTACTCTCAGTACACAGTGATGCCGTTTGGTTTGAAGAACGCACCTACGATATTTTCATGGGTTGTCATCGCTACATTAAACGATTTCATTCAGAAGTTTTTACAGGTATACATGGACGATTGGACAGTCTATGGATTGGTCCACGATCATCTGGCGAATCTGCGGTTGATGCTAGAGCGATGTCGGCAGCATCAGATATCGTTGAATTTGAAGAAATGCATCTTTTGTTCACCATTTGGGATATTTCTAGGTCATATTGTGTGTAAGCAAGGATTGTTGGTTGACCTAGTATAGATTGTGCTTATTCTGATTTTGACACCATCGACTACTATTAAGCAGTTATGGGTGACGTTGGGACACACGGGGTATTATCGCAAGTTCATCAGGGGTTATGCTGAGATTACTACCCCTATGGAGAAGTTGTTGAAGAAGGATGCGGAATTCTAGTGGAGCCCAAAATGTTAGGCTAGCTTTGAAACACTGAAGGCGAAGATGGCATCGGCACTAATATTGGTATTTCCGGACTAGAGTAAGGAATTCCATGTCCATGTTGATGCCTCATCGATTGCATTGGGCATCGTATTGGCTCAACCAGGAGAAGGAGATCTAGATCATCCTATTGCTTTTGCAAGTCAGAAGCTGTCCTCCGTCGAAAGGAATTACACTACTACTGAGCGGGAAGGTCTGGAAATGGTCTATGCGTTGTAGAAGTTCATACACTATTTGCTGGGTGGGCACTTTAAAATGTTCACTGACCATTCTATGTTGAAATACCTAGTCAATAAGCCTGTGTTGGGGGGGAAGATATGCCGTTGGCTACTTCTTTTTCAGGAGTTTGATTTTGAAGTCATTCTGAAGCCCGACCGGTTGAATTTTGGTCCTGATCATCTCTTGCGGATTGATATAGGAGAATAGCCGACCAACATTGAAGATGGTTTGCCAGATGCTCAACTATTTCGGATTGAGTTTGCAGATGACTACTTTACGGAAATCATTCAGTTTCTGACAACCGGTACTGCACCAGATGAGTTCACCACCAGTATGAAGAAGCAGTTGGTAGTCAAGGCTACCGACTTCCAGCTAATCGCAGGAGAGTTATACAAAATGGGTGCCGATGAGGTATTGCGCAGATGTGTCTTACCGCATGATCAAGCGCAGATATTAGCAGAAGTGCATGGAGGAGTAGCCGGAGGACACTATGGCAATAGGGCGATTGCTAGGAAAGTGTTGCATGCTGGGATGTGGTGGCCCACACTGCATAATGATGCGACAGACTATGCGCGGTCCTGCAATGTCTGTCAGCGGACTGGAAAACCATCCCGACGTGACGAGATGCCACTCATGCCTCAGTTGACATTGCAGCCATTCGAGAAATGGGCAGTGGATTTTGTAGGATCGATCAATCCACCAGGGAAGCACACGGGTGCACGCTACGTTATGACCGACAGAGTATTTGAATCGATGGGTAGAGGTGGCACCGGTAGTTGATTGTTCTACAACAACGATGGCATGATTTTTGTTTGATAATATCATCACTCATTTCAGCTACCCCAAGATATTGCTGAGTGACTAGGGCAGCCACATTCTCAATCACACCATCAGTGCATTGATGGAGGAATTGCAGATCCAACATAAGAAGAGCACACCCTATCATCTGCAAGCGAATGGCATGGTGGAGGCCATCAACAAGGTATTGGAGCATGCACTGACAAAGTTGTGTAATGTGAACTGCAATGACTGGGATCTCAAAATCCCAGCAGTCTGTAGGCCTATTGCACCACATGTAAACAACTGACACGACAGACACCATTTAAGCTGGTGTATGGACAAGAAGAAATTATGCCCATGGAATATATTGTCCCGAGTCTGTGCATCGCGACCGCAATAGGGATGGATGATGCAGCGACACTAGATGAACATCTATAGCAGCTGGTGAATTTGGAGGAAGATCGTTTCCTTGCTGGGTTCCACCAGGGGGTAGAGAAGAATCGCCAGAAGGCATGGCATGATTGACACATAAAAAAAAAACAGGTTCAGAAGGGCGGCTTGGTGCTGTTGTATGACAGCAAGTTTATGAAACATCTGAGAAAATTGCAGATGCATTGGCTTGGTCTGTATTGCATCAGTAGTATTACTTCAGGGGGTACGATTCAGCTACAACAGCTAGATGGGGTGATGCTCCCCAAACTAGTGAATGGTCACAGATTGCGGCTCTATTAGTCGGGCTTGGAACAGTGCGATGCTTGAGTCGCATCGAAAAAAAAGAGACGAGAAAAGAGGCAGGTAGATTGGTGGTAGGATGGCACACCAACAAGGACAGAATGTAGAAGCAGGATGGCTTTTGATGCAAGTTTGAAGCGATTTACGACACATAGTAGAGTTGCGCTTGGGTCACATCTGAAATCATTACACATATGGGACTTTTCCCTTTTTGACGGATATGATCGTTAGTCGATTTCGATTATGTTAGAAGAACGAACATTTGGGCTTAGGGATACACCAAGGCAGCATGGCCGACAACACTTGCTAGGATGGTCTGCATGATTGGCACGAAGCATCCACCATGCTGGCATGGCCAAAGACATGTTTCGCACATTTTTGCATTAAGGAAACTAGGCAGAGGTACAATTCCTCCGTAGTACGGACAATCGTCACACAGAGCTGTGGGATATTATGATTACCCCGGAGCGCGAATAGCTGGTGCAATGGATTGCCGAGGCAGATGAAAGACAAAGTGTGTTGTATAAATAGAGGACCTGAGGGGAGTAATAACACAAAGGTTGTTTTAGTTAAGAAGGGTTATCCTACGAAAGGCTCTGGAATTTTGTTAAGTTAGGAATTCCAAGGAGGTTGTGGAAATGGTCCATTTTATTTAGCAGGGTAGCACACCCGATGCGCTGAGGGACCGAACCACGAGTGTCCATGAATGGTTAGAGTAGGCTGCGCTTCAGACACTCTAGTGTGGCAAGCATGAAGTCTCATCCAAGATGTCTAGGCAGTTGGTGATGGTTCGAAGTATCGTGGTCCCTGCGACCACATGAAAGGGGGGGGTTGTCGGCCCTGGGTCCCTGAAACGTATGCTTACTAGTGTGAAACAGATGTGCTAGAATCGCTGGCCTATTTTACACCTTGGCGTTGCTTGCAAAATTCCTCTCCGTGTACAATTGGTCTCTCGAGACTGGAGGATGAGTTTTCAAGGCCTACAGTAGTAAGCTGGGAATAGTCCACCTTTGGGTAAGAAGTACATGACAGCGAGTAGATGATCAGTACACTTGAAGGAGCAGCACAACATCGTGAGATCTAGACAACAAGAACAATTGCAGAACTCGAGTTTTGCACTAGTAGAGTAAAAATGACAGAGTACACCGTATCCTGTTGACGTGGCTCGAGAGCGAGCCACAAGATTGTGTTGGGGGCCTATTGGTAGGTGGTTCGGTGAGGTGGTATCACAGCATCTCTGATGCCACCACAAGGTAGAAGATGGCACGAAAGGTGACCAGCAGAAGATTATTTTGTGCATGTGTGGGTCAATTGTACTGCGGATTGTGGGTTTTGGGTCATTTGGACCACATATTATGTACGGTTGAGTTAGTTATACCGCAGAATGTGGGTTTTTGGTTGTTTTTGGACTAGGTCAGTTAGATATTGGGTCATTTGTCCATAGTGTCAGTTAGGAAGTTGTTAGTAAGTGGACAAGAGTTGTAAGGTGGAAGCCTATATATAGATAAGAACTGTAAGTGTTGAGAAGAGAATTAGGTTGAAGAAGAATGTGAAGCTTTGATGTTGGTTGTATGATTTCCGGGTATGTTTTAATGTCAAGAGTCATTGCGGAGATCTAGTTTTTGCAGAGACATTGTATCTGGGTTGACAATGATAATATGATGAAGCTATTTTGCTACAATCTCTGTGTTCAATCTGTTGAGTTATGGTAATGCGATGTTGCACTTTACAAATAATGTCATGCTTCTTTGATGCAATACTTGCTTTACAATTACTGTTGTTGCAATGATGAATATTTGGGTTGAATATTGCTTTACTACAATGTTCAATGCTTAAATATCTTTGTCCTAGTATTGCAATAGGTTTAAGTACTATAGCCACAACCATCCTCCTTCATTCGGCGGAAACATGGTTCCGTCCACTCTCCCTTGATCGCCTCGAGTGAGACCTCATCTTCTCTGCAGGTGTTGCTGGGCAGGGTCAAACCTGTCCGGGTCGGTGCTCAGGGAGATCGTGGTGGGTTGGTGCCGACAGTGATGAGAACCCAGTCGACTGGGTTTGATTCAACAATGTGCAATTGTGTTTTAATTCCGCTGTGTTTATATTGAGAATGAGTTTGTACACATAATTTTTATTTATTCAAGCATTTCTTAGTATTGTATGGGCTAAGATATCCAAATAAGCCTAGTAAGTTTGGTCATGTTTCCTTCCATGGCTTGGAATGATGGAAGGGGACATGACATTTAGATACCGATTTTTTCAAACACTTCACTTTCCATCTACTGTAGCATACTGTTGGAGTCTAGAGGCTTGAAGATATATTGTATGGAATATTTTGGTTTTGATATTTCGTTAAACACTTCCTCTACCCACTAACTTCTTCACAACTTGGTTCAAATATGATTCTTGCACTCTCCTTTAAAGCTTCCAATTGTGTTTTCAAGGCATAGTAACTTGTGGTTTCAAGGTTAGGGCCATGTATGATATAGAGATCATTTAAATATTCATATCTTAACAAGAAAACACAAATACACAAACTGAAATAGAAAATGAGAAGCAACAATACAAGGATTGATATATAATAAGAATTCACTGTATTACATGCCTGTAAGTGTTTCTTTTTACTGAGATAAGTAGACTTGTCCCATTATAGAAGATGTTGATGCTAGCAGCCTTCCAATTGATGTAAATCGTTGCTACTTCTTTAAACAAGAGTTGGATAAACCTGAGAAGTAGATCTGAGTTTTTTTTGCACACCTCTTGTCTCAAATAAGTTATCCCTTCAGTGTTGTAGAAGACACCACTAATTTAGAGATTTAGGCTAAGAAATATTGAAGGTATTTCAATCTTTCAATAGTTTGAAGAAGTCAAATACAATCTGATATAAAATGCAGTAACCCTCTTCCTGTAGGAAATTGTCTCCTCTAGAAAAACGCAGCAACAACTAGGTGCATGAAATATTTCCACAAATATTTGTAGGTTGTGTTTTCTTCAAATGAGACTAAAATCAATTATTATGACATCCAACACTCTTTATTTTGCTCTCAGTGATGAAGCTTCAGTAAGTGGCTTCCTATAGATTATCAGTCCCTAATTTGTAACAGTTTGGTGATGCCCTAATTCGACTATGAAGTCATGAAGTTGTCAAAGTTGGTTGAGAATTATCAGTTATCAATTCAAGTCATGATGAGACCCTAAGGTCTTTGGATAACCTTGAAATCAGATGTAAATGTTGATGTATATGTAACTTCGGAATGTATTTCATATATGTATAATGTACTCCTATAGAGATGGTATTATTCCTCTATACGGAAGTGTTTGTATTCCTATAGAGATGTTATTATTCCTCTATATGGAAGTGTCGTCATTTATATTGTAAGTGTTGTAACTTATACTTGATGGGTTATTAGACCACCTTGTTGGGGTCTGCCCTGTATAAGTCATGTGGGTCAAAGGGTTATTAGACCACCCTATTGGGTGTCGGCCCAGTCAACATTGTGTTATGTGGTTAAGTTGAGGCTGACCTAGTAAAGGTTATTAGGCAAGTCATGTCAAGTATAAATAGAGTGCAGGAGGCACTCTATTTCATCATTCTATTCTCTCACACACTCTTTGGAGAGTGGCACACTTGTGGAGGAGGAGAAGCTACTGCTAGGATGTCTATCTCTTATGCTTGGGTTGTATCATTGCTCTATCTATCTCTGAGGAAGTTGTTGGGGTTTTTCACCTTGATGGTTTTCCCCAAGTAAACTCCATGTCTCTTGTGTGCTTGCATTATTGTGTCCATGATTGATATGCTATATATATGTTGTACATGTTGTTCTCTCAGTTAAGATCCTAGATCAGATTGAAGTAAATTCTAAAAAACTAACATGGTATCAGAGCTAACCTGAAAGAAGGCATGGTATGGCATTTATGACACTCGTTGCACTTACGATGCTAGGGCTTGATATAGCAAAAACCAGTCATCGTAGCACTTTTGCTATAAATTGATTTTGGAAAAATTTTCAGATCTGTAACCTTTACAGTTCGAATATCAGATGCCCATGTACTTTGTGTCCGAAGGAAAACTTCTAATTCGTTGTACTTTGTGTTTTATGATCTATACAATCTAGGGTTTCTACCTCTTCCAGATCTGAGTCATAAACAGGTGACCTAGGAAAAAATATCATAACTTGGGCTAGGAAGCTCCAAATGAAATTTCATAAAACATGACAGGTAGTGCACGGACTGTACTTTCTCAGGTAATGTTTTAGAGGCTGAAACTGAACCAGTGACATGTGGCACGCCGTACAAGTTCGCTCTCCTATTTTATCCCATAAAGAGGTCACGTTGCGACGATTGGCATAACTCTCTCTCAGAGAATCCATTTGAGGTCAGACCTATGGGGTTGGAAATATGACAGGTCATTCTACCACAAGAAAAATTTTCAGACCCTGTGGATTGGAAATTTTGTAGTTACACTAGAAACAATCAAGTGCATATTTCTGTCAAAACAGAATTATTTTTGGCCACCTTCATTCATTGCTCCGGGAATTAGGGTTTGGGAGAAAGTTGGTATTTTTTGTAATCGGAGACCACGGCTGAATGATACTGATCAAAATCTAAATTTAGAGACCAATATCAAATTTTTTGGTTAGGTAGAAGGCCGAGCTTGATCAAACCCTAGTTTGAGACTTTGATCGAAAAAATGGAAAATTAGGGCTTCTGCAAAAGTTGGAATTTTTTAAGTCTGTGACCACGACTGGAAGCTCCTCAGAAAAATTGAAGTTTAGAGCTTTGGATTGAACCTTTTGTTTGGGAAGAAGGGTGGGATTTATCAAACCCTAGTTTGGGATTCTGTCCAGAAAATCCGGAAGTTTCAAAGGCAATTTTGAGGGGTGAAACTTTGCAGTTTTCAAATTCTGAGTACACCAGCTTGATCAGCTCATCAAGGCGCATCTTTCTATCCTTTCAAAAGTTTGAAATTCAAAGTTTGAATTTTTAGGGTTTCTCTGACAAACCCTAATCTAGCTCCATATCCAGTTACTGCAAATCAAGTGGATTGGGTTAATCCTAGAAGAGAATGGATTGGTCACCTGCATAAGTGAAGAAGTTCCTGTTTCAAAGGGAGATGAGGCTAATGCCTTACATAAGAAGATTACAAGCAATCTCGACAAGTATGACTTATCCAGGTATGTTTCAATATTTGTTCATGATTAAGTTTATGGTATGTTTGTCTTCATATTATTACGGTTAGTACAATCTTGATTAAATTTAGACTTGTCGTATCACCTTAATAAGATTATGAATGCATGATATAAGATATTCATTGATTAGGGTGTTGACACTTATGATTGTACTAATCCATTATGGTGTTGTATGAGGTTTATGTTGTCCGCTAACATGAAAGGTACACCAAAAAAGACAAATCATGTTCTAGTTCAAGAACATATGATCATGGTGACATGAAGACAAAGATTCATAGCTTGTCATGGATCACTTAGAAGATCTATTTACGAGGTATGTATAACTTGGTTCTATAATGGTTAACTTATGAGATATGCAAGTTACTAGCACAAGTCATTGAAGAGAACAAGAAGACATCATGTGGGTATGTTAGACATAACTAGCTAACATACTAATCCAGGTATGTTTTTCCTATATCAAGTTAGAATCCCACCTTGTGATAGGATCTCTTATATAACTATACATGGCATGATTGATAATGATTATTCATAGGTTTGAATAATCATGGGTGTATGCATATTATGTTTCTTACCTTAATTGATGATATGACTAACCAAAAGAGTCATGAAAGTATAGGTTTGAGTAATCACGGGTTTAGGCATATTATGTTTCTTACTTTAATTTATGATATGACTAAACCATAAGAGTCCTTGAATACTAATGCTTATTATTTCTGTTTGAAATGATCATGACTATACATGCGTAAGATTATTGTGTTTTGATAGTATTGAGAATATACTAATAAATGTATGATTATGTATGAGATCTCGAGGATATCACAATAATGATACTTGTAAGCATGCATAGTGATCGAGGATGGATATAAGTTCAAGGACAGGTAATCCAGGAAGCAAAGATCAAGAGGGAGCAAACTCTAGTGGTTTCTGCAAGGATGCAGATATTTAGAGGGAGTCGACCACTTCTCACAATCCACATCAGAATAGAGTTGCAAAGATTCAGAGGGAGTCCACCCAACAACCAAACAAAGATAAGTATTTGAATTGTCATTTCTTACATATTTGTTTGTTTAAATAATGTTGTTCAATGATGCATATGCTTATGTTCCTAGACTTAGGCTGTGTATTTTGGTATATTAGAATAATTGCATTAATGAACAGCATACTACTAATATGCATGTAATGGGTAAGTGGCCTATGGCACTGTACAACATTCCATTGCTACTTATCTAGAATGAAACCTCTTTGCTGACATGATGGGAGTAGTGCAAACTCTTAACAATGTTCTGGTAGAGATTGGAAGGCATCTAGAAAGTTACAGGATATGGATGAATGTTGTATTGAAGAACTGGCTAAAATAATTGCATGACTGTATGACATATTTCTTTATGTGTAAGAATTTGTTCTGAAAACTATGAGAAGTTTCTAATCATACAATTTAACTTGTTTTGTACTAAAGATCATATACGAGCACCTACAAAAGAAGGACTACAACATTTGTTTCAACAACAAAGTTATCTATTGAATATATTAAAGTTCCCAGGATTCGGGAAGAATGCATGATCGAGGAGTACCAGTCGATCATGAAGAATGATGTTTGGGATGCAGTCCCAAGACCTGAAGGGAAGTTTGTTGTGACTTCCAAATGGATCTATAAGATCAAGCATGCTGCGGGGGGCAGCATAGAGACTTTTGCTCCTGTAGACAAATCCACTTCCATCAGATCAGTACTTTCTCTGGCTGCAATGATGAAATGGAAGATACACCAGATGGATGTCAAGACAACTTTCTTGAATAGTGTAGTCGAAGAGGAAGTGTATGTGGAGCAGCCACTCGAGTTTGAGACACATGACCGAGAGTCACATGTGTGCAAACTGACGAAAGCCCTGTATGGTTTGAAATAGGCAGCCAGGACCCGGTATGGTAGGATAGATGGCTTTCTATCCAGTTTGGGCTTTACCAAGAGTAAAGCGGATTCCAACCTTTACTACAAGGTTGAGGAATGAAATCCAATGATACTACTTTTGTATGTGGATGACCTGTTTGTTACAGGTGAGGATAGATTGATTACCGACACGCAGCGGAAGCTTGCTGCCGAGTTCGAGATGAAGGACTTGGGGATGATGCACTATTTTCTAGGCATGGAGGTGTGGCAGAGTGTAGATGGGATCTTCCTTGGATAAGGGAAGTTTGTAGTAGAGATCCTGAAGAGGTTCAAGATGATGGACTGCAAGGACATGGCCACACCTATGGCATCGAACCTGAAGCTTCTATGTGATGCTTCATCTGATCCGGTTGATGTCACTGTGTATCGTCAGATGATTGGGTCCTTGATGTACCTGATGAACACGAGACCAGATATTTGCTTTGTGGTGAATACATTGAGCTAGTTCCTGACAGATCCGAGCGATGTTCACCTGCTTGTTGTAAAGCGTATTCTTAGGTACCTGAAGGGTACAATTGATTATGGGCTCAAGTATGATGCGAATCAAAAGTTTAACCTAGAGGGTTATGTTGATTCAGATTGGGAAGGCAGTGCTGCAGATAGGAAGAGCACGTTTGGGTGTTGCTTCACTATGGGATCAGGTGTGATCTCTTGGTTTAGCAGGAAGCAGTCATGTGTAGCACTGAGTACAGCCGAAGCAGAGTATGTTGTAGCTTCTTCGGCTAGTTGTGAGGCAGTATGGCTTCGGAAGCTACCGTCTGAGTTATTTGATCTCCCGTTGGAGGCTACTGGTATCTTTTGTGACAACTAGAGTTGCGTGAAGCTGTTTGAGAACCTGGTGTTCCACGATAGGTCGAAACACATTGAGATCAAATATAACTATATCAGGGATATGGTGCAGAGAGGAGCAGTGAAGCTCCTATATGTTGCAACGAATGAGCAGGTTGCAGATGTGATGACGAAACCACTATCCAGAGTGAAGTTTGAGTACTTCAGAGAGAGGCTTGGTGTTCTTCAGATTGATGACACTTCGAGGAAGAAGTGATGGACACATTTGCTGGAGCCATTCCAAGCATGATGAGAGGAGGATCCTTCCATGACTATGGATATAAGCGTTGTATGATGAGCATCAGGATGATGCTCCAGTTACTACTCTGTATGTATGCATCATGTTGGATTCTAGATATGATCAGTTGGATGATTTATATGTATGTATGTATGCATCATGTTAGATGATGGATATGATCAGTTGGATCATTTATATGTATGTATGTATGCATCATGTTGGATGCTGGATATGATCAGTTGGATCATCCATATGTATGTATGCATCATGTTGGATGTTGGATATGATCAATTGTACGCATCATGTTGGATGCTGGATATGATCAGTTGGATCATTTATATGTATATGTATATACGCATCATGTTGGATGTTGGATATGATCAGTTGGATCATGTGTATGTATCTGTAGATGTATCAGGTGGATACATTGTATGATCAGGTAGATCATGTATGTTGATATGTATTAGGTAGGATCATTTGGATCATGTATTTGTATATGTATCATGTGGATACATTGTATGATCAGGTAGATCATGTATGATGATATGTATCAAGCAGATACTGTGTATGCATCAGGTGGATGCATTGTATGATCAGGATGATCATGGATGACGAGCTTCAGGATGTTGCTCTAGATGACATGCAGTAGGATGATACAGTGTTGATGATTAGGAAGATCATGTGTACATCAGGATGATGTCTGGTGAGTATCAGGTTGATACTCTGTGGCCATGGACAGGTTGTGCAGATGAGCATGTAAGTAGACCTGGGAGATATGGACAGGATGAAAAAGGCCTCAGATGCTCTTTCGAGGCATTGCTCTTGGAGGACATGTAAGTAGACCTGGGAGATATGGATAGGATGAAAAAGGCCTCAGATTCTCTTTTGAGGCATTGTCCTACGGCATGTAAATATACCTAGGAGATCTGGATAGGATGAAAAAGGCCTCAGATGCTCTTTCGAGGCATTTCCATGACCACATGTAATCAGACCTGGAGATATGGTCAGGATGAAAAAGGCCTCAGATGCTCTTTAGGGTTCTTGCTTGGCAAGACACCCTTTTAAGGTTTTGTGGTAGGAGTCACATGTAATCAGACCTAGAGATCTGGACCGGATGAAAAAGGCCTCATATGCTCTTTAGGGTTCTTGCTTGGCAAGACACCCTTTTAAGGTTTTATGACTGTCACATGTAAAAGATCCTAGGAGATCCTATAGGTTGAAGTTGTGTACCCGTTACAGCCTGGGATGCTCTTTCGAGGTTTTGTGATGCACGCAATAAGTCCTGAGGATTCCACAGTATGGCTAGTGATGATGAAGACCTGCAGGTGGTGGGCCTACACCCAGTATGAAAAAGGATTGGCTTTGTAGAACTTGCTATGATGAGTAGATTCAAAGATTGACTGAGATAGTAGTAGTAGTGATGATGATGATGATTCGAGGACGATGATTCGCTGATGATGATCCAGAGAAGAAGACTTGTGCTAGCAGATCTGTGTCGAGAAATACCTTCCTCGTTAAGAGGGAGTGTTGATGTATATGTAACTTTGGGATGTATTTCATATATGTATATTGTACTCCTATAGAGATGGTATTATTCCTCTATACGGAAGTGTCGTCATTTATATTGTAAGTGTCGTAACTTATACTTGATGGGTTATTCGACGACCTTGTTGGGGTCGGCCCTGTATAAGCCATGTGGGTCAAAGTGTTATTAGACCACCCTATTGGGTATTGGACCACTCAACATTGTGTTAAGTGGTTAAGTTGAGGCCGACCTAGTAAAGGTTATTAGGCAAGTCAAGTCAAGTATAAATAGAGTGCGGGAGGCACTCTATTTCATCATTCTATTCTCTCACACACTCTTTGGAGAGTGGCACACTTGTCGAGGAGGAGAAGCTACTACTAGGAGATGTCTATCTCTTATGCTTGGGTTGTATAATTTCTCTATCTATCTTTGAGGAAGTTATTGGGGTTTTTCACCTTTATGGTTTTCCCCACTTAAACTCTGTCTCTCTTGTGTGCTTGCATTATTGTGTCCATGATTGATATGCTATAGATATGTTGTACATGTTGTTCTCTCAATTAAGATCCTAGATCAGATTGAAGTAAATTATGAAAAACTAACAGTAAAAAAAGTAATCCTACATCTGACTTTAACAATCCCTAGAATAGGATGTATTGCCTAAAGTTTGTAGGCAACCGAAGTCAAAACAAAGGAAAAAATATCAGTTTGGAATTTATGTTATGAAAAAGGTTTTGAAGCCACAAAATGTGGAATAAATGACACAACTTAGGGTCACAAGCCCTTAGTTATGGAAATGATCATTCAAACAAATAAGCAACCCTTGAAGGGATAAGGTCTTTAGCCCTTGAATTATGGAGATAAATTTAATCAAGGAACGCCAATACTCTCAAAATGCATCCAAGGCGTTGGGATAATACCCTTGAAAATTATAATTACATAAAATTAGATGAGTTGGCTTGGTAAATTAATTAATAAAAAATTAAGATGTGTCGGCCCAGTAATTGAATTAGAGCCATATAAATAAGGCGTGGTAGAGAGCATTTGAAGGTATGAACTTTGATTCTATGCTCTAAGGCTTGTACATGTCGAGGGTTACAGTAAACAAGGCGAGGATGATAGTAGGATGAGGCAAAAAGTCCAAGACTGATGATTAGGGGTCTCTTATATTTTAAGTTTTGTTCAAAAGTAAATCCGAGCTCAAGGTTGAGCTACATAAATTTGGGTTAAATTGTAGGACACATATTTGTATAAAATGTAATTCTTGGTTTATTTGGGTGTGCCATTGGAAAAATAATATTGACACAACCATTTCATGGGTAAAGTCAGTTGTAAGAGACCTAATTCCTCATACTGGTATGGATATGTGGGTAAAATATCAATGCATCCTTGTTCCTGAGCAGTCTATGAATGTAAAAAGTCCCATACAATAATCTTAATGATGATTTCACTAAAAATAAGATGCAAAATGAAATAGGAAAACCATGAAAAATGGACAGAACCTGTGTTTGGTTTTGGAAGAAGGAGAATCTTGAATGCTGAGTATAACTTCAGGATTTTCTTTTATTAGATCATACCCTTAACTTTGACATTATTCATTCCCACCATTAATAATATCAAGACTAGAAAGATATAAAAAAATTGCTAAGTTTAGACAATATAATAGGATCTAATGGTCTAGCTTTAGTAAGAATCAAATCTAATTTCTATTCCCAACTAATTATTTATCCTAACTATTACATGGCAAGTAGAGATCAATATCTCTTTTATTCAGCTATCCTAACTGAACTAAAAATCAAACTTTGAAAATTTCATTCCCTTCATAACTGTAGTTTAGACCTTCTAGAAGTCAGAATTAATTTTTTTTGCCAATTCTCTTGCATCATAATTCCATAAGTTTTGTTGAAAGAAAAATGGAATTCACTACAGCTATAGCTTTAGTATAATAGACATCCATAGTAAAGTAGTATTTTTGATCTTTTAGATTGTTGTATGGTTTCCCGCTCTGCAGGTTCTGAGGGGCTTGGATAGCTCATGGAAAATGTACAACATTTAGAACAAATTAGAGAAAGTAATATTACAATATGCTAACTAGTCCTAACAACTTGTATGAGAAAGAAGCAAAAAATGCACTGTCCAAATACTAAACACAAAGCAAAACAAGAAAACATGTAGATCAACGAATTAATTTTATTCAACTGTAGGCGATCTCTAGGATTCGACCCTTTGCAATGAGTATTGCACATCATTTTATAGGCCATTTGACCTAGGTCATTGTTCCTTTAGGTTTGAATGCATGTGTATAATAATAATTGTGGCAAGTAATTGAAACCTATTGGCAGTTTTAATGTTGTTCCAATTTAATTCTTGAGGTCTTAATCATCCTTCATAAGCGGGGTGTGTCTGTTCTTAAATGATTTTATCCACGAGTTTAGGCATGCATCGTGGTCTTCTCTCCAAAAAAATTCAGTAATCATCAGTTCATCGTGGTCCAAGTCCTGGTCCATTTATATCATGCAAGTGCACCCTATATTGACCATCAATTGCTACAACTTAACTATTGTAATAAATCAGTTTATGCGTAAATAAAGGCGTATTTCTAAGGAATTGACATTGAACTCGTTGTTTTGACTTCAAATTGTTGTCTTTTAGATGGAAACTGTTGCTTGATTTTATACCTTCTGCCAGTAATGAACTAACACTTATTAACAAGGGCGCACCTGATACACCTCATTCGGATGTTTTTTGAGCATGCATATATCAACAACTCCATGTAACAACCTTGAAGAAGAAGTCGCATGCATCTACACTTCAAGATTTAGCTAATTTAGAAATTGAAACTAGCACATGTGGCCACCATATATAGCAATTATAATTAATGTTTTGGTCTTGGTATAGGTAGTGCATATGCCAAATCATCATTTAAACTATTGTCTGCATGCACATCATACCCACAAATGGTACTTAAAGTCCACATATAACTGGGGAAAATATATAGTTGGCTCCAATCGTGACCTCCATCTGTGCAATCGACTTCATGTTAAACCCCAATAACTATTAGTTTACATATTTATCTTGTTCTCATCACTTCTTTAAATGTGCCCCGTTTACACAATTTCACCACAACATTGTTTGAGGCACATGCCCACGTATTTATATGCCTAGTGCGATTTGAAATAATCCCCTATGACATTGTTCTAACAGGTCAAATTGCTACTATGTCTGTTTGTCCTGGATTAGTCCCTTCTTTTCTATTTTGAACACAGGGATTCTCTACTTTAATTGTGTTGAGGATAACAATTGTTATCCAAGATAATTACTTATGCAACAAGAGTTTGCAGCCTCATGCATATCTCCACATGTTTGATTTGTTCTATAACTGCTGATTCAAATATGTGAGGATTCCCTATTGCATGTGTAATATTTTAAGTATGTACCATCTCTAGCAAAGAATACAGTCCTATAAACCAATGTTCCCCCCTTCTTTAAGATTGATGGTGTAAGTTCTAGTTTTAACGTTGATTCAGGAATCATGTAGAAGTTGCATGCTTGTGGATCTAGTCGGTGAGTAGAGGTTACACAGCTTGAAGAAAAGTCAATTGTCCTACTTCTATATTTATTACTTGATGGTGTGCTCCATTGTAGCTATGGTTTGGTCTTTTAAATCTTGATATTTTCCTAATTTTCCTTTATATTTTCTTCAAGCTCCCATGAGTCTTTCCTTTACACGTGGTTTGTTTTATAATTTTTGTTATGCTTGTTTCTAGACTATCTTTCCTCTCCCTTATCTTCAAGTCTCTCCCTCCCTCTTGTTCTATCACACTCCTCTTTTCATATTCCCCCTTTCTCCCATTAGAATCCCTATTTTATGAAAAAAGGATCATCCTTTGGATTGCTTCCCATCTAACAAACAAAGTAGCACCTTTCACTATATTTGTGGAATCTTGGCTATATTTTTGGAGAGGAGGTTTCAACTACTTTAGTGATGAGAAAAAAATATCTGCTTTTGGAATCTGTGAGTACTAACTTGCAAAGCCTATAACAACCCATGAGGACATTTTTGGATGTCACTTTGATGAACTATTAACTTGAGAAATTCAATGGTAAAAGAACGCAAAAAAGACAACACTGATAACATTGAAAAAAATAACTCAGTAATGAGTCAAAAGTTCATACTCTATTCCTTACAGACATAAATGTCCAAACAAAAAATTTAAGTCTATAGTCATATAGACTTGGATACAAGCCTAGGAGAAAATTCCATCAAATAAACAATTGAGGACCGAGTATTGACTTCATGGTTGAAGTTACAATAAGGTAACATGATGATGTAAAGATAATGATTATCTTTATGACAAAGGCTCCATTGGAAGAAAGACATTAATATTTATATGCACTACTAATAGTGACATTTTAAAAGGTTTGAAAACTCATTGACAAGACAAATTAAGAGAATATTGTGTCAAGCAAATCTGTAGTGTACCCAAAAGCATATTTGAAGAGTTTTTGACAAAGAAGTGTAGTGGCAGATTTGAGCAATTTGAAAATTTCTTATAAAAGAATCCCAAGGAGAGCTATTGTTTTCATGTTAAGGGAAATTGAAGTGCCTTGTACTGACCTATTAACGACAGTGACCAGAAGCTGCTATGATCATGAGCCCAAGAGAGAATTACTAACAAGGAAAAAGATTGACTGAGAAATGCACACCAATAGGGGGGTTGAGTCTATTTCCAAAGTACTAAGTCATATTTTAAGGATGATACTAAAGTATGAAAATATTTGAAGATTTATCCATGAGAAGTCCAAGAAAACTAAGTACATCTTATGATAATCTGATGTATTGTAAGGAATCCTTGTAGCACTAAAGTTGTGAACACTAACTTGCAGAGCCTGTGACAGCCTGTGAGGATAGTTTTGGATGTCACTTTGATGAACTATTAACTTGAGGAATTCAATGGTAAAAGAATGCAAGACATACAACACTGATGACATTGAAAAAAATAACTCAGTAATGAAGCAAAAGTTCATACTCTGTTCCTTACATACATAAATGTCCAAACAATAAATTTAAGGCTATATTCATATAGACTTGGATACGAGCCTAGGAACAAATGCCATCAAATAAACAATTGAGGACCAAGCATTGAATTCATGGTTGAAGTTACAATAAGGTAGCGTGGTGATGTAAAGACAATGATTATCATTATGAAAAAGGATTTGTTGGAAGAAATACATTGATATTTATATGCACTACTACTGGTGACATTTTAAAAGGTTTGAAAACTCATTGATATGACAAATTAAGAGAATATTATGTCAAGCAAATCTGTAGTGTACCCAAAAGCAAATTTGAAGAGTTTTTGACAGAGAAGTGTAGTGGTAAATTTAAGCAATTTGAAAATTTCTTATAAAAGAAGCCCAAGGAGAACTCTTGTTTTCATGTTAAGGGAAATTGAAATTTCTTGTAGTGACCTATTAATGATAGTGACTAGAAGCTGCTATGATCATGAGCCAAAGAGAGAATTGCTTACAAGGAAAATGATTGACTGAGAAATGCACACCAATAGGGGGAGTTGAGTCTATTTGCAAAGTACTAAGTCATTAATAGGGGGAGCAGTCTATTGGGTTCAGCAAATGCCCCTTTTTGACCTTCCTTATTACACCATTTTGTCCTAATTTCATCCTACTTTTATAAGTTGTATCCATGTCTTTCTTCAGATCAACCAATAATATGGCAGGTATAATTTGTTATTACTTTATTTATTTTATGCTGAAGATTGTTGAAGATTATGGATTTTAGTCCTTGGTTTATACTGATCTGTGTGATTTCATTTAGCCAAGATCTAAAGCGCAGGTGTATCAACCTAATAGTGCCAGCTGTCACTTTTCAAGCACCAACTCTTCATACTCCAAGGGACAGCACATCCTCCACGCAAGCTGTATCAGATCCCCACTATAACAGATTTCACTGAAGTTGAGCCTAGCTGTGACAGATAGGTGGCGTTCCAGCTACTGAGTCTGTTGATCCATTAACTATCAAAGCAACAGCATCTTTCAGAATTAACAGCCCTATTTAATACGCTGTATCAGTTAGCTATTACTCCACAGCATGAAGATCATAGATATTTATTGCTGCGCTATTTTGGTGGATCTGAAACTATATTTCCTTTGTATAAATTCTAGAAGGCTCTCGTAGCCTTGGGTTGGACAATCATTACTTGTGTAAGCTGTGACAGAGCATTGAGACTCACGATCTTCCATCAATAATATGAGAGCAGAGTTCTTCACTTCTGAGATTTAATTTGATGTGACTCTTGGTGTCTCTATCAGAAGGCCAGGGCCCGCCTTCTCACAGAGATAGCTGATTTAAGTAGGTAGAGTAGTCTAGTTTTATTTCTGTTGTGTGGTGTGGAATAATTGCAGACACTATTGGTAGCTGTAACAAAGTTAGCTTTCCTTTCTGGTAGTTTATAATTGCATCTTGAATAGCTGTATCAAAGTGGTGTGACAGTCGACTATGTAGGATAATTTACTTATATTGCACGTGTGTTTTAAATCAGCTGTGACAGCCAAGCTCAATTCCAATTATCTTCTAGTTGTTTATGCTTTCTAGGATTTCCATTAATTATCGGTTAGAGTTCAAGCTTGTGTTTAAATTCTGGTTGCTGTTGTATCTTCAATTACATTCAGAGATTAGACAATTAATGGTAGAATTACAGTAGCTACTGGATAGATTATTTTGGTAAAGATTGAATGCTGTAGTTTGATAATTATAGGATTTAACTTCTTGCAAAAGTAATATAGTTTCATTTCATCATTAGATCATTAACTTGCTGGGTTGATTTCTATAGGGAAGTTGCTTTATTTTGGATTCTTAGATGTATGAATTAGATTAGTGTTCTTAGGGAATGAGTTGGATAGACACATAGGTAGGATCATTATTTACATTTCAGTAAATCAACTGCTTGATCTATTTATGCATAGACTGTGCTTATTGAAAAGACCTTCCTGGGTTTGACAATTTATACTGACCATTCTATGTGTTAGCTTTAATTAACTGACATATAGGGTGACCAACATTTTGGCACCATTGCCAGGGATGGTAATAGATAGACAGAGTTAGTAGATGGTTTCATTTGATTTTATTTTAGTTCAATTTTTTATAGCATGCATGAATACAAGAAAAACAAATCGGGAACCCGCTTTGAATACTAACATTGCAGGTGGAAGAGGTCGAGGTCATCATGTAGGTCGGGGAAGACACACATATATTGATGAGATAATTGCTAGAGCTGATTCTTCAACTAGACCATCGTGAAACTCTATAGGCAGGGGAAATTCTGTTCCTCCTAATCTTGAACATTCAGCATCCACAGTGGAGAATACAACAGGACCTTCCACTCCTGTTGCACAAAGTAAACCTCCTGAAGATAAGGGAAGTGTTGTAGGTGCACCAGATAGAGAGGATATTTATCACATTGACGGAACCAAATTTACTAAAGAGGTGTGGTTAGAGACTCGAAGAATAGAAAAGGAAGAAAGAAGGATAAGAGAAGAGAGGAGAAAAGAACAAGAAGCTAAAGAAGAGGAAGAACGTATAAAGGAGACTGTTGAATTTTGGACCAGAACCATGGCTGGTAGAGAACAAGGGGGTGAGAATGTACATGAGGATCAATGGGAGGAAGAAGGAGAAAATAATTAGCTTGGTAATACTGTGGCTACATTAGAATTCCCTATCCTTTAGACACCTGGAGCAGCCCCTATGAAGAATATCTCACCATCAATTCTCCCGAACTTTCATGGTAAGTCCTCTGAGGATCCTGATGAGTTTTGTTTTGAGTTTGACATCCTCTGTTGCAGCTATGATTACACCTCTAGTGCTCAGAAGCTGAAGCTATTCCCAACCACCTTGAAAGGAAATGCTTTGCACTGGTTCATGAGTTTGGGTTGTGAGACCATTACTACTTGGGACCAAATGAAGAACACCTTCCTTTCTAAATATCAAGAATATTGCAGAACTAGAGATAGAAAGGAAGAGTTGTTCAAAATGGTTCAAAAGGATGAAGAGAGTTTGGAAGACTTTGTGGAGAGATTGTTGTACAATTTGCAAAGATCTGGTCATGCTGATATTGGAAAGGATGTGCTCAAGATTATCTTGCTACGAGGAATTAGAGAAGATTGCCTTGATATGTTGAATCTGCTGGGGAAAGGGGATATCTCGAAGGAGCCTTTTGAAAAGGTTGTTGAATTATGTCGAAGGTACTCCAGGGGATCTTCCAGAACTAGCAAACGAGACAAAGATCGAGACCAGGATGTCTTTACTAGGACTCAGAAGTCAACTAGTGGAGGTGCCACTCGAGTAGAAATAGGCAACCTACTGGAGAACTTTAAAACATACATGATGAGCTCGATTTCCTCAGAGTTGGATGCCATGAGGGAAAAACAAAAACAAGTAGTAGAAGATCTTACAGTTGGGGTATTCTGTCCTAAATGTAGGAAGAAGCATCCACGGAAGGAGTGCCCATTGGACAAAACAGAGGTATGTAGTATATGTGCACTCAAGCATGATACTAAGGAATTCCCATCATTACCTAAGGTTAAAGCAGTCCTGAAGGCATCTATTCCGGTTGTAGAGCCAGCATACTTTATGGCACAGAAGAAAGCATGGTAGCCTAGAAACCAAGGTATGAATCCAGATCCAACATTTTTCCTGCATAATGTGAATGGAATGAACAACATGCATAATATGAATACACAATTCCCTTCGCATTATTCCAACAGCCAGTGGCATCCATCTCAGAACCCAATACAAAATCCTAATTCATGGACACCATGGCCACAACAGTCAAACCAAGCTCCTTGGAATTCCGACTGGAGAAACTCTTACCAAGGAAATAACTTTCCCCATCACTAGACTCAGTATCAACAATACTCTCCTCAACAGTATCAGCATCAGCAGTATCAGCAACCACAACTCCCTTTCTAGAACAATGCTGCACTTATGAATGCACCACTTCGACCACAGCTACCTGCACAACCTAACCCGAACCCAAACAACAAAGAAGTCCATCAATTTGAGACTGCCAACATTCCTGCATATTCCATCACTCAAATTCCCTGCAATGATATACAATTATGATCTAGAAGGGTGTTGGAGCCTATTGTCACTGAGGATGTTTCAGCCCCAGTGATTGAAACTAGAGTAAATCAGCATTATGACAACATGGTTAATTCAACAGTACCCATTATTGAGGATGCTGATACTCCTACTGAAGCAGGAGCCGAAACTCAGGAAGAAACACACGATGTGTCACAACCTACACAGTTGAATAGAGAACCACCGTACCCTGAACGATTGTAGCTGCAGAAAATAGTGGAACAACCCCGATTTGATCTCGTGGGAGAGTTGAAAAATTTATATGTTAAAATTCCACTGTTACAGGCCCTTCATGATGTGCCCATTTATGCTAAGACAATTAAAGATTTGTGAGTTAAGAAACTAGGAAGAAGTCCCAGGGATCCTCCCACTGTCCATGTGCTGGGAAAACTTTCAGAATTAATAATGGGAAAGGCCCCTGTGGCAAAGTATGATGACCCTGGGAACCCGACTATTATAGTGCACATAGGGAACACACAAATTCCAAATGTCTTGGTGGATTTGGGAACAGCTATTAATGTTATGACCATAGAGACTGTGAAGAAATTGGGACTCACTAATGTTCAGCCAACCCCTACTGTTTTGGAACTTGTTGATAGATCAACGATCAAGCCTGAAGGAATCCTAGATGACCTTGTAATTTCAGTTGACTAGTGGGAATACCCTGCGGAATTTTTGGTATTACAGCCAAAATCTCAATTAGGGGGACACCCATTGATCCTGGGAAGACCGTGGTTGGCCACATCTAATGCCTATATTAGCTATTGGTCAGGTTCTATGACCATTTCGGATGGGATTGAGATCAAGAATCTAACCTTGTACCCTCCAGCTCGACCAAGCATAGAAGCTGCGACTCCATTATGGGTAGATTTGGAGGAGGAAGAGGGTGTGCAGCCATTATTAACCATAGGGAGAGCCTTGACATTTAAAGATGAAACAAAGGATGATTCCGTTAATAGTTTCATCAGTGAGCCCACATCAGTCAATAAGAATGTCTATCAGATCTTGGATAGTACTTTAGCTGCAACAGAACAAGAAAATCTTACAAAAGAAACTCTGATCGGTGATGATAATGTAATTCCAGTACTTAAGAATTTGAAGAGTGTTCCAGTGGAAATTGAGCCAGGAAAAACATTGAATATCAATCCTAATCTGGCAGCTAGCGAGCTGGAACAGCTAGTCACTCTGCTGAAACAGTGTAGGGGAGCTTTTGCTTGGGAGTACACAGATATGAAAGGAATTCCTTCTCATCTATGCACTCATCACATCTATATTAAGAGTGACTCCAGGCCTATATGCCAACCCCAACGGAGGATGAACCCAAACTTGAGAGACATAGTGAAAGAGGAAATCCAGAAACTGTTGGAAGCTGGATTCATACATCCAATTTCAGACAATAAGTGGGTTTCCCCACTTGTGATCGTGCCAAAGAAGAATGAGAAATGGAGAGTCTGCGTGGATTACAAAGAATTGAATAAGGCAACGCAAAAGGGCCATTTCCCCTTACCTTTCATCGATCAGGTCCTTGATACCTTGTCTAGGAAGAAGTATTTCTCTTTTCTGGATGGCTTTAGTGGCTATAACCAGATTCAGATTGCTCCAGAAGATAAGGAAAAAACCACTTTCACTTGTCCCTGGGGGACTTTTGCATACCGAGTACTTCCTTTTGGGTTGTGCAATGCACCAGCTACATTTTAGAGAGCAGTGATTGGAATCTTTTCAGAAATGGTGAATGATTGCATGGAAATTTTTATGGATGACTTTACTCCATATGGTGATAGTTATGAAGAAGCACTGAAGAACTTAGAAAAGGTCATGAAACACTGTGAAAAAGCCAACTCTCTTTGAGCACTAAAAAGTGCCACATGATGATGAGTGAAGGCATAGTGCTGGGGCACTTCATCTCTTCTGATGATGTCTAGGTAGACCCATCTAAAATCAAAGTAATTGAAAATATACCAACTCCTGGAACACAGAAGGATGTATGTAGCTTCTTGGGGCATGCTGGCTATTACAGAAGATTTATAGAAAAATTTTCCAAGATAGCTTCTCCTTTGTTCACTCTGTTGATGAAGGATGCACAGTTTGTCTAGAATGATGCATGCCAAACTCTGTTTACTGAGCTAAAGAAAAGGCTATCTATGGCACCCATCTTAAGAGGACCCAATTGGGCTCTGCCTTTTCACATTTCTTCAAATACCTTAGACACTGCCATTGGAGCAGTTTTGGGACAGCAGGAAGGTATTGCTCCTTATGCTATTTACTACATTAGTAAAAATATGTCTCCTACTGAACTGAATTATACAATCACAGAAAAAGAATTTCTTGCCATTGTTTTTGCCATCAATAATTTTAGACATTATATTACTGGATATTCCACTTTTGTACACATTGATCATTCTGCTATCGAGTATTTAATGAATAAACCAATCAGGAATGTTAGAGTTACTAGATGGCTGCTACTGTTACAGGAGTTTGATATCACCATTATTAATAGACCAGGAAAGGGAAATGTTGTTGCAGATTTTTTATCTCAACTTACTAATAGTGATGATAATTTACCAGTCGAAGACTCCTTCCCTGACGAAGATTTGTTTGCAGTATCAGCTCATTCCCCATGGTATGCAGATATTGCTAATATTTTGGTTGCAGGTAAGCTTCCAGCACATCTGTCAAAGAGAGAAAAAAGGAAGTTAGATCATACAACAGAGTGCGAGGTACTGCTGGATTGATGGCCATCTTTTCTACAGAGGGCTTGATTTAGAAATCAGAAGAATTGTTAGAGAAGATGAAATCTTCAACATTGTTAACGCTTGCCATGATGAGCCCTGTGGGGAACATTTTACTGACAAGAGGACAGGTCATAAAGTTTTGAGAATGGGCTATTTTTGGCCTACATTGTTCAGGGATGCGAAGAAGTATGTTTAGGCATGTGATAGCTGCCAAAGGATGGGTCAACCCAACAGATTAGATGAGATGCCTTTACAACCACAACTTATGGTTGAACTATTTGATAGGTGGGCTCTAGATTTTGTAGGGCCTATTAACCCTCCCTCAAAGCAGAAAGTTCATATCTTGGTTTGCACAGACTACATGACTAAATGGGTAGAAGCTGTAGCCTTTGTCAAGGCCAATGATCAGGCTGTGATTGATTTCCTTTATGAAGAGATTTTTACTCGGTTTGGAATGCCTAAGTAGATCATTACAGACGGTGGACCATAGTTTGTATCTCACAAGATGGAAGCACTATTGCAGAAGCTTCATATTCAACAAAAATTAACCTCACCATATCATCCACAGGCCAATGGGCAGGTGGAGAGCACAAAAAAGGTTATTGAGGCTATTTTGACAAAAACAATGAAGAGCCATCATAAAGATTGGGCTGAAAGACTTCCAGAAGCACTGTGGGATTATCGTACCACTTGGCGTAACACCACTGGTTTTTCCCCATATGAGTTAGTGTATGGCAAGAATGCTATTTCTCCAATTGAATTTGAAATCAGAACTTTGAAAACAGATGTTGAAGTAAATCTGGATTTATCAGAGGCATAGAGGAATCAACTAAATCAGCTCAATGAATTGGATGAGAAGCTCACAGCTGCAGTACATCATACAGCTTTAATCCAACAACAATGCTCTAAATGGCATGACAGATTTATAAAGAAAAGAGTCTTCTAGGAAGGAGACTGGGCCCTGTTGTATGATTCACGGTTTAAGAGGGATTTTAAAGGCAAATTGCGCACCCGTTGGTTGGGACCCTATCAAATAGATTGGGTATTAGATAATGGAACAGTCCGGTTGATCACCATTGACAAGAACAAGGTACCATTTTTCGCAAATGGTCATCGGTTGTGATTGTATCACAGGCCGATCTCAAGGGAGGATTTTATTTCACAAGTTGCAACTAATCCAGAGTATCAGTTAACATCAGAACAGGGATTTTTAAACCCTATGAATTACTAAAAGTTGTAGTTTCCACACATATTTTGTACATAAATAATTGGTTTTTCTTTCATTCTGTATTTTATCTATTTTTAATTTTTCTCGCACTTGATCGGTTTGTTTTGAAGAACTATGTGCAGGAACTTATTGGAGGAGCAGCAACCGTGACTGGGCCAGACGACTGCAGACACCCCATATTTGTTCCTGATCCAATAAATCTCTTTGAAAAAGATGGATAGTTCATGGTCTTTCATAGATAAAATTTTCTTATACTACAGTCTGACGCAGCTGCGACTCTGCCACATTTGCCCGTTCTGCCAAATTTCATAGCTTCGACTCCACCACATTTGCCCGTTCCACCATTTTTCCATTGCTTCACTTTTCATAGCTATGAATCCGCCACATTTGCCCATTTTGCCAAATGTCGCAGCTGAGACTCCGCCACTTTTGCTCATTCAACCAATTTCCGTAGTTGTGACTCTGCTATTTCTGCTTACCTTTCTAAGTTGGCAGCTACTACTTCGCCATTTCTGCTTCATTTTTACTCCTTCCCAGCAGCTGAGACTCCGCTACCTTTGCCCATTCCACTAAATCCAGTAGCTGAGACTCCGCTACTTTTTCCCATTCCGCTAAATCTAGCAGTTGAGACTCCGCTACCTTTGTCCGTTATGCTAAATCTAGCATCCGTGATTCCATTCTATTCCACTTCATTCTCACTCCTTTCGTACAGCTGCGACTCCACCATTTTTCGCTTTTTCTGCTAGATTTTGTAGCTGATACTTTGCCAGTTTCTCTGCTCTTCGATTAATGATGCCAATAATGATGTGACTAGGCATCAGTTTTGGCGCTCGCTCCACAAGATCCAATTATGATCCACCAGGAAGGAAATTTTGGATGCCTTAAGTAGCTGTCAGCCCGAGTGGTAGTGGCCATGTCACTTCGACACATGTCCATTTATACCCGCAAGGATGAAGGTCGGCTGCAATGATTAATCCATGGCTCAAACTCATAAATGTAAGGTACGGATCCCATCTTTTACATGATTTGGCAAAAAATTAATATGGTAATAACGATTATGTCCTATCACAACCCTCTATTAATGAACCCATGCGAATTACACTTTAAATATTTTGGTAAGGTCATAATTGTAATTATTTTCCGTCACCTTACCCAATTTTGCACCTGTTACTCCTATCTGTCAACTTTATCACTTCAATAGAACATTCATACTGGCACAGACTGGCCTAAAACCCGATTTTTGAACCCCAACGACCCTTTGCATGTTTGTAAGCTACAACTTTCCACTTCTAAATCGGAAATTGCTGAATTCTGAACCTTGAGGAGAGATTAAAATGGGAAACCCAGTCTGACATGAACTAGTAAACACAAACGTTTTACGTGCCAATGCAGGGGTTCTTAATATTTTTACAGCAGTAGGTTGGATGGCATATTTTGAACGGTTGAACAGATTTCATACAAAAACCGCATTACAATTTTCCCTCATCCTGAATCATACTCACTCGGAGGTGAGACGAATGCGCATGGATGCTATAGAGGAAATCATAGCTGAAGTTACTGGTTTACCCATGGTTGGTAAGAGGTTATTTGGATGAAAGGTACATAATGCAAATGCGGTGAGAGAGTTTTTGTCAGTTGGAGAGCAGGTCATTCCAAAGCGTCGTGGGCTGGAACTGGCATCCTTACCACCACCCTGGAATCAAGTGGCAATCTTTGTGAAAAGATATATTTCTTGTGGAGGTAGGTACCAAGTTGTTTCCTTCTCTGAAATTCCCTTACTGTCTCATTTACGCCATGGTAATTTAGTGAATATACCATTTTATCTGCTTAAATCCCCACAAACCATGGCTGGATATGCACGAACTGCCTAGCACCCAGTTTCTTCTCTTACTAATCATGTCTTAGTTAAGTTACTGGTCCTAAGAGCCATTGCAATTCGTAATTTAACTTGGGAGCAATTTTTGGCTGGAGATGCGCCAATCCTACAACCCGTATTAGAAGGGGGGGGGTGCTGGTGAAGATAGTGAGGAACGAAGTTCCTCAAACCCAGTTGGGGGGGAGGTTAGAACAACAGAAAACCAGGTCAATGACGGAGGGGAAGTAAACAAAGGAGAAGCAGCATTAACTGAAAACCCTATAGTAGGGGAAATTGTGATGGAAACACTAGAGCAGGAGGAAGAAAGAGTAGAATCTGTAACTGCAGAAGAAGATACTCAATTAAAAGAAGCTGAAATTGGAGCAGCTGTTGAAGCTACGATAGTTGAAGCTGCAATCGCAGAAATAGAAATTCAAATGGAAGGACATCAGATAGTAGAAGAAGGTATTGTGGAAGTTTTGGAAGTTGAATCCTCTTCAAAAATAAGGGGTACCATTATTGAAGAAGAAAAGACTAAGGTAGGGGCTCCTGTGTGAAAGAAACGAGGAGTAAGATCTATAAATAGGAGCCAGACACCTACTGCAACAAAGAAAAGGAAAATCAGAACTGTTAAAGCATCAATAGCAGTAGGCATGGAGTAACACCTAGTGGGAATGGTGAGAAGAAGGACTTGATCAGCAATAGCAAAAGAAGCAGCTAAGATAGAAAAAACAACAGAAGAAGTGGAGACAATGGATGCAACTGGGGGTAATATTGAATCATCCCTAGCAGAGACAGCAGAAGTGGCAGAAGTAGTAGGGACAACGGGAGCAATCAGAGAGAATAGGGAACCATCCTGGGTGGAGAAAATACCTGTGACAGGAATAGATTTAGAGATTCCTATTTTGAACCCTAAGTCATCTACTGTTATGCAGGAATCTCCCAAAGAAGAACCCCAAATTGAAAATCTCCTACTCGAAAATGAACTATTAAAAGAAGTGCAGATATTGCGAAAGGAGCTGGAAAAATGGAAGGGAGTAGCTGGAAAACAAGCTGAGAAAAATTTGAACACTTTAGCAAATGCTGCAAATCTGTTGGAAAATCCATCTATTGCATTTGAAAATGATGAGTATGGGGAGACTGTTTGTCCAGAGTGTGGAGATATATTTTCTGCAGCAGGACACAAAGTTGTTGTGTTGGGACTTTCATCACAAAATCATGTGCAAATAGAGGAGGTGGAAGAAGGAATGCCAGGAATCGAATTGATAGGGGAAAATGAGCCAAGAATTGAAGAGATCCCTGATTTGGATTTAGGGGATGAAACAGTACAGTCCCAGCCATCAGGGGATACTGAGCTTCTTTAGGACTAGTCTCATCAGTCAGAAAAATCTGATTTAAACCATAAACAATCTCAGCAGCTCAAAGAAATTGAGGAACAGGGGACTGTTACACAAGAACCAATAACCTTGAGAATGTTTAGTGAAGCTGCAATTCAGATAGCAACATCTAATATCAAGGACCAGGAGAAAGACACTGTCACACAAGAACCAGTGTTTCTAAAATCATTTGCTATAGTGGCAACACAAATTGAGATGGTTGAGATTGAAATGGAAAAGGAGGATGCTGCTACACAAGAACCAGTAGTCCTAAGAATATTGACTGAAACTACAACACAGAATGAGGAAGATGAGGAGAATATGGAAATAAATAATGTTGTTACACAAGAACCAACATTCCTAAAACCCATGGCTAAGACTGCACTACATGCATAGACCACTGCAATCCCACTAGAGGATGAAACTGTCACAGAGCCAAGGCAAGATAAGGAAGTCATTTATCTGGATTCTGATGATGAGAAGGAGGTAGAAGACAGAAAGATTCAATGGCTGCAGAAGAAGGTACTCTGGCTAAATCTCAAGTTGGATAAATGGCTCAAGTGGATTGAACAGTTCAGAACAGGTATGATCTCTCTTCAGGAACATAGGAATGCCATTAAGGGATTGAGAGAAAAGTGGGCTGAGAAGTTATTCTTCCAAAAACTTCGGTGGGAGAAACTTCAAGAAAAATTGTAAGGATTAAAGAAACTTCAGTCCCTGCAATAAGAAAAAGACAAAATGTACACTCTCTCCATATAATTATTGAGTTGCAAGGCTCCATCCCCCTCTTACCCTGTTTTTATCCATGAGTAGACAACCTTATTCCAATTAAGAGCTCTTAAAGATGTGAGGTCATTTGATTTGGAAACAGCTACTCACTTTTTGGAGACTTTTATGAAGAGTGACTTTGAGGACCATCATTTGTTATGTGAATTGTATTTACATGATAGGGCTTGCTACATTGACTTTCCATCTAATCCTTTACCTATTCTATGGGATATTCAGCTGAGGGCATTTTCCTCCTTTGTCATTAACCATGTAAGATGGTGAGATGCTTTTCAAACCATCCTTAGGAATGAGGAGAATTCTACTCTTTGGATTAGGGGGGAACCTCAGAGTCCATCAGCATTCATGGACAATCATACTAAAACTCTCAAGGTTCCCTCAATTTCCCGATATTTTGAGAGACTGTGAGATAGCCTCCTTACCACATGTGTCCCAATGATTCTCAATATGCAGCAAGATGCCCAGGAAGGTAGTGAATACAGATGGTTTTACTCTTCCTCATCTCTTAAGGAAAAGGATCCATGTGGCTTTGAAAATTTTAGGCAAGCTTTTACAAGGATTCCTAGATATGTGCGGTGCATGGAAAGGTGTGGGTCTTGGTGGCTTGGTTTGAGATTCAAATTCCCTCTCATTTGGTTGCCTATAAGCAATTATTACAGAACCAGCTATGCTCTAACATTAGAAGAAGAAGAGCTGTGGTGGGGGCATTGGGTATCCTGCTATGGGTTTGTTCCTCGAGGGGAGGCACCAGAACTTGCTTACAATCTTACAAGTCTCCACAGATTCCACTTAGACTCAGATTCGGATTAAGGGAGGTTATTGCATGAAGACATGCAATTGGATAGTTGGGGGGAGATGTTGGGTTCAAGAAATGCCCCTTTTTGACCTTCCTTATTACACCATTTTGTCCTAATTTCATCCTACTTTTATAAGTTGTATCCATGTCTTTCTTCAGATCAACCAATAATATGACAGGTATAATTTGTTATTACTTTATTTATTTTATGCCTAAGATTGTTGAAGATTCTGGATTTTAGTCCTTGGTTTATACGGATCTGTGTGATTTCACTTAGGCAAGATCTAAAGCGCAGGTGTATCAGCCCAGCAGTGCCAGCTGTCACTTTTCAAGCACCAGCTCTTCATACTCCAAGGGACAACGCATCCTCCACGCAAGCTGTTTTAGATCCCCACTGTAACAGATTTCACTGAAGCTAGGCTTAGCTGCGACAGACAGGTGGCATTCCAGCTGCTGAGTTTGTTGATCCATTAACTATCAAAGCAATAGCATCTTTCATAATTAACATCCCCGTTTAATACGCTGTATCAGTTAGTTGTAACTCCGCATCATGAAGATCATAGACCTTCATTGCTGCGCTATTTTAGTGGATCTGAAACTGTTTTTCCTTTGTATAAATTCCAGTTAGCTATATTTCCTTCTAACAGCCCTATTTAATACGTTGTATCAGTTAGCTGTAACTCCACAGCATGAAGATCATAGATCTTTATTGTTGCGCTATTTTAGTGGATCTGAAACTGTATTTCCTTTGTATAAATTCCAGAAGGATCTTGTAGCCTAGGGTTGGACAATCATTACTTGTGTAAGCTGTAACAGAGCACTGAGACTCATGATCTTCCATCAATAATATGAGAGTAGAGTTCTTCACTTCTGATATTTAATTTGCTGTGAATCTCGGTGTCTCTGTTAGAAGGAAAGGGCTCGCCTTCTCACAGAGATACCGATTTAAGTAGGTAGAGTAGTCTAGTTTTATTTATGTTGTGTGGTGTGAAATAATTGCAGACATTATTGGTAGCTGTAACAGAGTTAGCTTTCCTTTCTGGTAGTTTATAATTCCATCTTGAATAGCTGTATCAGAGTGGTGTGACAGTCGACTGTGTAGGATAATTTACATAATTTGCATGTGTGTTTTAAATCAGCTATGACAGCCAAGCTCAATTCCAATTATCTTCTAGTTGTTTATGCTTTCTAGGATTTCCATTAATTATCAGTTAGAGTTCAAGCTTGTGTTTTAATTCTGGTTGCTGTTGTATCTTCAATTATATTCATAGATTAGACAATTAATGGTAGACTTATAGTAGCTACTGGATAGATTATTTTGGTAAAGATTGAATGCTGTAGTTTGATAATTATAGGATTTAACTTCTTGCAAAAGTAATCTAGTTTCATTTCATCATTAGATCATTAACTTGCTGGGTTGATTTCTGTAGGGAAGTTGCTTTATTTTGGATTCTTAGATGTATGAATTAGACTAGTGTTCTTAGGTAATGAGTTGGCTGGACACATAGGTAGGATCATTATTTACATTCAGTAAATCAAGTGCGTGATCTGTTTATGCATAGACTGTGCTTATTCCCTTTGAATAAAAGACCTTCCTGGGTTTGACAATTTATATTGACCATTCTGTGTATTAGCTTTAATTAACTAACATATAGGGTGACCAACACAGTCAAGACTAAGTAGACCTCCAGGAAAAAGAAGATAATTGTTCTTGAAAAACATGAGCATTTTAATCGTAATAGCATGCAGCAAGGAGATTCAACTATAGGATTGAAGGGTTGATTGAAGGTTGTAGGAGCAAACCTTATTCTTATTTTAAAGGACATATTTGATGTATTGTGGTCAATCTAAATTTTTGTGCAACCTCGGTTAGGACATCCATCTTTCTCTTTAGTGTCATCCTCAATCTATTGAGCGAAGCCAAAGTAAATCCTAGAATCACTTCAATTTGGGTGGAGTATCCCATGGAGGCCAGCTCCTTGTCATTTGTGGATTACAAATATATGAAATACGTATCGTGTGAGATCTCCTTTTTGGTCTCTGCTTGTATATCTTCGAAGTTCATCATTTTTCCAAAATTGTCTATGTCATCGGAGCCATCACAATATTTGATTGTATTTTTAGTCAGACCTAACCCCAAGGGTGCCTATTTAAGACTACACGGGATCTATGGGAGTCTACAGTTATTTCAATTCAATTTATTATAATTCTTGAAGTATAAGATCTTAAACAAAAAATATTATAATTCTTGAAGATATATTAAAATGCTTGAAGTGTAAAAGATGTCATTGTCGAATTGATTTGAAATTCTAACCCTGATATTAATAACAGTAGCAGAAGCAACTCTGTACTCAATTGGAAACTGTATTAAGAGATAACTTGGATAAAGACAGCTTGTCAACTACCGTTCCATCCCTGCACGCTTCAATTGTTGTGGCATCCATTGCTTTCACCGCTATCCAACCAGTATTCTCTCTCTCCTCACCAATATATTTCACTTGAAAACTAAAGCAAGCATTAATTAATCAAATACATCAAAACATGAAAGTTTACATTGTAAAAAAATATTACAATTTGACAGTTGACATACATATTGACATATATCTGTAGGGACATTTTTTTCTTTCCTCTTCTTTTCTTTTTAAATACAACACACAGGTTTAAAGTATGACTCCACACACACACACATTGTAGACATTAGTCAAACATTTGGATGAAGTTGAAGATCGAATTGACATATTTAAGAAAATTTCTAACTGGTAATTATCCACATTTACCCATTATATCACATTACATACATGGCTAAAGATGGGAAGGTTTATAACAGAGACAACAATACTAATATATTTGCAACAATACTTGTCCCAACTGCTAGCAAAACGGCTTTAGGATGCTCGTGATGCACATAAGCAATAACCCTCCACATATCTCTTGTCCACCCAACATTGTAAAAGAGATATGATTTCCAAAATGAATAAAAAAAAAGTGGATAAGAAACACAACCCTATTTGAGGAGAAAGACAGAGTACCTATAGGTTCGTGACCACGATATTAGAAGTTGATTTTATTTTGAGAAGAAACAATAATACTTACATGCCCATTTATAAACAATAGATATGAAGCTCCATTTGTGTTTTCTTGCAAACCCTATCACAAACTCTATGTCTTTGAAACCCAGTCTTTAAATCCTATCTCTATCCTCAATCTCAAATCACAACTCCATGATCTCTGATCACAAATTAAGTAATAGATTATATCTGTTTCGAACGATTCGAAAATTTACCCATGAATCAATTCATCAACGATTCCTCCTACATTAACCCATGAACCAATATCGACCAATAGGATACTGTTCAATGTTTTACCACAAGTCTATGGGGGTTCTTTCAATCTTGCATTATTATGACCTATAAAATGTTTAGCAGAATGCCACCTCTAGCGATTTGAGGGAAACATGCCAATGATCTACCAACAATCTCACTTCCCATCCAGATTCAATACCATGTAATCTTGTATGGATTTACTGCAACTCTCCACGGAGCCAACCCTTTTTCATGTTGGATGTGTCTATATTGCATAGCTAGCCCTCTTTCATGCTAGATGCAACCACATTGCATAGCTAGCCCTCTTTCATGCTACATGGAACTATCTTGCATAACTATCCCTCTTTCATACTAGATGTAACTATCTTGCAAAACTATCCATCTTTCATGCTAGATGCAACTATCTTGCAGAGATAGCCCTATTTCATGCTAGATGCAATCCCTACAGAGCCAGTCCTCTTTCATACTGGATGTATCCATCATGCAGATCCAGTCATTTTTCATACTGTATGCACACCTCTACAGAACCAGTCCTCTTTCATACTGGATGTAGCTATCCTGCAAAGCCAATCCTCTTTCATATTGGATGCACACCTCTACAGAGCCAGTCCTCTTTCATACTGGATGTATTTATCCTGCAGATCCAGCCTTCTTTCATACTGGATGCACACCTCTATAGAGCCAGTCCTCTTTCATACTGGATGTAGTTATCCTATAGAGACAGTACTTTCTCATACTGGATGCAACTGTCTTGTAGAGCTATTCCTTTTAAATACTAGATGCATTGTCTTGCAAAGCTAGTCCTTTTTCATACTAGATGCAGCTATCCTCTTCCATAGCCCGAGCAAGCCATCTATTGGTTTCATCCTAGGATATCCACCCGTGTTACCTCACTACATGTCTAGATACTCTCATAGCTTAGGAGACTCAATTACATCACATAACCAGTGACTACCTGCTACCTGATCCAAGCTCATCACTCCTTCTTGATTTGGAATCTCAAACTCTACGGAAAGCTTCCTCTTCGTTTCTTTTATGAGCTTCTCATCACCTGTAAAAAGCAAGTAATTTACATATAATAGTAGAATCACAAGATTTCCCTCTTCAACCTTGTAGTAAAGGTTGGAATCCACTTTACTCTTGGTAAATCCCAATCTCGTCAGAAACCCATCAATCCTGCGCTACCATGTCATGGGTGCCTGTTTGAAATTGTACAAGGCCTTCTTTAATCTACACACGAGTCTACACATGATGTGTCTCAAAACCTAGTGGCTGCTCCACATACAATTCCTCTTATACTAGGCCATTTAGGAAGGAAGTCTTCACATCCATATGATGTACCTTACAATTCATCACTTTGGCTATAGCAAGTATAGATCTAATTGAATTGTATCTATCCATGGGCGAAAATGTCTCCTCATAATCTATGCCTTCTTTTTGGGACAAACCTTGAGCCACAAATATTTCTCGACACTTCCGTCTGCTGCATGCTTGATCTTGTAGATCCATTTGGAAGATACTACTGACTTCCCTTCTGGTCTTGGAACCACCTCCTAGACATCATTCTCCATGATTGACTAATATTCCTTGATCATTGCATCCTTCCATACTTTCTTTTCAGCTTCCTCTTCATAACTAGAAGGTTCAGCATCAATGATGTCACACCATAATTCCACATAACTAGAGTATGGTTGAGGTCTCTTTCTTTCTCTAGAAGTCCCTTCTGGAGAACCATACTTCTCTGCATTCGAAATAATATCTCATACCCAGGCTAGTTTTCTCTTGTACGTGTTCATCTCTTTCAGTGGATCTATGGGTCTTTGTGGCTCAGTCATATCATGTTCTCTAGGTTCTTCTGGAATCTCCTCTTCCATCACAATATCTCTAACTCTAGGAGTCATGGGTTCTTCTTCATGTACTTCGTCGGAGTGAATATTCCTAGATTTGCTGAAGCATGTATCTTCATCAAAGATTACATCTCTACTAGTCTTGATATTCTTGAATCCTGATATATATATTATGTATGCCTTTGATGAATCACTATTACTGATGAAGATGCCCTTCTTTCTTGAAGGCTTGAACCTGGTCCTATTCTCTTTTGTAACATGTATGTATACATTGAAGCCAAATATTCTGAAATGGATGACCTATGGATTCTCTCCTGTAAACATCTCTTTAGGTGTCATGTTCTCAAGTACATAATGGGGAGTTTTGTTATGAACATATAATGTTGTTCTTGCTGCTTCCGCCCATAAGTGCATTGGAAGAACCTGATCATGGATCATGTCCTTCAATGCTTCCATTAATGTTCTATTCTTTCTTTTTGCAATCCCATTCTGTTGTGGATTATAGGGACTGCTCATCTCCCTTTTAATCCCTGATTCTTTACATAGTGTTTTGAAGTCTATTGAGGTAAATTCACCTCGATTATCTGATCTTAATGTTTTTATTTTATTTTTAGTATTATTTTCTACAAGGAATTTGAATTCCTTGAACTTTCTAAATACTCCACCTTTTGATTTCAAGAAATAAATTCAGGTCTTACGAGAATAATCATCAATAAAAGAAACATAGTAGGAATAACCGCATAACAAGTTGGAATACATAGGTCCACAAACATTTGAATGTATAAGATCCAAAATCTCCTTGGATTTGATGTCACTACTTGGAAATGGATTCTTCACATTTTTCCCTTTCACACATCCTTTACATAATCCTTCATAATTAGTCTGGATCTCGGGTAGACCATCCACCATCTTGCTCACGATTGGTAATTCCTTGTAGTTGATGTGAGCAAAAATTCAATGCCATAATTCACTTGGTTCCATAGTTTCATGAACCAAGGCTTGTTTTGGTTGTCCCTTGAGCTTGTATAATTCTCCCTCTTGCACCCCAATCACTATTGCATCATCAAAGGTTTTACCTTTGGGCCACATAATTTATTTACCATCAACAAATGATAGACATAATCCTTTCTCATCTGATGCAGAGATGGAAAGTAGGTTCTTATTGAGTCTTGGTAAATATAGGACATCCTTCATATTAATAGGATTCCCTAATTAAAGCTTTTAAGAAGCTTCTCCTACCCCTTTTATGGGATACTGATAATCATCTCCTAATTTCATCTTGTGAGGTGAGTCCTTTTCCGTGAGGTTGTTGAGAGCATCCTTGAATCCAATCATGTGCTTAGAAGCACTGCTATCAACAAGCCAATCATTATTATCAAGAGAGACTGTACTTGTGAGTGTTGATATCAGCACATACTCTTCATCACTTGAAGAATCCTATTTTGATTTCTTCTTAACCGGTTCATCATCCTCTGCAGCATGAGCATGATGTATTTTCTTGTTTCCTTTCTTGTTGACTTTATTCTTGGGACAGTTTCTTGCAATGTGTCCCATCTCATCACAATTGTATCATTTGATACTTGAATAGTATCTACATGTTCTTTGACCCTTGTGGGATCTATTATATTTGTGATGATGATGATCATCTTTCTTGTCTCTTTTGGCATGAGTTGCTAGAGCTTGATTATCTTCATCTCCTAATTTTTCTTCTATGGATTCAATCCTTGCTTCCTCTTGGGTGCATGATTCTAAAAGTGCATTGAACATAATGAGATTCTTCCTTTAACATATTCCTTGAATGTATGATTCCCGTGATCTTGGAAGACCATTCAAGGTAGTCATCACTATTTCTGCATTGTCAACCCAGTCTCCAATGGCACTTAATTGATCTCTGATATGGGAGAACCTTGTAAAGTAAGATTGGATGCTTTCATTACTTTGCATCTTCAAATCCTTGAGTCCAGTCCTCAAGGTCATCTCTTTATTGATGTTGGTTCCTTCAAATAGTCCCTTCTGAGCATTAAACATCTCTTTCAAATTTTTCAGAGATGATATGTGTGGGATCAAGTGATCCTTTTGGATTTATCAGTTTCTTATTATGCTTTGATTTTTCCTCATCTCTCTCTCGCTCCACAACTACTGTGACATACTTGTCCAATTCATGCTCATCTACAATGAGCATCACCCTATACTTCAGGGCTCGAAAGTTCTTTTCCTCCTCAAGCTTATCCTCAAGATTGGTATGATTTGTCATTGTGATAAACTTGATAAATGAGAACCTCAAATGTAAATAAAGAGAGTATAACTTACCAAATGAGATGCTCCAATCAAAAGTTGATTTATGAGATCTAGCTGCAGAGTGACATATGGTTTGTTAGAGAAACCCTAATTTCTCAACTTCGAGATCTTGAAAAATTGAGAGGATGAAAAGATGTGCCTCCCCAAGGAGAGTTGAGAAAAGGTACTTTTTCTCCGATTCTATGGACAGATCCTCCAAAAAATTCATTCCTTAGTTCTCTGGGCTGTAGTGGTGGGCCCAAAAATGAAAATTCTCTGATTGGAGTTCTACTTTGGTAGAAATATGTGCCCTAGTGAGGCAAGTTTCTTGGACTCTCTTTTTCAACTGATCTATGGAGGAAGACATCCATAAATAGAAACCCTAGTTTCTGCAGTTGCAGCAGCTGCACAACGTTTTCTTTCAGGCCAGCTCTAAAACCATGTTAGAATTTTAAATGCAGTAGCAATAAGGATCACTGAAATATAAAAAAGTACAACATAGACAATAGTACACAATAATTTATCCAAGGTAAAACCCTTGCAGGGTAGAAAAAACCAGCAAACTTCTTCTATATAGATTTATTAGAATGTGTAATAGTATTCCTCGTGCAATAGCCCAAAACAAGAAGACTCCAAAAGCATCTACTCTGTATGAGTCTATCTCTCAACTCATGCAAACTTGATGAGTGAGTGAGGTGACCAAATAAGGAGGGAGAGATCCTCATTTATACTAATAAGTGACATGACCTTTTTCCCCAACAGGGCCGGCTTGACTCTCCTAATAGGGCCAACTTGTCCAATTAACAATAAAATACTTTTTTTATGTATCTTTCTAGGTCGACATAATAGTTAGGGTTTACATTGACTCTTTCAATGACTTTTACATGATCAATTACATAAATAATATTTCCTGAAAGATGTACAATACAAATAATACAAATGATACAAATAAGAATATCTTTTGAAGTTACATTCTTCAACAACTAGGACATAATTCGGATGGAAAATATTCAAAGCTAATTATTGAAGATAACAAGTTTAAGAAAGATGTAATAAGATCAAAGTAAAATTTGAATTCAATTTTTAAGTGGGAAACTTAAACCATCGAATAAATAAACATGTACAGATTTAAAATAGAGTTTGAAAATGAAAACATAATTTGGAAAAATTAAAAACTAGTCATTTAATACTTTTAGTGTATGTTGTATCTTTGAAAAATCTTTTGTTGAACCTTTCTCGATAAAAAATTTCAATTAAAAGTTTTTATTAGATATTTAGGTAAGTATTTTATTCATGAAAAATTTCATATGCTTATTTATTTCAACTCTTTGTATTTTGTTATGCTTATTTATTTCAACCCTTTGTACTTTGGTCTTCTTATTTATTTGAACCCTTTGTATTTTGGTCCCGATATGCTCTCAAATTTTCGCTTACTAATATTCAACATGTTTTCATTCCTCTCTTCCTTCTAGAACCTCCATGATTTACTTTCTTAGGCCAAAATTAGGTAAGTTGTCTTGTGTTTCCTTTCAATGCCTTCAAAAATACCTATATACATTATCATATGTAAAATAAAATATGCCACCCAATACCTATAGCCATAAATTTATTAAAGTATGCCTCCATAGCCTTATTACAAAGCTCTACATTGATAAAAATTTGAGTAATTTAAAACCCCCCATTAAGAATGGACGTGGAAGGGTAGACTAATGAACACCGTGAGACCAAACGATAACATCCTATCCTTTGTACCAACATTGTTTACCTCACAATTTAGGTCTTGGAGGAAATGATTTCTTCCTCGCTAATCCCAACACCAAATATTGACTTTTAACCATTTAGGGAGGAAACTAGCAATCTTCTCTAACTTGAGCACATACATAACAAATGAGTTCTAACATTATCATAGTTAGGTAACAGGTTGTATGAAACAATTGGTGGAGATGTTCTAGCTATGTGTTGATGCAACATTATAGAAAAGAAACTAGAAATTGAAATCCTGTGGATTTTGAAAGTTGAGAAAATTTGTTACAACACTAAAGACAACTAGCTTATTATTTTAATAAAGGTGGGATTACCCAAAAATAAACTAAACGTTCTAAGAAATTTTTCCAAATGAATGGAATTGGGAATTCTCATAAATGAATAACATATCCCATAAGAACAAGATTTATTTAGATAGGAAGACCAAAATATGTTAAGTACCTTAGATTTGGAAATGAAATCACATACAAGATATCAATAATAAAATATAATATTCCCTTGATTATATCGAAAATACCCTTAATGTAGGGGAAAACCTTACAATGGTCCTTTTATGGAATGAGTTCACCCTTATCCACTTTCCTTTTAAGGTTGGGTGATTTATCAATGAGCTAAGCTCGAAATACAATATTATTTCACACATCTCATAAGGAGGAAATTGTCCTGAATTATAGATTAAAAGAAAATATTAACCTAGCTAGAATCCTTCTAATTTCCTGGTGGAAATTATCTAATGAAGTGTCATTACATTTATTCAATATTAAATATCATACTAGGCCTTTTTTAATAATAAAAAACATAGTGGACCTAGTCCACCTTACATTGAATGGCCTCCACTATTTTACTCTACTAGGCCCGTCGCCCCCACATTACACCATTAGAGTGGTTCATAAAACTCCACCTCCCTTGGAAAAGTGTTTCCCTCAATGCTTAATGTGAGTATGTATAAGCATAAACTAGGGTGTCGTGGATAACTATTAACCTTATTGTCGAAGTAGGCTAAGGAACTAGGGTCACATGTACAATTGTTAGACACCATGGAAAAGTAGTACAACAAGCTTCACCCTAAGCCTCAGTCCCATGTACAAGTTTTTACTACCATGCCGAAGTAAACAGTATCCCATGTCCAAGGACTAACTTCAATAATGAAGTAATCCAACGTGCTCATCCATAAACCCGGTTCCAATGTCTATGTGCTTAATTTGATACCCAAGCAATGGCACCTAAGCTCCAAGAATTTTGGATTTATATGATTCAAATGACTATCACGTTCATGTGTTTACAAATAAGTACAACCATCCAAATAAAAATATACTTCATATAGATGTGACAGGATGGTTCTAAAAGGAACGTTACTACTATAGAACAAGCATACCATAAAGTATTATGTGCCACTTTCAATTATCTTTTATCCATGAGTTTTCCTTGATATGAGGGATAAGATTCATCAAAATCATTTGAAAGGTGGTTGTTTTCCTATAAATTATAATCGTCCATATACTATTTCTCATAATCATCCCCAAAGTCATATACCAAGAATGTTGTTCTTGGTTATATTTGTCATTCGTGGTATCAATAATATGGGGATCCTCAATTTCATGGATGGTGTGTATCATAGCTTTCTTATTTTCACACATATCCTATAAATCATTTATCACCAATGTTTATTCCTCTTATGGCATGCTCCACCAATTTTTCATTCTTAAGTTCCATGAGGATTTGAGGGTGAATTTTTTTAAGGGAATTAGCATACTGGATATTGAATTTAAACATATCATATAATATGTCACAACAAAGCCTCATAAATTCTCTATCCAATTTCATTGATTTGGTTTCAATATGATTACACTAACAAAAGTCATGTCCTCTAGAAGACCCATGGCTATCACACTAAAACAAAATAGGACAATAGCACCAACATTAGCACTGAATTTTAGTGTTTTTTCTCTAGTTTGAGCTCAACTCTAGGCCCTAAATTTGTTGCTACGCTACATTTTTGAATTGCGTCTATTATTGTGATGAATTTAGTGCCATATAGGGTTTAACAAAAACATAGGCAAAGGATTTAGCATTGACTTTGGCACCAGGTTTAGCGCCAACTTGGGAGCTAGGTTTAGTGTCGGTTTGGGCTTCCAATTTGGCTTCTAGTATTGCTTCTTATTTTGCTTCCAATTTGGATTCTAGTATTGCTTCTTATTTTTCTTCCAGTTTGGATCCTAGTGTTGCTTCCAATTTAGCTTCATTTTTAGCATGAGGTGTTGCTTCTCTTGTAGCACTAAGTTTTCCTTGTGTTTAGTGTTGGGTTTTTCTTCCTTTTTAATGATATGTTTTTCTTCCAATATGGCTTCTATGATTGCTTCTTGTATTGCTTGTATTATATCTTCCCATTTTGCTTCCATTAGTACTTCCGTTATAGCTTCCATTTTTGCTTTCATGAGTGTTTCCCTTTTTGCTTCCATTTTGAAGTCAGGTGTTTCTCCTTATTTGGCATCGTTTTTTTCTTCATTTTCAGCTCCTAAGTTTGCTTCATTTTTAGCACCGGGGATTTCTTCCTTTTAGTGCCAAGGTTTTCTTCCTAATTAGCGTCAAGTTTTGCTTCCTATTTAGCAGCCAATATAGCTTCCTTTTTAGATCCAAAAATTATACCTAGTATGGCTTCCATTCTTGTGCTGAGTTTTGCTTCCATTTAAGCACCACATTTTTTGCTTCCATTTTACAACCTCATTTTGCTTCCTTTATAGTTTCCACTTTATTAATTTCATTTTATTAATTTCAATTAAATTAATTAAATATATCATATATGTTGAAAAAAAATATGATTATAGAAAAATAGATATCGCATTTCAAATATATAGCATAACATTTATAAGGAAGATTTAGGGAAATTGACAACATCCATACAAACTAGAAAAATCATTATACTTATAAAATTTCCATAAAGAAAACAACTACAACTTCTAGTATATATAAATTAACAAGATAATTTTGGTAACATCATCATCATCTATAATTAAAACAAGTGAAATTCCAATTTACCAATATTAGATCACTATTATCTCATGGACATCGTTATAGAAATAGTAAAAACAACAAGTCAATATCGGTATCATAAGAAGCAAGATTTTAGTATATTCAATTAAATAGATTAAAATATATCATAATTCATAAAATACCATATCTATCTAAAAAATATATATTCCATTTCAAATTTATATCATAACATTAATGGAAATTGACAACATCCATCCAATTAAAGTAGAAAAATCATCATACATAGTAAATATCCATAGAAAAAACATCGACAACTTCCAATATATATAAATTAACAAGATGATATTGATAAGATCATCATCATCTATAACTACAAGAAGTGAAAGTGAAATATACCCGTAAATCAATAACATGTCAAAATGATATATATAAAAGTAAAAATAATATAGGTATCATAATGATATCTGAACAACAATCCATGATACAGTCAGTATGATCAATGTCACTTACTACCACTAGAAACATCAACATCATCATGATCATTGTCATCATCATCCTCTAGGGAATCATCCTCATCGTCATCCAATTCATCTACGCCATCTTATTCATCATAACCTCCTAACTTTGATCCTACTTGAACATACTCAAGATTGTTATCAAGTGGATCATCTAATCCCGTGTTCTCCAAAACAAACATTTAAAATTAAAAGTTGGTATTAATTTCATGCCATAATCCATATCGATGTTATATTGCTAACATTAGAACATAGGAAACTGGACCATAATCAACTATGAGATAAGTTACATCTAAGATGTCATTCCAATTATGTAAAACATGCAACAATTGTAATAAATGTTAGTAAAGATCATAAATTTTTTTGTAATACAAGTTAACTATCAACTGGAAAGGGTAAGTGACTATACACTTTTTGCATGATTGGATCAAGTATTGAAAACCATCAACCTTGGGAATATGGGTGGTGTTTCCATTTCAAGCATGGCCAGACAAATATGCATGAGCTTACGGAACTCAATTCCGATGGCCGATTTAGCTTTTCCACCTTAATGAAATATTCAACAAGTGTCCTTGAAAGGATTTATGAGGAGAACTTCAACTTTCCATAAAATTATTATTGTTTCCTGGATCGATGAACCATCAACTCTGTTGGGTCCATGACAATGCATTCCATCTAGGAACACCTCTCTCCCATGGGTTCATCACTTGGTGCTCATCTTCTTCATTTGTCTTATGAACTAGGGTTTTGCTCAGTAAGTGACTATGCACATTTTTCATGATTGGGTAAAGTACTAAAACTCCTCAACCTCTAGATCGTGGGTAGTGTTCCCAGGTTGAGCATGGCCATGGACACATGTAGGAGCTTATGAAACTCAATTCTAATGCCCAATTTAATTTGTATGCCCTATTGGAGGAATCAACAAGTGTCTCTGAAAGGATTTCTGAGGAAACCCATGACTCACCATAAAATGATGAATGTGGCTTGGATTGATGATTTGTAAAATCCATTGGGTCTGTGACAATGAACTCCATCTAGGAGAACCTCTCTCCCATGCATCCATCACCCGGATATCAGGAGCTAGGGTTCTACTCAGTAAGAGACTATGCACTTTTTGCATGATTGGGTCATGTATTGAAAACCATATATCTTTGGACCATGGGTGGTATTCCCATGAAAAGCATGGCCAGAAAAATATGCAAGATATTAGAGGAATCAAATCCAAATATTCCTCATTCAATTTTTATGCCCTAATGACATAATCAACAAGTATCCCTGAAAGGGTTTATGAGGAAACTTCCAACTCACTGCAAAATGATGATCGCGGCTCAGGTCAACAAACCATCAACCTCATTGGCTCTATGACATGTCATTACAACTAAGGGAACCTCTTTCCCATGGGTCCATTTCCCAATGCTCATATTTTATGTTGATATAAAGAAATAGGGTTCTACTTAGTAAGGGACTATGCACTTTTTGCTTGATTGGGTCAAGTACTGAAAACCCTCAACCTTAGGAACACGGGTGGTTTTCCCATGTCGGGCATGGCCAGACACACATGAAGAATCTTACATAGCTTAATTCTGATGAGCAATTCAGTTTTTATGCTCAAATGAAATAAATCAAGAAGTGTCCCTAAAAGGATTTATGAGGTGACCTGCAACTTTCCATAAAATGATGAACATGGATCGGGTTGATGAAACATCATCTCCATTGGTCCATGAAAATTCATTTTAGCTAGGGGAACCTCTCTCCCTTGGGCACATCACTCGGTGCTCGTGTTGTTCATTGATCTCATGAAGTAGGGTTCTACTCAGCAAGAGACTATGCACTTTTTGCATGATTGCGTCAAGTACTAAAAACCCTTGACTTTGGAATTGTGGGTGGTGTGCCCATGTTGAGAATGGATAGACATAGATGAAAGATCTTATGGAACTCAATACCATTTTGTGGGGGATATGGTGAAGAACCATAAAGTGTTACTGGAAATAGTAGACACTGTACATAATGTTGCGGACTCATTGATGAAGTTGGTAAGCATAGAGAATTTTTCTTGGTGCAAGGAAATGATGACCTTGGAAGCAATGTTGGAAATGTTATATTCTTTTCATGTGGATCGATTGGAAAAATTGATAGTCGAATGGTATAATTTGATTGGATTTGGAGCTGATGGACAACATAATCTTGGTCAATTGACCACCCACAACTTTGTTGGGTAAAATGAAAATGTTTGGTTAACATGAATTCAATGGAACGACCAGAAAGCTCAATGGGAAATCCGCCAAAGTTGACCTAGTCAAGTCAAATGTAACAAAATAAATGAAAACAGTTAGGAAGTTATGGTTTTCATTAACGATCAGTTAGTTTTGTTTCATCTTTAAATAAGATGTAATGACTATGCATGATGTACAATGTAAGCATATACTACGAGGCGTATAGTGTGTAGCATAATCATGTAAAATGTGATTTTTGGTCTAGCAATTCATGGTCGTAAATAATTGATTTGAGTGACTGATTAATAGACGAGTTGAGATCTCATTGGTTTCCTAGTTTTCCTTAAGTGAGGGTTTTCCAAGGTAATAGGACTGTGTAATGTGTTGACATTTTAATGTGCCATTGTCTTAAGTGTTTAACTATATCAATCTATTTGAAAACCTGTTATAATCGGTATTAATATCCCAACATACTTGGGACAAGTTATGCACTTCACTTCAAGAGAATTTCCATCCAATATTTTATGCCAAAAGAATCTCGACACATTGGCTTCAACTAGTCATCTTTCCACTCAAACAGTTCAACAATACATTGAATAATTTTGCAAATTCTAGGCATATCTCTCCATTTCAGATCCAAAATCAATTAAATTTAATTCTAATTTTCTCCCTACCCTCTAGCATGAATTTTCTTTGATGCACAACACTTCTCTTTCATTGGATTTTCAACATATTATTGCTATTGAAAAAATGCTAAGGAAACACCTAGAAGCTAATGAAACACCTAGTTCCCTTCTCTATATCAATTCCCCCTTTTAGCATAGATCTCTCCCATGGGTACCCCTTGGTGGATTTCAGAAATGCCTACCCTTTTACAGGTATTCATTCAAGAAGCTCACTTTAAATAGCGACTAGGGAATGTACAAACTTCAGAGGCACTCAACACTATATGTGCACTATGTTGAGAGAATCTTTATCGTTGGGTGTTCAATCTGTTCTAAGGAATAGTGAAAATTTGTTCTAAAGGGAGTGAAATAACTGAGGATCTATCACAATCGAAAGAAAAAATTAACTTACTGAAATCATGAACCTATTTTATGAAAGCATTAATCTAGTTTATGAAAGTAGGAATTTACTCTATTTAAAGCATTCATCTAATCTAAGAAATCCAAAGCAAATCATTCACCCAGTTTATGAAAGGAGGAATTTACTCTATTTAAATCATTCACCTAATCTAAGAAAGCAATAATTTTATTCTATGAAGCATTCATTTAGTTTATGAAATCCAAAGCAACATAGATCTAATTTATATAAGCATGGATTTTATTTATTTGAAAGCATTCATCTAGTTTATGAAATCCAAAGAAACATTGATCTAATTTATGAAATCCAAAGTAAACTATATCTAGTTTAAGAGCATGAATCTAACCTAAGGAGCTAGAGATCTATTTAACTAGAAACATGAAGTCATCATTCAGGAGTATAAATTCGATCTAGTCAAAGAATACTGTATACGAAGTGGAAATATAGATCTAGAAATTACATTCACAAATGGTAGCTACAGGACTACAAATGTTATGTATTAGAACTACAGATGCAGTGTTGTGGAACTACAAAATAAAGATGTTATTCCCAGAACTGAAATCTAGTATCAAATATCTGTTTAAAATAACCCACACGTATTTATACTAGACATAAACATCATAATGCATAAAAATATAGAAATTAAAGTACAAAACTCTTGATCTACGCATTGAGGGGGTCCTCCCCAATGTGCATCACAGGAGCAAAATGAAACTTATAAATTACTCACAAGTGGTAGGTAACGCTGGTTCTTCATTAAAAATCCATAGAATCCATCACAATCGTAGGAATTATAAACTGAATATCAGAACTCAAAACTACAGAGAATGGTTTCCAAGGATATCTGTTAGGTCCCCTACCACTCAGGTTCCTCTACTTATTACAATCTATCAACCCTAGTTTCAACATTGGAAATCACGACCCCAATTCAAGGGATTCTTTCCTACATGTTAGAGGAAACATGAGCATCATGTCTCTTGTTATCTTTAACTAGACCTTGGGTATTTCCATCCTTTGTATTTACCTGCGCTTTATCCACATATAGCCTTATTCACTTGATTAGTTGATAAAATATGCTAAAACACAGAAAATGATAATTACTAAATCACATTGTTCAATTATCAATCAAATTTCATTATTCCCTATAGAAAGGAATGTTTTTTTATTGTTTATTTTCTCATATATGAAACAATGGAGTGTATTGAATACCTATATCATGGACTTATTACCCCCTCTCATATAGTTTTCCCAATCCTAACCCCTCTAGGAAATATTTCATATTCCATAAGTCATCCTCTAACAGCACAATCGAGTGTCATTCTTTATAGTGCTCTCACTAATCCAAGACCTTATTATTTTACCCTAAAACATCACCTACCCCTCCAAATGTTGTAATCAATGTGGAAAAAACTACTACACCTAATCAAAACCTTGTTTTGATGATACATCTAGTCTCTCTCACGCATCCCATGATTTTACTCAAAATTTCCATATTAAATATCATCTCACTAAGCTTATCATGGATATAGGTAACCGTAAAAATTTGGTTTTTATATCCCTTGTCAAATCACTAGCTTTATTGGTAACTCCATACCCTCATTTATACCATCTCAACTAGGTGAATGAGGGTGCTTATTCCTTCTTTATGACCCAACAACAGGGTAATTTTTAAGGATTCTAATATTATTCTTAACTATGGTTTTCCCTAGCCTACCCCCCTCTAGGAAATATTTCATATTCCATAATTCATCTTCTAACAACACAATTGAGTGTCATTCTTTATAGTGCTCTCATTAAGCCAAGACCTTATTATTTTACCCTAAAATGTCACCTACCCCTCCAAATCTTGTGATTGATGTGGAAAACCCTACTACACCTAATCAAAACCTTGTTTTGATGACACATCTAGTCTCTCTCACCCGTCCCATTATTTTACTCAAAATTTCCATATTAAATATCATCTCATTAAGCTTATCATGGATATAAGTAACCATAACAATTTGGTTTTTATATCCCTTGTCAAATCACTGGATTTATCGGTAACTCCATACCCTCATCCATACCATCTCAAGTAGGTGAATGAGGGTGATCATTCCTTCTTTATGACCCAACAAAAGAGTATTTTTTAAGGATTCTAATATTATTCTTAAGTAAGATTTTCCCAATCCTACCCCTGTCTAGGAAATATTTCATATTCCATAAGTCATCCTCTAACAACACAACCGAGTGTATTCTTTATAGTGCTCTCACTAAGCCAAGACCTTATTATTTTACCCTAAAACATCACCTACCCCTCCAAATGTTGTGATCAATGTGGAAAAACCTACTACACCTAATAAAAACCTTGTTTTGATGACACATCTAGTCTCTCTCACCCATCCCATGATTTTACTTAGAATTTCCATATTAAATATCATTTCACTAAGCTTATCATGGATATAGGTAACCATAAAAAAATGGTTTTCATATCCCTTGTCAAATGACTGGCTATATCGATAACTCCATACCAATTCAACTAGGTGAATGAGGGTGGTCATTCCTTCTTTATGACTCAACAACATGGTATTTTTTAGGGATTCTAATATTATTCTTAACTATGGTTTTCCCAATACTACCCCCCTCTAGGAAATATTTCATATTCCATAAGTCATCCTCTAACAACGCAACAGAGTGTCATTCTTGATAGTACTCTCACTAAGCCAAGACCTTATTATTTTACCCTAAAATATCACCTACTCCTCCAAATGTTGATAAATGTGGAAACACGTACTACACCTAATCAAAACCTTTTTTTGATGACACATATAGTCTCCCTCACCCATCCCATGATTTTAATCAAAATTTCCATATTAAATATCATCTAGCACTAAGCTTATCATAGATATAGGTAACCATATAAAAATGGTTTTTATATCCCTTGTCAAATCACTGGCTTTATCGGTAACTCCATACCATCTCAACTAGGTGAATGAGGGTTCACATTCCTTCTTGATGAACCAACAACATGGTATTTTTTAAGGATTCTAATATTATTCTTATGTATAGTTTCCTAGGTGATTATTTTGGATTGAAAAAAACATGTATATAGATAGGTACATGAATATTAAATATGAAACATAGAATTTACTACTGAAACGTGCAAAGTTTGACAAATATTATGATAAAAAAACATATTTTATGTAAATATAGGCAATATTAGAGATTAAAAACAACCAAATAGTGAATTTATTTTTTGAAAAAAAAGCCCCAAAAAATAGCCAATTAGATAAATTTTGCCCCTAAAGCTTACCATGCCCAACAATGTACTATAAGCTTTTTCATTGTCCCTCATTTTTTAGACATAGTGTTGTTTGATGTTGTACTCCACTTGATTATGATGAATTACTACTAGGGATACCCTACCATGATAACCACTCTGTTATGTATGCTTCTCACAACACATATACTCTCAGTAAGTATGGATGACACATTCACTTCAATTCATATATTTCTTCCTCTCCAAAAACTCTATTATGTAAGGATGTTGTATATCAAAGATCCCTTCATAAATGTCTAGATCTATGTATTATCAAGGAATCTAACCCAACATTGTTAGAACCCATCCTCTCTAACTATCAAGATTATGTTGCTCAACCTACCACTTTTCCAACATTGGCACAACATTATAAACATACCATTGATCTTGTGCCTAGTTATGCCCTTCATGATACCCATTCCTATCTTCTAAAACTTGCCAAGACAACTAAGGTTTATAAACAAATTCAAGTGTTGTTGTAAGCAAACAACATTGGTTTTAGCTTCTCACCTTGTAGTTAACCTACCTTTATTCTACCTAAGAAGGGAACCCATGAATTGTGGCTAGTCAGTAACAATATAGCCATCGATATGGTGATCATAAAAACATATACATATTGTCTTGTATTGAGGTTTTTCTATACCATTTACAAGGGGATTGTTATTTTCAAAGCTGGATCTCACTTTAATATATCATCAAATCACAATGAAAGAAATTAATAAACGAAATAAAAAATTGAAATCCAAATTTGGGCTTTATGAGTGGTTGGTTATTCCCTTTAGTCTCACTAATGCCCCTACCAATTTTGCCAGATTCTTTAACAATCTCTTCCAACCCCACCTTGAAAATTTTGTCAATATTCATCCTTATGATATATTGATCTTGAGAAAGACTTGCGATGAACCCATTCTCCATATTCATCAAGTGTTGGATATTGCACATCCCAATCAACCGTATCTAAAACTCAAAACGTTTGTGTTTAGCCAAATCTCTGTTTCTTATTTTATATTTTTTTCTATAGAAGGTATTCATCCAAACCCTCATAATGTCAAGGACCTTCTATATTGTCCTTCACCTCAGAGTGTAGTTGACCTTAAAAAAATTTGTGGTGTTAATTTTTATTGGTAGTTCATTTTCCAATTTTCCAAGCTAGCATGTTCTCTCCATGTATTGCCCAATCAACATCGTTTTTATTGAAACCCTAACCTTGAAGCCACCTTTCAACACCACAAGAACCTATTATATTCTACCCAAATCCCTAGATTTCTTGAATTCCAGTAGACATTGAGATAGAGTGCGATATTTAAATTATTATATTAGTGTCATTTTCACACAAGGAGGCCATCCTACAGACTATCATTCAGGGGACAGTAGAGGAAATTTGGGGTCTAAAATGGGCCTCCTAAGGAAAATAATTAAAAAAATCACGTCACGCTACAAATATGTCATGTCGCACTAAGTTAAAGGTGCTATCTAGTGGAGGTCAACCTATCATATCTCATTAATGATAGTTGACAAGTATGTTGGGTTAGTGTGTAAGAGATTATGATTGAAAATAATAATGAAATGTTTAGATTCTTGTGCATACACAATAAATGACATAGTGGTAAATTTTTTAAATTTAAATTATAATTTATTTAATTTTTTCATAAATATATCACTACTTCTTTTTATATATTTAATAAAATCCAAAACTTAAAAAAAAAATTACAATGAAAATATATAATTATAATAATACTAAAAATAAACAATCACTATTTTTATTTTATTTTATATTATCACTACTTCATAGTCCTTTAAAATACAAATATGACATTAATTAATATGATAGTGGCGCAATTTTGAAATAATAAAAAATTTATATAATTATTTTCTTATAAATAAAAATAAATAAATTTTAAAAAATATCATAAATAAAAAACAAAAGAGAGATAAAATAATCTTCTTCTATTTCTGCGATAAATTTCTCCTACGAACTTGGAATTTGATTTTCTAGGTACCATTAGAAATGTATCGACAAGAGCTACAACTTTCGTGTTTTGTGTTTTTTAAGATTCCACACCAATTTTTTGGGGTGGACATTTTAGTACATGGATACTAAAATGTCGGCCCTGAAAAATAGCTGTGGAATCTCGGAAAAATGAAAACATGAAAGTTGTATCTCTCGTCGAGACCTTTCTAATGGTACCAAAAACGTCAAATTACGAGTTTGTAGAAGAAATTTATTACAAAAATAACGAAAGCTTATTTTATCTCTCTCCTATTTTTGTATTTATGGTACCTTTTAAAATTTATGTATTTTTATTTTTAAGAGATTAATTATCTAATTTTTATTATTATTTCAAAACTACTCCACTATATTCTTAATTAATGTGAGACTTATATTTTAAAGAACTTAGAATTAGTGATAATATAAGATACTCTATATTTATTATTTCAAGTATATTTATTATTTCAAAATTACTCCACTATCATCTTAATTATGTGAGATTTATATTTTAAAGAACTTAGAAGTAGTGATAATATAAAATACTCTATATTTATTATTTCAAGTATATTTATCATATTTGGACATGAAATTCTCAAAATCTTAACCAAGGTGAGGTTTATATGAAGTTAGCTATTGTGAAATAAAATTATGACACATACGGATCTTTGACTTCTATATGTCCAACTCAACCATAATGGTTGACCAAAGTTATTCAAATTCTATTGGTTTGGAAATTCAACTCATCCATGGCACATTTTTTATAAGGCTCATTTTAGACCCAAAATTTCCTCGAATAGGCTTTGTGCATTAGCTCGTAGGCTAAAACATTACCATCATTATTTGTTGGGTAAGAAACCGTGCCACACATAGATCATCATCTATTAATATTTGTGAATTCATGATCTATGTTTCAGGAAGAATATCACCTCAAATGGACTACCTATATCTAATAGTTTCATCTGGTGATTAATATAGGAAGTTGTTAGACAATCAAGTAGCCAATTTATTGAGTTTTCCACCTATCCCAATGGTGCAAATTTTGGATGTGAGAGTTCCCACTTTTGATGAATGGAAGCAAAAATATGTTGTTGATCCAATGTTTGGTCAAATTGTATATTCTCTACAAAAACCTACTATAGTGATCTAGACACCATTTCTAGATTACACACTCTGAGAGGATTGGTCATACCACTTACAAAATATTTATGTACCTACTATTAAGGCTCATTTGCTATTAATCAAGGAAGCATATTCTTCACACTATGCTCAACACTTTGATTTCTAGAAGACTCTCTTATATCTATAGAAAAAAGTTATTAGCCTTATATATCCCAATAGGTTAGTGATTTTGTGCTATAGTGTGCCTTTTGTAGTCATAATTAAGCTTACCAATTGCATGTTTAGATTGTACCAACCACTTCCACTTCCTACACATCCTTGGGAAGATGTTTCTATGGATTTATTTCAAGATTTTCATTGAAACTCTAGAAACATGATTATGTTTTTGTTGTAGAATGTTTTTTTTCTAGAAATTCCTTTTTTATGCCATATAACAACCAAATTAATACACATTAAACAACATACTTTCTTTTCCACCATGTTTTGACCTATTTTGGTCTTCCTCACACTATCCATTAAATAGGGATGATAATTTTCTGCATCACTTTTGGAAGGTACTTTGGAAAATGTTATAATGCAAGCTAAGATACTCTACTTCATTCAAACCCCAAACCAATGGCCAAACCTAGGTAGACAATCACACATTGGTCCAATTTGATAAGGCATTAGACATAGTGAAACACTTTTATAATGGAAGAATGCACTCTATCATAGGGTATTATCCTTTTGAATGTGTGCTATGGGTACTAACCGACAACTACTTTTGTGTCCTTATCATATTACCAACTCCTACATCGTGACAACAAATTAATACCTATAAATAGGATACCGCATTTGTGAAATATTTATGCCATGTTCATCTCTAGGTACACACTTCCCTTTAGACTAACCAAGCACTTATCGAAATGCTATGTAATGTCATTATATCCTTGTATATTTTCAAATAGGTGAAAATTTATGGCTATGTTTTCAAAAATAATGTTTTCATAGGGTTAAACATCATAACCATCATCCACTCCATTATGGGCCCTATCAAATTATCTACTAGCTCAATGAATTTTTTTTTAAACTATAGATTCCACTATAATTGGGTATTCATCTTATAGTGAATTTCTAGCAACTCAGGCTATATGATCCTTCGTAGTTCGATGAAGACATTACCATCTCTCATCTAGTGGGAAATATTCTAGATTTTTCCACCACTAGAGAATGATACTTTGTCGAAGGTGCACTATGAATCCATTTGTCATGGAATTATCCCTACATACCTCATGGACAACAAGGGTAAATTGCCAAGCCAAGCTAAAAGTTTTTTTCAAGATGAATTTGCTATCTATTTTTCTCATCTTGTTTTGCATGTTGGAACACTTGCTTCTTTGAATGGGGAGGAAATGGTATGCAATAGGGTATTTTTAGGGATTCTAATACTATACCTAAGTATAGTATTATAGGTGCTTATTTTGGATTGAAAATTCATATATATAGATAGGTAGGTGAAAATTAAATATGAAACATATACTTTACTGCCAAAAAATGTAAATTTTGGTGAATATAAAAACAATACTAGAGAGTAAAAATGACCTAATAATGAATTTATTTTTTGGAAAAAAAAACAAAAAAATATCCAATTAGTGAAATTTCACCCCTATAAATTACCCCGGTATGTAGTGTAAGGGAAACATCGGTGGATAGTAATGCTACATCACAATTGACAAAAGAAATCATGAAATAAATAAAATTATATATGTTACTATTAGTAAAGGTGATTGACATGTGAGGTGCATAATTTTGGAAAGAAAAGATATCATGGAATGTCTTAAAATATTTTGATAAGACCTTATTCCATAATGAGTATGTAAAAAATAATTTTCAGCCTTTAAAAATATATGGATTAGTTGGTACACCATTCAAATAGAATGCCAAGTAAGAATAGAAAGCTAAGTAAGAATATTTGAGGAAAAATGTGCACTCTATAAACGATCTTTATGTTGAACCTCTATGCAAAAAGAAAAAAAAAATGAATTTTCTCCAAAAATGATGCTTTAAGAAGGACAAATGCTTATGTGCAATGTGGTTAAGTAGACAAAGAACAACTTTGATCAATGTTCAAATCCTAGAGGTGATAATTTTCAACATTTAAAACCTAATAGATACATAATAAAACATAATGGTTGAATGATACTTATATAAAGAACCACTAACATTTGTAATTTTGTATCTTATAATCACATTTTTTTCTACAAAAGAAGAAATTATTTTCTTTCTATTTCATTAAATCAAAGAAAATGAAGATGTAGGGCCCCTCGTAAAGGGTCCTTCCTGCTTAACCTTAAACTCAACCACTTGATACAAAAGAGATTAGAAAGCGTAATGACTAGCTAAATAAACTAAATAAATGAATAACTTAGCAAATTAAAAAAACCATAACCTATCTCTGATACCATCTTGTCCACTGCCATCTGCATGTTCCGTAGGATCCCTCCAGCAAAGCTCGTTTAACCATACGCGAAGCAACCGTTAGCTTTTCCACCCAACCATAGGATCATGCTTTCAGTCGCATGGCCTCCCCCGATCTTTGTGTGGTAGAGCTCACGCACAATAATCAAGAAACCCAGCTTGGGATTCCCCCCCACCAAGATTTCTAGCCAAACCCTCAATAGCAGCAAGTCATGAGGTAATTCAAAATTACGATAGTCATCCAGGGTCTAGGTTCTTTACCCATTCCCAATGCCTTCCTTATAAAGGAAAATCTCATGTGACACATGTCACTTCATGCATAATTATTTATTTTATTTAAATTCTAAATAAAAACAACTCACCCATCCAAGTGTCAGCTTTTCTAGGAGATGCACCAACATTCCTAAGTTTGCTCATATTTGTCCCCCAGATATTTCACTTAACTCCTAGATATGTGGTGTAGGTTGGGTTGACTAGGTGTCCATGCCTAGGATTCTAGTTTACTCCTAAATAAATAGTTATAATATTTTTAAATAATCAGAAATATTATTTCATGTGCAAATTCCTAAATAACACTTAATATTATTTAAATGCCAAAGTAATCATTTATGTGCAAATGCCTAAAGTACTCAAATGCATTTCTAAGTAATGTTCTAGGTGCAAACTTATATGTTTTTATGCAGTTAAGTTTAACAATCATTTTCACTAGGATCTCGGTGCCACAATGTTGGGCCACCTCGTTCCTTAATTTCATTTCCCCGACATGGAACCACTGTGTCGGGTCCAGTCATCCATAGTTTTCATTCCTCGGCAAGGTACCACATTTTTGGGTCCTTGCGTCCACTCTTTTCGTTCTCGGGAGGGTACCGTACCGTCGGGTCCTTCTGCCGTCATCCTTTCATTTTGACTTGCAGGAACTTCATGTAGGGATTTCAGGAGCCGTTACCTTCCATCCTCCATCTACACACTATTAGGGACTAATGGCGCTAAGGAGTCAGTCTATTCTCACTGTGCACCTCCCAACTCGTATATGACTAGCTCCGTCGTGGCCCACCTCGTATGCCCTCACACTTTCCTCTTGAGCAAGCGGATCAGTGCTTATCTGCTCAGCATGGTATTCTGTCGGAAGTCGACATCATTGTCACTCTCCCTGTGTGTGATTTATCCGTACTCTGCGACCCTCCAATTCCCTTATGTGTCCATCGGTGAACCATTTCACCTACCGCTACACACATTTCTCACAAACATATATTAGTAGTATTGTCCTCAATTATCATAATATGATTCATAAATATGCTATTTCGTTAAGTATTTATAGTTTACTCATAACATTACTCATTCATCTAATCAGAAGTGCATCTCGTCAACATTTACTTTCTTCGTTCCCATCACATAATCAATCATACAACTAGTCATTAAGCATCATTCACATGTACATTTTTCATAATCAAAGTTAATCGTTAAACAACATGTAATCATTCAATTACATCAACTATCCAGATACACATATATCATTATTTTATTGTTTCACAATTAGTCATAGTCATGAATATACTCAATATAACATCAAGGGGTCATTTTAGTATGTTTCAATCAGTCAGGTTACTCAAATAGGTGCCCTCAAGGTCTGCATTAGTCTAGGGGCACTACAGAAGATTACATTAACAGTGCTACTGTCAGAAACATTCCTATTAGCTCCCCTTGCAAGAGAGACATACAAACTGTGAGCAAAAAAAATCCAATATTACAGAGACCTTTAGAATAGTCTACTATAGAGTCAACCAAAAAGAACAGAACAACCATAGCTGCAACAACTTTGGGCCTATAACAAATTTCTCCCCTAACAATCGAATACATAAACTAACAATTTAACATAGAAACTCCAAAAACAAAACATTCCTCCATATATTCTTCAAAAAACATGTAACCCTCTAGTCCAAGAACACATTTATTTTAAAGGAGGTCAACATTCTTGTTGAAAACCCTGAAAAAATTGGAAAAATAAATCTCAAAGAAAATTGACAATCTATTTTGTGATCCATTGACACGAATGAGCCAGCTGCACCACTTGAAGGTTATATCTACCAATATTTGACCATTCTATGATGAATTTAGATTCCCCATAGATATGCAAGGAGACAATACCATTTAAGAAACCAAATTGTAGTAGCCCCCATAGCACCACAAGTTTTGCATTAGTGTTGCTCCCTTTCAAGGTATTTTTTAAGGATTCAAATATAATACCTATTTGTAGTGTTATAGGCGACTATTTGGTTTGAAAATTTATATAGATATATATAGAGGCGAATAACCAATAAAAAATAGACAATATAATATTAAAACTTGTAAATGTTTGGTGAATTTTAGCAATTTAATAATATCATGTGAAAAAATACGTGAATTTTTAAGCTAATTGGCGATTATATATTTTTTTAAATGGCCCAAAAATATCCAATTGATGAAATTTCGCCCTTAAAAATACCCTGCTCCCCTTCCTGCAACCCAGCCATAACTTAAAATAATGATAATTGTTGATCATTAAAATCATACCACAAACAAAACTACCTGTGGTAGAAGCTCCAAAAAAAAAACAATTGCAAAAGAGAAATTAAGGCTAGGATTTGAAATAGATTTGGGCATGTTTGGCCTCAATCGTTTATAAAATTCATTGTAAAAACTAACACTCTTCATACTACAATATTGATAATTAGGAGAAATGCTGTCAAAAATCATCCCATTCCTCATATTCTAGACCACCCAACACAAAAATACATACAATAATTTGTGATGATAATCCTTTAAACCCCATAGTATGAAACTTTCTTCCATATTAACAATTTCCCATGTCAAGGAAATATTTAGGTCTTCATAAAAAAATTTCCACACTTTCTTACTGAAACCACGAAATATAAATAGATGATCGAATGTATCATAATTTTGCTTGCATAATACATAGCAACTGGGACCTATCCAACCCCTACACATTATGTTTTCTCAGGACAATAGACGATTATCTAAAACTAACCAGAAGAAACACTTAAGTTTCATGGGAATATTCCACTTACATAATTTATATAACCACCATTTGCTTTCAAACTAGCCTTGTGAGGCAACAATAGACTCATAAGCATCCTTAGCAGTAATTTGGCCCTTAGACTTGCTCCAACTCCACACTAGTTTGTCAGGAGAATCTCTTAATCGGATACCATCATTATTAAAGGTGTTATTATAACCATCACATGCCCATGTCGAACTACCTTTCAAGTCCAAATCACTAGATTGAATCCAGTAATAATCATTCCAATTTAGCCATTGCACACTTCTAATATGCTTGAGTGTAACAAAACCAAATTCAACAAAATATTCTAGAAATATTGAGCGAAGGAGATAATTTCCATCGTTGCCAATAAAAAGGGTCAATGCTAATCAGAACATTTTTTCCATCACCAACAATCCAAGAAGTCTATTTTGCTAATATAATGAAAAATTATGATGAAACCATTCCAAATTATAGACACCCCACTAACAACGTTTTTTGCAGATCTAAACCAATGAAGGATAGGAGAATCCCTGAGATATTCAGTTTTAATCACCGAACTCCATAAGCCGCCATCAAAAATACCAGGCCACATGTTTTTCATACATAAATCCATATTAAACCACTTCATATTTTTAATGTCCCGACCTCCTAGGGCTTTTGGAAAGGCCAATCTTTCTCGAGAAACCAAATGATACTTGTGCTCTTTACTAGAACCAACCCACAAAAAGTTGAAAATATTTTTCCGAATGAGGTTGATAATGGTTTGAGGAACCACTAACTAAAAAGAACCAGTAAACATGGATTCCCATAAGCACTGCACGAAGCAAAGTAATCCTACCTCCCAATGATAAGGATCTATAATCCCAATTTCCAATTCTTTTATCATTTTTTTTTTTCACCAGCCACATCCAATCTTCAATCCTATAGTTGTTCCACTTTAGCAAAGATCCCAGATATTTAAAACCAATATCAATACTCTCCAATTTGAGTGAAAAGAAAGAGCAAATTTGAGAAAGAATCTCACTAGAGACCTCATGATGATAAAAAAGAGACTTTTCCATGCTTATCTCCATACCCGAAGAAGAACAGAACATTGATAAAAATATCATGAAAATTACTCCATTCATCCAAAGCACCCATACCAAATAATACCACATCATCAAAAAAGAGTGTATGTGTGATATGTAAGGATGAGGAAATTTGTATGCCTAATAGTTTTCCTTTCAATTTCGCATCTATAAGCATCCTACTGAGACCTTCAATTATCAATAAAAATAGTAAGGTGGATAGAGGAGACCCCTCTCTAAGGCCTTTGGAGTTACTGAAAAAACTTGTAGGAGAGCCATTGACACGGAAATCAAAATTATTAGAAGAAACACATGACAAAATCCAATTATTAACCTCCACGGGAAGCCCAATCTGCAAAAGAATAATTCTAAGGAAATCCTTATTGACTTTGTCATATGCTTTGGCAAGGTCCATTTTCGGAATTGAGGCATTTAGATTTTTAACTTTCACAAAGTGAAGGAACTCTTTGGATACTACTTTAGATAGCTTAGGATTTATCCTATTAGCACTGTTTTTTTGTCAACAATTTATAAACCAAATTACATAGTGCAATGGGTCTAAAATCATAAAAAGACTCATGTTTGTATTTCTTAGGAGCAAGAGAAATAAAAATACCATTTAGGGCCCCTAGCATAAAACCCTCAGGTCTGGACATCTCAACAACAAGCAGATCCCTTCCCACAACATCAAAGAAGGTGGTGAACAATTCCATAGGCCATCCATCAAGCCCATGACTCCTATATGTTTCAAATTTAGATAGAACACTTTCCACTTCCTTGATACTGATAGGTTTCTCGATCTGCACACCTTCCTCTCTAGTGGAAAAAGTAGGATAGTTCCTAACCACTTTCATTCGATTACCAATATCAGACAAACCATAATATTTAAAATGATTAGTAAAGAAGTCGACAAAATCCTTCTCATTATCACTTTGAGAAGTGACCCGTTCCCCATAACAAGATTTGATATTGTTTGAATATAAAGCAATACTGAGAGGGGGGGGTGAATCAGTATTAGGCTATCTTTTAAAATTTTATCACATTTAAAACATAATCAACAAAGAAGATAGAACACACAATATTATCGTGGAAGACCAATTGGGAAAACCACCAATACTTTCTATTACTGCAAAATTATATTTACAAATAGTTTGCAAGCACCAACTTGTTGGATGCACCAACACCCAAATTTCCAGCTACAACTGATGGATGCACCAACACCCTATTTACCAACAACAACTGGAAGGAGGCTACGACCCCCTGCAAGCTTGCATCTTGTCCTTGCGCCTCCCAACCATCCTAATTTTGTCTTTTAAGAATCTTCAGAACTTCTTAAAGAACTGTTGTTACTCTTCTCTGTCTTTAACCTTTGTTTCTGATCTGCTTATTGGAACCACAGAGACCATTCTACCATTGGGTCAAATATGTTGTTATATGCACCACTTCAAAAGGAACCATTGAGCCTTTTCATTTAAACATCACAACAAAACGTTGTGTCTCTTCACAAACATGTTATATCTTTATTTTGTTATCATCTAATCATCATGCCTCTTCATATCCAGAATAAGAGAAACCTTTCAAAGTTATATTTGATTAAATACTAACACATACATAATTTTAATTAATGTGTTTATTCTTCTAACAATAGCATAGATTTCTTGAGCATGCAGGTAATTTTCCTAAGCATATCACGAGGGCATATTTCCTGAGCCTGCAGGCATATCTTCCTTCACCTGTGGGCATAGCCTTATTCCTTACGTGGGAATCTTCTTATGCCTTATGCAGGCATATCATTATGCCTTAATGCGCATATCGTGAGGGCATATTTTAAGCACTCTTGCAGGCATATTCTAAGCCCCTTCTGTGGGAATATTGTAAGCACTCTTGTGGGTATATTGTAAGCCCCTCTTGCAGGCATGTCTCAATCCCCTTGCGGACATTATTCAAGCACCTTGCGGCCATATCCATACACTATGTAGACATGATTTTTCTTCAACTTGGAAGGTCCATTTCTCACACATGTGACCTCCATAGAGAATGAGAACATGTTTGAATGGAAAATTCAACAAAGAATAGATCCATATCATTTGTTGAATTTATTGACACAAAGAGAGCATCTGGCGGGCATTTGCAAATGGCCTCTTAAACCCCTAATTTAACACTTAGACAATTTTATCAAACCCTAAGTCAACATGAGGTTATTTTATTTGCACCAATAATCGAAATATGAAGAATCCACAACATATGGGACTTGTTGATTCCATCCAAGCCAATTTCGTCATCTGAAACCTCATTCTCTCTCCTTGGCGAGCATTTTACTGGAGCGGTGCAAATCAAGCCAGAGGGCACTCTTGGCAGACCAATATCTTCACCCTCATTTATTTATTTGGAAAAATAATCATATGGTTAGATGAAAAAAACAACACTCTATATTTCTATATCCTATTATTTAGTTAATCAATCAAATAGAGGAGGTGTGGGGCTTTTTTCTGAGACTAATTAGGTAGTTTTGCAGGAAGAATTTATACTTAGCCAAATCTTTCAATTTTCAAGGTGAATATTTGTTTCACCAAATAACTGAAAATATGATACCAAACAATAGTATCCATCTAATTTAGCTCATCACAATTGGTTTCATCTCCAGATTCATCATCCTTTGACTTGGGAGGGCATTTTATTGAGTTGGGTTCCCAACGAGTAAAACCTCCTGAACCCTTGTTTTGGCAGACCTATAACTTTGTCATAAAACACTCATTTGGAGGAATGAGACCATGGTCAGATAGCCTATTCAACAAGGTATAGCCTGATATTTTCATATACTTTTTATTATTCTCTTATGAGGTATGGCAGGAATTTTCCTAAGGCCATTTGGACAAATTTTCCAACACTTAGTCAATTTCCAGAATTTCTCCAAACTGAAAAATATTTATATAATTAGGTCAAATTATATTAATGACATCATGAAGGTACTAGAACACCATCAGGTGTATCTGCATACTTATCACTCACGCCACATCATCATATATTCCATATCATCATATCCTTTGTCATTAATGAATACTTTTGGCATCAATGACAATTATACTCAACATTCTGCCCCTTTGTCATTGATGACAACAACTTCAAATTTTTTCCTCTCCCTTTTTGACATTAATGACAAAGATTCCTAAATCTCCCCCTGTCACTATTTCTCCCCCTTTTGACTATATCCCTTTTGTGACAGGGTTACAATCTTCATTTTTTTTAATGAAGAGAGATAACTCCCGGTTTTTGCATGAGATATGAAAATGACTCTCTAGGAACTAGTTTAGTAAAAATATCAGCTATTTGTTCCTTTGTATTAACATACTCCAGTTTGACAATCTTTTGTGACACTTGCTCTCTTAAAAAATGATATTTGATTGGAATATGCTTTGTCTTAGAGTGCATAGCATGAATTTTGGATATGTTTATAGCACTTGTATTTCCATAATGTATAACAATGGGATCCTTATATTTTACAAGTAAATATCCCAATGTTTGCTTCATCCAAATCACTTGTGTACAACATGATGCAGCAACAATATACTCGGCTTCTACTATATATAGTGAAATGAAAGACTACTTTTTGCTTAGCCATGACACCAAGCAATCTCCTAAGTACAATGTTTCTCCACTAGTTATTTTCCTATCATCAATACTCCCTTCCCAATCTGCGTCAATGAATGCCCTTAGAGTGAAGTTATTGCTTTTTGTATACCACAATCCATAATTCATGGTACCTTTTAGATATATAAGAATTCTTTTTACTACAACCACATGTATTTCTTTTGGGGATTATTGGAATCTGGAAACCAAACCTATAGCCCGCATTACATATGGTCTTGTAGCTATTACATATAATAAAATACCAATCATTGACCTATACATAGTATGATCTACTTCTAAGGATTCATCATCCTTGATCAATTTACAACTAGTGACCATATGAGTACTAACAGGTTTGGATTCTTCCATTTTGAACCTTTTCAACATCTCTTTGATATACTTAGTTTGAGAGATGAAGATCTCCTTTTCTGATTGAGATAATTGTAAACCAAGAAAGGATGTTGGTTCCCCCAAGATTGACATTTCAAATTCCTTCTCCATTTCTGAAGCAAAGTTTACAGTCATAATTTGTAGATTACTTCCAAATATGATATTGTCTACGTAGACTACAACAATGATCATATTTTTGTTTTAAAAAAATATGTATAGATTATTGTTAGTGGCTCTTCTTTTATATCCTTGCTACTTTAAATACTTGTCAAGTCTTGAGAACCATGCTCTTGGAACCTTTTTAAGACCATAGAGTGCCTTCTTAAGATTGCAAACATAATCTCTATTTTCTTATAAGAGAAAACCTTCAATCTTCTCAACATATACTTCTTCTTCAAGTTCTCCAATAACAAATGCATATTTTACATCGATTTGATACAATTTAAAGTTCTTGTAGCACACAAAATGTAAAACCATCTTAATGTCTTCAAGTCTTGTCACCTGTGCAAAATTTTCTTCAAAATCAACACCTTCAACTTGAGTATATCCCTTGCATACTAATCTATCATTGTTCCTTATCACATGACCATCCTCATTGAACTTGTTTTTAAAGATCCATTTGGTTCCAATAACATTCATGTCCTTAGGACTTGGGACAAGTTCCCAAGTTTGGCTCTTCTCTATTTGATCAAGTTCATCATTCATAGTTTTGATCCAATCCTCACTTTTTAAAGCTTCTTTAAAGGTTTTGGGTTCTATTATTGAAATTAATGCTTGTTCTTCACCATAAAACATTTTTCTCCTTGTTTGAACTCTTGAATTTTTGTTACCAATTATTTGACTTGCAGGATGATTCTTTTGAACCCATCTGGATGGTGTTTTGTGTCTGATATGGGGGAGTCTTCATTCTATACTTTCTTCTTCAAGAATATCTTCTTCTTGTAAACTTTCATCAATTTGACTCATATAACATTGTTCTTCATTTTCTAGAATATACATATTGCTTGGAGTTCTCACAGTAGTCCCAACAAGTTTACCTAAATCTTTTCTTCTGATTTCACACTTCTTGGAATCAAATATGCATATGTGTCCTTGATCACATGTTTGGCTCACAATTAAAAGATTAGGTTTCAAGTTCTTTATAAGAAAAAAAGTTTCATCTTTCATCTTGTCTCTAAGAGCCACTGTACCCTTCCCAATTATTTTAGGGGATAGATTATCTCCAAAAGTGACTTTTCCTTTTTTATTTCTTTTTAGGTTTATAAATTTGTGTGGGTCTCTTGTCATATGTTTTGAGCATCCACTGTCCACATGCCATATATTTTGGTTTTCTGTTGCACATAAAGCTATTGAACATTCCATATCTTCCTTCTTCTTCCAAACCTTATTTTCCTCATTTCCTTGAGATTTTGTGGTGTCATTCTTCATAGGAATCACTAGTTTACAATTTCTAGCTATGTGTCCTAGGTTACCACATTTGTAACATTCTATACTATAAGTCTGTAGAGGAACAAAGGAGTTATATATTCTTCCTTTTGGATTGATTCTAGTGGCATTCTTCTTATATAACAGATATTGTGATGTAATGCCTTTCCCAATGGGAGCATTTAGTTTACAATTTCTAGCTATATGTCCAAAATTGTTACATGCATAACAATTTCCCAAAAAGAGTTGTTGATGTATGCTTGGCACATGACCTATCATGCTTTCATTTTGAGAGTGAGCTAATTTTTTATTGTATTCCTTTCCAACTGATTTCATAAGTGCATCAACATAACTTATTTTATTTCCTTCTTTATTTATGAAAAAGGATTGTTCTGACTTCTTTGCCATGTCATAGCCTAGTCCATTTTTATTACCAAATGATCTTTGACAACTTAGGATGCCATCTAGACTTTTTAAGCTTCTCTTAAATTTTGATTGAAAGGATTCTTCATCAGTCTTCTTTCTAAGAAAGCTCATTTCAACTTCGAACTTTTCTAATTATTCCTCTCATTTCTTGAGTTGTTGTTCTAGATTGATTTCAACCTTTTTGGCTTCTTGAAGCTGATTTTTTAAGTCAGCAATAATCCTTTATGCATCATTGTTTTTCTCCTCAAATCCTGTCATATGAATTTCTAGTTTTTTGTACATATTTCTATACTTTCCTAATTCTTCAAGATCACTTACAAGTTCTGCTTCAAGATCTATCACATCTTCTACCTCTTGTTTAGATATTTTATTTTCTATTCCCATGAATAGAATTTCTGCTTCTTCATCTTCACTAGACTCATTTGAGCAGCTGTCATCCATGGAATAAAAGGTCTTTTTGTTTTTCCTTAAAAAATAATTTGTTCATCTTGAAGCTGTCATGGCACTCACCATCGTCTTCTTGTTTGGGATAAGGGAATTTGGAAGCAAGGTGACCAATTCCCCCATAGTTAAATTTTTTTAAGGGAAATATCCCTTTGAACCTTCCAGTACCTCTCTTAATATTTTTAACAAGAAGTGATTTTTCATCATCGGAGTCTTTTGATTGAAACTTCGTTTTAGATTTCTTATCTAATTTTGATGATTTAAAAGCTTCTTCCTTCTTTTGAGAATTGTCTTTCCAAATCCTCATTTCATAATCTATGAGAATTCCATATAGTTCTTCCATGGTGAGTTTGTCAAGATTTTCTTTATATTCTAGTGTGGAAATCTTAGCATTGTAAATCATTGGAAGTGATCTTAGTACTTTTTCAACTATTGTTTTTCTTCCAATTCTTATCCTAGCCATTGAATAGCATTCACAATTTCATCAATTCTCTCAAAGTATTCTGAAATGTTTTCTTCTTCCTAAATTTTTGGACTTTCAAATTGGGTTTCAAAAGTCTAGAGTTTTTCCCTTTTTACCTTGGTGTCTCCTTCATAGATAGTCTGTGATTTGTCCCAGATCTCCTTTGTTTTTTTGCAATGCATAACGTTGGCAAAGAATTTTATGGATAATCCAGCCAAATTGCATTAACAACTTTGGAATTGCTTCCAAATTTTTGTATTCCTTCAAGATCTGTGGGAGGGGTTTTGGGATATGTGCACCCTATTTCTATAGACATCCAAACATCTAATCCAAGAGACATTATATAGCTTCTCATCCTGATGCTCCAGAATGCATAATATTCTCCATTGAATATTGGAACCTTGGAAGACATTTTTACTTGTTGATCCATAGTGATAAAAAAAAATTATCTTCAAGTGTTTTAAAATTTTAGTGAAGAGCCTGCTCTGATACCAATTGTTGGAATATCAAGCAATACTGAGAGGGGGGGTGAATCAGAATTAGTCTATCTTTTAAAATTTTATCACATTTAAAACAAAATCAACACAAAAGATAGAACACACAATATTATCGTGGAAGCCCAATTGGGAAAACCACCAATACTTTCTATTATTGCAAAATTATATTTACAAATAGTTTGCAAGCACCAACTTGCTGGATGCACCAACACCCAAATTTTCAGCTACAACTGATGGATGCACCAATACCCTATTTACCAGCAACAACTAGAAAGAGGCTACGACCCCCTACAGGCTTGAAACCTGTCCTTGCACGTCCCAACCACCCTTATTTTTTCTTTTAAGAATCTTCAGAACTTCCTCAAGAAATGTCGTTATTCTTCTCTGTATTCAACCTCTATTTATGTTCTTCTCATTGGAACCACAAAGACCATTCTACCATTGGGTCAAATTTGTTGTTATATGCACCATTTCAAAAGGAACCATCGTGCCTTTTCATTTTGTTGGCAGACGGCTTATTAAGGAAGAATTGCAGCATCGCCGATGCTGCGACATGTCAGACGAGGTCATGGAAGGAAGAAGGCTCTATTATTTTGTGTATTTTTTGAGTCATTTGTACCGCAATAGGCGGGTTTTTGGGTCATTGGACCATATAAGATGCAATTTCGAGCTAAGTATACCGCAATAGGCTGGTTTTTTGGGTCATTTGGACCGTGTCAGTTAGATTTTTGGTCATTTGTTCAGGATTCAGTTAGGAAGTTGTCAGTGAATGGACAAGCATTGTAAAGGCGGAAGCCTATATATAGTGAGAAAGTTGTAGGTCGAGAGATAGATTGCAGAGAGCTTTGGTATGTTTTTGTGCATATGTTCTGAGATCAATAGATATTGCCGAAGTCTGTGATCTGCAGAGGTATTGTATTGGGTTTTTGCAGTAATAATATGATGTGATGAAACTATTCCTGTGCAATCATGGTGTGTCTTCTGTATTTTGATGATAATGCAACGTTTCTTTAATGCAATAGTCGCTCTACTGTTATAATTTGCCACAACAAATGAATGTTTCCATTAATGATGCTATGAATACAATAATGTCAAAGTGCATGCCTGGATCTATCGTTAAATGTTGCAATAAGATTAAGTGGCTGACACCACATACATCCTCCTTCATTTGGTGGAAACATGGTTCCGTCCAATCTCCCTTGATCACCTTGGGTGAGACCTCATCTGCTCTGCATGTGTTGCCGGGTAGGGTAAAACCTGTCTGGGCCGGTGCTCAAGGAGATTGCAGTGGGTTGGTGTCGACAATGATGGGAACCCTTGTTGACTGGTTTTGAGTCAACAAATGGTTTTATTGCCGTGACCGTGTGTGAAGTGACAGGAGGATATGTTGTGGCACCTAATGAAACTCGAGATCTAGGAATGGTTTGATCAAAAGCTATAGGAATTCACTGAAGAAGAAAGCCAGAACACTCGACTGATAGTAGATTAGTGGGTAGATAGATATATTCATGATGGTCCGCATGAATGGTTCTTCTGTGAATTCTCGGTCCTGTTGTTTGAGTGGTTGGCGAAGTTGACCTTCCAGAAGAGGAACTTTCAAGGTGGTGAACCGGCGACCTGGACCCCCGAGTTGATTCAGGAGCTGCAGGAAGTTGATAATAAAGCATCACAAGCTATCGAAGTGTGTTTCGATAGTATCCTAGAGGGCTATATCATAGAATTCATGGTTGATACTCAAAAATCCTATAGTGAAGCCGAAAGATATTTTTTCTACGAACCTCGGGGAAGGTTTCTGCTGTCGCTTCAATTGTCGATTAAGATGCTTATTTGCAAAAAGGGTATATTGAAGATGCATCTTGATCAATAGATAGCCTGGTGGGTGGAGGCCGTGCATACTACGATAGTTGGGGGGCAGTACGTGGAATGATACGGGGTAAATGGGTGCAGGTCATGACGAGACTGTGAGTGAAGCCGATGAAGAAAGTGGTCTTACGAGGGGAGGAGTGAGGTTCGGACAGGAAAAGAGGCAGAGGATAGGAGAAGGTCCTACTGCAGTCGAACTGCAAGGTCGTGAAGGAATACCACACAGGATGAACTGACCTCACAGTCCTGACAAGGAAAACCAGGCTACGCCCATGATAGAGGCAGGACTGTTAAATTTTGAGCATTAATTCATTATACTCTAGGATCTTTGCTGAGAGAATAACATATACAGTATATCAATGCATGACAATCACAATATGACAAGCATCACAAGAATCAAAAGCATAAGAGACAAGAGACACAGAGTTTTCATGGGGAAAACCCTAAGGTGAAAAACCCCACAACTTCCTCAGAGATAGAGAGAGCAATGGCTCAACCAAAGTACAACCAAATAACACTGATATAGTCTCCTAGTAGTAGATGCTCCTCCTCCTCACTAGTGTGCCAATTTCTAAGAGAGAGTGACTTACTTTTCCAAGTGAGTAAAATAGAGATCCCCTATCTCTATTTATACTCACCTTTTTGCCCAGTGACCTTATGGGGCCGACTTGTCTAGCTAGATACATCCACATTATATTATATATAATTTCGGGCCGACCCCACATGGTGGTCTAATAACCCATCGACAAGTACACACACTTGCGACACTTTTCAATCCACATGACGACACTTCCTTATAGAGGAATAACACATCTCTTATAAGGGTACAATAAATATATATAAAATACACAGATGAAATACATTCTGAAGTTACATATACATCAACACTCCCTCTTAACTAGGAAGGTATTTCTCGACACAGATCTGCTAGACAAGTCTTCTTCTCTGGATCATTGTCATCGATGCATCGTCATCATCATCGTCACTGTTGCTGCTATCTCAACCAATCTCTGACTCTACTCGTCATAGGAAGTTCTACAGAGCCAGTCCTTTTTCATATTGGATGTAGGCCCACTACCTGCAGGTCTTCATCATCACTGGCCATACTATGGAATCCTCAGGACTTATTACGTGCGTCACAAAACCTGGCTGCAGCATCCCAGGCTATTACGAGCACACAGCTCTACCTGTAGGATCTCCTAGGAGCACATTACATGTGACCCATCACAAAACCTGGCTGAAGCATCCCAGGCTATTATGAGCATGTGGCTCTACCTGTCGAATCTCCCAAGAGCACATTACATGTGATCTCACCACAAAACCTGGCTGAAGCATCCCAGGCTGTTACGAGCACACGGCTCTACTTGTCGGATCTCCCAGGAGCAAATTACATGTGGTCATGGCAAAACCTGGTTGAAGCATCTGAGGCCTTTTTCATCCTGTCCAGATCTCCCAGGATCACATTACATGCCATAGGACAAAACCTCGCAATAGCATCTGCCAGATATCCCAGGGCACCGAATTACATGCCATCAGCAAAACCTCGAAAGACTATCTGCAGATCTCCCAGGGCACAAATTATATGTCCTCCCAAGCAAAACCTCGAAAGAGCATTTGCTAGATGTCCCAGGGCACCGAATTACATGCCATAGGAAAAACCTCGAAAGACCATCTACAAATCTCCCAGGGCACAAATTACATGCTTACCTGCACAACCTGATCCACGGCCACAAAGTATCATCTGATACTCATCACACATCATCCTGATCATCATCACTGCAACATCCTGTTGCATGTCATCTGGAGAAGCTCGTCATCCACGATCATCCTGATCATACAATGCATCCATCTGATGCATACCAAGTATCTACCTGATACATATCAACATATACAATGTATATACCTAATACATACATAGATACATGATCCACACAATGTATCCATCAGCATACATGATCTACCTGATCATACAAAGATACATGATCCACACAATGTATCCATCAGCATCCAACATGATGCGTACATACATAAATGATCCAACTAATCATATCCAGCATCCAACATGATGCGTATACAAAATACATACACATGATCCAACCGATCATATCCATCATCCAACATGATGCATACATACATACATAAAAATGATCCAACTGATCATATCCAACATCCAACATGATGCATACATACACATAAAAAATGATCCAACTAATCATATCCAAGCAGAAACCAGAACATCATCCTGATGCTCGTCATCCAGCGCTTACATCCACAGCCATGTGAAGGATCTCCCTTCCAACATGCTTGGAATGGCTTTAGCAAATGTGTCCATCACTTCTTCCTCGAAGTGTCCTCGATATGAAGAATGCCAAGCCTCTCTCTGAAGTACTCGAACTTCACCCTAGCTAATGGCTTCATCAACACATCTGTAATCTGCTCGTTCGTCGCAACATACAGGAGCTTCACGGCTCCTCTCTGCACCATATCCCTAATATAGTGATATTTGATCTCTATGTGTTTCGACCTGTCATGAAACACTGGGTTCTCGCACAGCTTCACACAACTCTGGTTATCACAGAAGATACCAGTAGCATCCAACGGGAGATCAAATAACTCAGACAGTAGCTTCCGTAGCCATACTGCCTCACAGCTAGCTGAACAGGCTGCAACATACTCTGCCTCAGCTGTACTAAGTGCCACACAGGACTGCTTCCTGCTAAACCAAGAGATCACACGTGATCCCATATTGAAGCAGCACCCAGATGTGCTCTTCCTATCTGCAGCACTGCCAGCCCAATCTAAATCAACATAACCCTGTAGGTTAAACTTTTGATTCACTTCATACTTGATCCCATAATCCACTGTACCCTTTAGGTACCTCAGAACATGCTTTACAGCAATCAGGTGAACACTCCTCGGATCCGTCAGAAACTGGCTCAATGTGTTCGCAACAAAGCAAATGTCTGGTCTTGTGTTCGTCAGGTACATCAAGGACCCAATCATCTGATGATACATAGAGACATCAACTGGCTCAGATGAAGCATCACATAGAAGCTTCAGATTCGATGCCATAGGTGTGGCCATGGCCTTACAATCCATCATCCCAAATCTCTTCAGGATATCTACTATGTACTTCCCTTGACCAAGGAGGATCCCACCTGGACTCTGCCACACCTCCATACCTAGGAAATAGTGCATCATTCCCAAATATTTCATATCAAATTCAGCAACAAGCTTCCTCTTAGTATCTGCAATCAGTTTGTCATCTCCTGTTATAAATAAGTCATCCACATACAGGAGTAGAATCACAGGATTCCCTTCCTCAACCTTGTAGTAAAGGTTGGAATCCGCTTTACTCTTGGTAAAGCCCAAACTGGATAGGAAACTGTCTATCCTACCATACCAAGTTCTGGGAGCTTGTTTCAAGCCATACAAGGCTTTCTTCAATCTGCATACATATGACTCCCTATCATGTATTTCAAAACCGAGTGGCTGCTCCACATATACTTCCTCTTCAACTACACCATTCAAGAAAGCAGTCTTAACATCCGTCTGGTGTATTTTCCATTTCATAGTTGCAGCCAGGGAAAGTACTATTCTGATGGAAGTATACCTGGCTACAGGTGCAAAAGTTTCTTCATAATCTATTCCCTCTTTCTGAGAGAATCCACGAGCTACGAATCTTGCTTTGTATTTCTCCACACTGCCATCTGCAGCATGCTTGATTTTGAAGATCCATTTGGAAGTCACAACAGACTTCTCTTTAGGTCTTGGGACAACATCCCAAACATCATTCTTCATTATTGATTGGTATTCCTCAACCATGGAATCCTTCCATTCTTTCTTTTCCGTTGCTTCTTCATAACTGGAAGGCTCTTTGTTCATAATGTCACAGAGTAAAGCAACATAGCTGGTATGTGATCTGGTTCTCTTCTTTACTCTGTGTTCTTCTTCTGGAATGCCAAATATTTCTGCATCTTGAATGAGCTCTCTAGCCCATGCAGGTTTCCTCTTGTGAGAGTTATCCTCATGGGGTGGATCTATAGGTTCTTGCGGATCTTAAAATTCACGAACAACTTCTGGAACTACTTTAGTCATGGTAGTGTCTTGATATCTAGTTTCCTTAGGTTCTTCATCAACTTCGATAGGTGCCTTCCTTGATTTGATGAATGCTGAGTTTTCATCAAATGTTACATCCCTGCTGACATCAATCTTCTTGAACCCTGAAAAGTATATTATGTAATCCTTCGAGCTTTCACTGTAACCCACAAAGATACCCTTCTTTCCTGAAGGATCTAATTTAGTCCTCTTTTCCTTTGGGACATGAGTATATACTGGACAACCAAATATTATGAGATGACTGACTTCAGGTTTCTTACCAGAAAAGACCTCTTCTGGAGTCTTGTTGTCTAATATCTTCTAGGGTGTTCTGTTCTGTACGTACACAACTGTTCTATCTGCTTCTTCCCATAGATGCATAGGTAGATCCTGGTCATGCAGCATTGCCCTTGCTACTTTTGTGATAGTTCTGTTCTTTCTTTCCGCAACTCCATTCCGTTGAGGATTATAAGGAGCAGTCAACTCCCTCTTAATCCCTGAATCACTACACAGCTTCTTGAAGTCACTTGAGGTGAATTCTCCACCATTGTCAGATCTGAATGTTTTGATCTTCTTGTCAGTTTGATTTTCCATCAAGGTTTTGAATTCCTTGAATTTATCAAGCACCTCATCTTTGCTCTTCAAGAAGTATATCCAAGTCTTCCTGGAGAAGTCATCAATAAATGAGACATAGTAAACATACCCACTCAGAGAATGGGATGACATAGGGCCACATACATCTGAGTGGATGATTTCTAGGATGTCTTTTGCTTTGCTTTCACTGCTTGGGAAAGATTTCTTAATGTTCTTACCTTTTGCACATCCTTTGCAAACACCTTCATGTTTGGTCTTGATTTCAGGAAGGTCCTCTACTGCCTTTCTTGTAATTGGAAGTGCTCTATAGTGCATATGAGCAAGTCTTCTATGCCAAAGTTCACTTGGCTCCATGGATTCATGCACCATGGCATGTTTAGGTTGTCCCTTCAATTTATACAAACCTCCCTCTTGCTCTCCAATCACTACTACATCATCTATGTTATTTCCCTTTGGCCACATTAGGACTTGGCCATCCACAAATGCAACCCTCATACCTTTTGCATCCAATGCAAAGATGGAGAGTAAGTTCTTCTTGAGCCCAGGTACATACAGGACTTCTTTTATCTTCAAATATTTTCCAGAATCTATGTTGTAGGAAGATTCACCACTTCCTTTGATTGGGTATTGATAATCATCCCCAAGTTTCACCTTATGGGGTGATTCATGTTCTGATAGGTTCACAAAAGATTCCTTAAACTCAGTCATGTGTTTGGAAGCCCCACTATCAATCAACCAATCATTACAACCATGGGAGATGGTACCTGTGAGAGAAGAGATCAGAACATACTCTTCTTCACTTGATGAGTCATCATTACTATCACTTGCTGCCCTAGCTTTCTTCTTTGGGGGTTCATCATCTTCGGCAGCATGAGCATGAAACCTTCTTTTGCTACCCTTTTTCTTCTTATTGGAGATGTTGTTGTTCTTCTTGTTCTTGGGACAATTTATGGCAATATGTCCTTTCTCATTACAGGTGAAGCATATTCTTCTTTCTTTGAAGTGATGTGAAGATTTCTTGGAGTGAGATGGCTCTCTCTTGAACTTTCCTTTCTTGGTGTGAGCTGTGAGAGCTTGATCTTCATTCCCCATCTTTTCTTCTCGAGCCACAAGCCTTGCTTCTTCTTGTGAGCATTCTTCCCGTAGTCTACTGAAGGAGATCAACTTCTTCCTTGCACAAATTCCTTGGATAAAGTAATCCCATGACCTCGGTAGGCCATTTAGAGTGGTCATCACCACTTCACCATTCTCCACCATTTCATCCACTGCTTCTAGTTGTTCCTTGATCTGGGAGACCCTTGAAAAATAAGATTGAATGGTTTCTCCATTCTGAAATTTTACTCCTTTCAATTGGTTCCACAGGGTCATCTTCTGATTTATGTTCTTCCCTTCAAACAGCTTGGTCAAAGAGTCAAACATATCCTTGGGTGTCTTAAGAGAAGACACATGGGGAATGAGATGGTCCTTGATAGAATCAGCAATGATTCTCTTTGCCTTGACCAATTTCTTCTTGTGCAATACCTTGGCCTCTTCATCCTCTGGGATAGGGATGTCTTATTTCACATATGAGTCCAACTCATTCTCTTCCAGGATTAACCCAATTCTATACTTCCAGGCTCAGAAGTTATCAGCCCCTTCAATCTTATCCTCAAGCTTTGTGTGGAGAGACATATTAAAGAGTACTTCAAATGGAAATAGAAAAGATTTAGATCTTACCACTTGAAATGCTGAAAAATGGATATGGTCCCGAATTAGGGTTTGTTAGAGAAACCCTAAAAATTCAAAATGTGAATTTCAAATTTCTGAAAGGATAGAAAGATGCGCTTTGATGAGCTGATCAACCTGGTGCATTTAGAATTTGAGATCAGCAAAGTCTTGCCCTTCAGAATTGCCTTTTTGTCCTCTTGGGTTCACTAGGGAGAGCCCTGAATTAGGGTTTGAATTTCCCAGAGATCTACCCAGCCAAAAATCTTGATCCAAAGCTCTAAACTTCGATTTTTGCAAGGAGCTTCCAGCTGTGCCTTCAGATTTCAGACATTCCTATTTTTGTGGAAACCCTAATTTTTAGGGCCAAATCTGAAAATTCTCGGAACTGAGTTCTGATTGGACAAATAGATGCGCCTTGATGAGTAGAGTCAATCTACTATATTGATTTTCAAAAATATGTGGAGAGAAACCCAATAAACAAGGAACTCAAGCTTCCGTCACTGCAAAATGTCTTCTTCTCAGCTTAGCTCTGATACCATGTTAAATTTTGAGCATTAATTCATTATACTCTAGGATCTTTACTGAAAGAATAACATATACAGTATATCAATGCATGACAATCACAATATGACAAGCATCACAAGAATCAAAACCATAAGAGACAAGAGACATAGAGTTTCCGTGGGGAAAACCCTAAGGTGAAAAACCCCACAACTTCCTCAGAGATAGAGAGAGTAATGGCTCAACCAAAGTACAACCAAATAACACTGAGATAGTCTCCTAGTAGCAGATGCTCCTCCTCTTCACTAGTGCGCCACTTTCTAAGAGAGAGTGAGTTACTTTTCCGAGTGAGTAAAATAGAGATCTCCTATCTCTATTTATACTCACCTTTTTTTCCAGTGACCTTATGGGGTTGACTTGTCTAGATAGATACATCCACATTATATTATATATAATTCCGGGCCGACCCCACATGGTGGTCTAATAACCCATCGGCAAGTACACACAATTGCGACACTTGTCAATCCACATGACGACACTTCCTTATAGAGGACTAACACATCTCTTATAAGGGTACAATAAATATATATATAAAATACACAGATGAAATACATTCCGAAGTTACATATACATCAACAAGGACCAAACCCCAGCACCAATGTACCCACACCTCCACTCACTCTCTCTCAGATAGCAAGAAATACCACTTTGACACTGCCAAGTTCGTCAATACCACGGACGTTAATCGGTAGTAGTATAGCGAAAGGAGGAAGGAAGCCCAAAATGGCGGGCGATGACGCTAAGTTACTGTTGTTCCACGGGAGTGGGACTGACAACCCAGAACAATATTGGTTTTTGTATGAAGCGGTCTGGACCGTAAAACAGATCACTGATGATGCCGCTAAGAAAGGACAGTTAGCAACAACTCTGCAAGATTGCGCATTAGATTGGTTTATGAAGTTTGTTCTAGTCCCTACAGGAGCCCCAGCGAAGTCACTAGATGAGATCCGAGATTGGCTGATTGTAGAATTCAAAAAGACCAAGTCTAAGGCTTAATATATTACGTAATTGAAATAAATTAAGCAGTATCCCAATGAGACCGTGTGGGATTTCGACCAGTGATTCAAGATGCTAATGGCAAGGGTTAGTTTCGATATGAGCACCATCCAACATAAAGAATGGTTCATCGCGGCACTACTACCACATATTTGGCTACCATTGATGCAACAAAACATCTCGATTCCCAGTGAAGCTCTGGAGATTGCAATGCAATTGGAGGTGTCGCCGATTGGAGAAAATGCAGCCGGGATGTCGCAGATACAGACACAGTGTTGATGTATATGTAACTTCGGAATGTATTTCATCTATGTATTTTATTGTACTCCTATAGAGATGTATTATTCCTCTATACGGAAGTGTTGTCATTTGTATTGACAAGTGTCGCAAGTGTTGTAACTTGCTGATGGGTTATTAGAACACCTAGTAAGGGGTTAGCCCGGATTAATGTAACCATGGGTTATTAGGCTAAGTTAGACAAGTTGGCCCCACTAGTTTATTGGGCAGGACATGACAAGTATAAATAGAGATTGGGAGATCTCTATTTGATCATCTCATTACTCACTCTTCTATCACTCGAAAAGTGGCGCACATGTGAGGAGGAGGATCAGCTGCTAGGATAAGACTATCTCTTGTACTTTGGTTGTATCATTGCTCTTTCTATCTCTAAGGAAGTTGTGGGGTTTTTCATCTTTATGGTTTTCCCCAGTGAAACTCTGTGTGTCCATTGTCTTATGTAATTGCTTGATATGCTTGATACATGCTTGATATGATTGATATGCTGTACATGCTATTCTCTCAGTAAAGATCCTAGAGTATGCTGAATTAATGCTCAAAATCTAACATGGTATCAGAGCTTCCCTGAGAAGAAGACATTTTGCAGTGGCGAAAACTAAGGTTTCTTGTTTGTTTGGTTTTTCTCCACAGATTTTGGAAAAGCAGTAAGGTAGATTGACTCTACTCATCAAGGAGAATCTTTTTGTCTAATCAAAATTCAATTTTGAGCACTTTCAGTTTTGGCCCTAACAATTAGGGTTTCCACAAAAATAGAAATTTCTAAAATCTGAAGACATAGCTGGAAGCTCCTTGGAAAAATTGAAGTGTAGAGCTTTGGATCAAGATTTTTGGTTGGGTGAAGCTCCGAAAAAATCAAACCCTAATTTAGGGTCCTCCCAGTGAATCCGGGAAGTCTAAAAGGCATTTATGAAGGGTGAAACTTTGAAGATCTCAAATTCTGAATATACCAAGTTGATTCGCTCATCAAGGCGCATATTTCTATCCTTTCAGAAGGTTGAAATTCAAAGTTTGAATTTTTAGGGTTTCTCTAACAAACCCTAATCCGGGACCAGATCCAGTTTTCAGCAAATCAAGTGGTAAGACCTAAATCTTTTCTATTTCCATTTGAAGTACTCTTTAAAGATGTCTCACCACACCAAGCTTGAGGATAAGCTTGAGGGGATGATAACTTCTGAACATGGAAGTATAGGATTGGGTTAATCCTGGAAGAAAATGAGTTGGACACTTATATAAGTGAAGTGGTCCCTATCCCAGAGGAAGAAGAAGCTAAGGCTGTTCACAAAAATAACTTGGTCAAAGAAAAGAGGATCATTGTTGATTCTATCAAATATCATCTCATACCCCATGTGTCATCCCTAAAGACACCAAAGGAGATGTTTGATTCCCTGACCAAGTTATTTGAAGGGAAGAACATAAATCGGAAGATGACCTTGAGGAATCAATTGAAGAATGTCAAGATCCAGAGTGCAGTGACTATGTAGTCTTATTTCTCAAGGGTCTCCCAAATAAAAGAACAACTTGAAGCTGTGGGAGAAGACATAGAAAATGGAGAAGTGGTAATGACCACTCTTAATGGCCTTCCTAGGTCATGGGATTCCTTCATCCAAGGAATTTGTGCTAGGAAGAAACTTATCACTTTCAGTAGAATATGGGAAGAATGCTCATAGGAAGAGGCTCGAATTGTAGCTTGAGAAGAGAAGATCAGGGTATTTTTTAAGGATTCTAATAGTATACTTAAGTGTAGTATTCTAGGCGATTATTTGGATTGGAAAAAGCATATATATATAGATAGGTAGGCGAATATTAAATCTGAAACATACCATTTACTCTTGAAACTTGTACATTTTGGCGAATATTACGATAAAAAAACATATTTTATGTAAATATAGGCGATATTAGAGACTAAAAATGACCAAATAGTGAATTTATTTTTTCAAAAAAAGCCTGAAAAATAGCCAATTGGCAAAATTTCGCCCCTAAAAATTTCCTTGGAGAAGATGGGGAATGAAGATCAAGCTCTCACAAAACACTCCAAAAGTCATGGTGACAAAAAGACTCACCATCATGGCAAGAATGAAAGAAATCATCATCAGAATCAGAAGGTGAAAAGAAACATGTCCCATGCCCGCTGCTATACATGTGATGAAAAGGGACACTATTCCAGAGATTGTCCCAGAAATAAGAAAGATGGTTTTCACAAAAGGAAGAACACCGAAAGAAGACATCATGCTCATACTGCAGGGGATGATGAACCTCCCAGGAAGAGGGCTAGAGAAGATAGTGATGATTCTTCTAGTGATGAAGAATATGTTTTGATTTCTGCTCTCAGTGGAACCATTACTCATGGAAGTAATGATTGGCTTATAGACAGTGGGGCTTCCAAACACATGACAGGATTCAAGGAATATTTTATGAACCTATCTGAACATGAATCACCCCACAAGGTGAAGCTTGGGGATGACTACTAGTATGCAATAAAAGGGAGTGGTGAAGCCTCCTATAAACTAGACTCTGGAAAGTCTATGAAGATGAAAGATGTACTATATGTTCCAGGTCTCAAGAAGAATCTACTCTCCATATTTGCATTGGATGCAAAAGGCATGAGGGTTTCATTTATAGATGGCCAAGTCCTAATGTGGCCAAAGGGTAAGACTATTGATGATGCAATGGTGATTGGAGAGCAATAGGAGGATTATACAAATTGAAGGGCCATCCAGAACAAGCCATGGTCCATGATTCAGTAGAGCCAAGTGAACTTTGGCATAGAAGGCTTGCACACATGCATTATAGGGCATTACCAATTGTAAGCAAAGTTGTAGAAGGTCTTCTTGAAATCTAGACAAAGCATGAAGGCATTTGCAAAGGTTGTGCAAAGGGAAAGAACACAAAGAAGACATTTCCAAGCAGTGAAAGCAAGGAAAAAAAAATATTGGAAATCATCCACTCTGATGTATGCAGTCTGATGTCATCCAGTTCTCTGAGTGGGTATGTATACTATGTTTCCTTCATTGATGATTTCTATAGGAAGACTTGGGTTTACATCTTGAAGAACAAAGATGAAGTGTTTGACAAATTCAAGGAATTTAAAGCCTTGATAGAAAACCAAATGGATATGAAGATCAAGATCTTTAGATCCAACAATGGTGGAGAATTTACTTCAGTAGGCTTCAAGCAGCTATACAGTGATTCAGGGATTAAGAGGGAGTTTACCACTCCTTACAATTCACAATAGAAAGAAGTAGAAGAAGCTACTTCAGAATAGGACTCCAACAACTCCTGCAAGGAAGAAAAGATTCAGAGGGAGTCCACCCAACAAACAAACAAAGATAAGTATTTGAATTGTCATTTCTTGTATATCTCATTGTTTAAATAATATTGTTCAATGATGTATATACTTATGTTTCTAGACTTAGGTTGTATATTATGCATATTAGAATAATTTCATTAATGAACAGTATAATACTAATATGCATGTGATGGGTAAGTGGCCTATGGCACTGTACAACATTCCATTACTACTCATCTAGAATGAAACCTCCTTGCTGACATGTTGGGAGTTGTGCACACTCTTAACAATGTTCTGGTAGAGATGGAAGGCATCTAGAAAGTTACGGGATATGGATAAATGTTGTATTGAAGCATTGGCTAAGATAATTGCATGACTGTATGACATATGCATTTATGTGTAATACTTTGTTCTGTAAACTATGAGAAGTTTCTAATCATGCAATTGAATTTGACTTGTAGGAAAGATCGTGTACAATCACCTACAAAAGAAGGACTACAACATTTGTTCCAGTAACGAAGTTCAAACTATCTATTGAAGATATTGAAGAATCTGAAGTTCCCAGGATACGGGATACAATATAGATGCCATGGTCAAGGAATACCAGTCAATCATGAAGAATGATGCTTGGGATGTAGTCCCAAGACCAGATGGGAAGTCTGTGGTGACTTCCAAGTGGATCTATAGGATCAAGCATGATGCAGATGGCAGCATAGAAAAATATAAGGCAAATTTTGTAGCTCGTGGCTTCTACCAGAAAGAAGGGATTGATTATTAAGAGACCTTTGCTCCTGTGGCCAAATACACTCCATCAGATCAGTACTTACTCTGGCTGTAGTGATGAAATGGAAGGTACACTAGATGGATGCCAAGACTACTTTATTGAATGGTGTAGTTGAAGAGGAAGTGTATGTGGAGCAGCCACTTGGGTTTGAGACACATGACAGAGGGACTCATGTGTGCAAATTGAGGAAAGCCCAGTATGGTTTGAAACAGGCACCCAGGACCTGGTATGGCAGGATAGATGGCTTCCTATCCAGTTTGGGCTTTACCAAGAGTAAAGTAGATTCCAACCTTTACTACAAGGTTGAGGAAGGCAATCCAGTAATACTACTTTTATATGTGGATGACCTATTTTTGACAGGAGAGGATAGTTTGATTGCCGATATGAAGAGGAATCTTACTACCGAGTTTGAGATGAAGGACTTGGGTATGATGCACTATTCTCTTGGTATGGAGGTGTGGCAAAGTGCAGATGGAATCTTCCTTGGACAAGGGAAGTATGCAGTAGAGATCCTAAAGAGGTTTGGAATGATGGACTACAAGGCCTTGGCAACACCTATGGCATCAAACCTGAAGCTTCTGTGTGATGCTTCATCTAAGCCAGTTGATGCTACGATGTGTCGTCAGATGATTGGGTCCTTGATGTACCTGATGAATACGAGACCAGATATCTACTTTACAGTGAACGTCTTGAGCCAGTACTTGACAGATCCAAGACATGTTCACCTGATAGCTGCAAAGCATATTGTGAGGTACTTGAAGGGTACAGTTGACTATGGGCTTAAGTATGAGGTGAATCAAAAGTTTAACCTGGAAAGTTATGTTGATTCAGATTAGGAAGGCAGTGCCATTGATCGGAAGAGCACTTCGGGGTGTTGCTTTAGTATGGGATTTGGTATGATCTCTTGGTTTGGCATGAAGTGGTCCTATGTGGCACTGAGTAGAGCTGAAGCAAAGTATGTTGCAGCTTGTTCAGCTAGTTGTGAGGCAGTATGGCTTAGGAAGCTACTGTCTGATTTGTTTGATCTCCAGTTGAGTGCTACTTGTATATATTGCAACAACTAGAGTTGTGTGAAGTTGTCGGAAAACCTAGTGTTCCATGACAAGTCAAAGCACATTGAGATAAAGTATCATTATATTAGGGATATGGTGCAGAGAGGAGCAATGAAGCTCCTGTATCTTGTGATGGACGAGAAAATAACCGATGTGTTTACCAAGCCACTTTCCAGAGTGAAGTTTGAATACTTCAGAGGGAGACTTGTGTACTTCTGATCGAGATACCTTCCAAGAGGAAGTGATGAGTCTGTAGACACAGATGCACACGAGCCATTCTCACATAGTGGTAGGTTCATCCTCCTATGGTGTATATTTAAGGGCTGGGCCATTCTCACATAGTGGTAGGTTCATTTTCCTATGGTGTAGATGTAAGGGCTAGGCCATTCTCACATGGTGGTAGGTTCGCCCTCCCATGGTGAGTTGTAAGGGCCGAGTAGGATTTTCCGACATGGTGGTAGGTTCGTCCTCCCATGGTCTTTGATGCAATTGCCGAGCTTTTCCGACATGGTGGTAGGTTCGTCCTCCCATGGTCATTGATGTAATTGTTGAGCCGTTCCGACATGGTGGTGGAATTGTCCTCCCATGGTCGTTGATGTAAGTGTTGAGAACCTTTCACAGATGGTAGTAGGTTGGTCCTCCCATGCTGGTGAGTGTAAGTGCTATGTGTGTGCATCTGGGTTGTGCTCCGTGGATGATGACGATGATCTAAAGATGATGATGTGATAGTATGGTACATAGGTTTTGCAGAGGCATATGATCAGTCCTGAGATGCTCTTGCAGGTTTTGCAGAGGCAGTGTAATCAGTCCTGAGGATTCCACAATATGGCCAGTGATGATGAAGACCTACAGCTGGTGGGACTACATCCTGTATGAAAAAGGATTGGATTTGTAGAACTTCCTATGACGATTAGATTGGAGATTGATTGAGATAGTAGCAGTGATGATGATTTGATGATGATGATTCGATAACGATGATCCAATGATGATGATCCAGAGAAGAAGAGTTGTGCTAGCAGATCTGTGTTGAGAAATACCTTCCTAGTTAAGAGGGAGTGTTGATATATATGTAACTTTGGAATGTATTTCATCTATGTATTTTATTGTACTCCTATAGAGATGTATTATTCCTCTATACGAAAGTGTCGTCATTTGTATTAACAAGTGTCGCAAGTGTTGTAACTTGCTGATGGGTTATTAGACCACCTAGTAAGGGGTCGACTCAGATTAATGTAACCATGGGTTTTTAGGCTATGTTAGACAAGTCAGCCCCACGCGTTTATTGGGTAGGACAGGACAAGTATAAATAGAGATCGAGAGATCTCTATTTGATCATCTCATTACTCACTCTTCTATCACTCGAAAAGTGGCACACATGTGAGGAGGAGGATCAGCTACTAGGAGAAGACTATCTCTTGTACTTTGGTTGTATCATTGCTCTTTCTATCTCTGAGGAAGTTGTGGGGTTCTTCACCTTTATGGTTTTCCCCAGTGAAACTCTATGTGTCCATTGTCTTATGTGATTGCTTGATATGTTGTACATGTTATTCTCTCAGTAAAGATCCTAGAGTATGGTGAATTAATGCTCAAAATCTAACACACAGCTCGCTAACCTAACTATAGAACTGCAAGATTTAAAGAAGGGCAAGGAGCAGCGTGAAGAAGTATGGTGTATGCGATGTCGAGGAGAAGGGCATATGAAGGACAATTAAGCCATACCTATCAATATTGCTTGTAATCTTCTTATGGAAGGCCTTAGCCTCATCTCCCTCTGAAACAAGAACTTCTTCACTTATGCAGGTGACCAATCCATCCTCTTCTATGATTAACCCAATCCACTTGATTTGCAGGAACTGGATCTAGAGCTAGATTAGGGTTTGTCAAAGAAACCCCAGCAATTCAAACTTTGAATTTCAAACTTCCTAAAGGATAGAAATATGCGCCTTGATGAGTTGATCAAGTTGGTATATTCAGAACATGAAAACTGCAAAGTTTCACCCCTCGAAATTGCCTTTTAGATTTCCGGATTCATTGGGGACGATCTTGAATTAGGGTTTGAGTTTCCCGGAGCTTCACCCAACCAAAAGATTTGATTCAAAACTCTAAGCTTCTATTTTTCTAAGGAGCTTCCAGCCGTGGTCACAGATTTCCAAAATTCGAATTTTTGCAGAAGCCTTAATTTTCCATCTTTCCGATCAAAGTCCCGAACTGGGGTTTGATTAAACCCGGCCTTCTTCCCAACAAAAAAATCTAATCTTGGTCTCTAAATTTCAATTTTGATGAGTAGCATCCATCCATGGTCTCCAATTACAAAAATTCCAACTTTCTCCGAAGCCTTATATTTTGGAAGCCGTGAATGAAAGTACTCAAAAATAATTCTGTTTTGACAGAAATATGTACCTAATTGTTTCTAGTGTAACTCCGAAGATTTCGATCCACAGGGTCTAAAAATGTTTCCTGAGATATCCCGACTTGTTATCTTTCCATCTCGACAGGTCTAACCTCAATTGGAATCTCTGAGATAGAGTTATGCCAAGTGTCGCAACGTGACCTGTTTATGGGATAATACAGGAGAGAGAACTTGTAGGGCGTACCACGTGTCACTGGTTCAACTTCGGCCTCTAAAGAATTTTCCTGAGATATCCCGACCTGTTGTCTTTCCGTCTCGATAGGTCTGACCTCAATTGGATTCTCTGAGAGAGAGTTATGCCACGTGTAGCAACATGACCTGATTATGGGATAATACAGGAGAGCGAACTTGTATGGCGTACCACATGTCACTGGTTCAACTTCGGCCTCTAAAAATTTTTCTTGAGCTATTACAGTCTGCATACTACCTGTCACTTTTTACAAAATTTCATTTGGAGCTTCCTATCCCAAGTTATGACCTTTTTCCCAAGGTCACCTCATTTTGACTCAGATCTAGAAGAGGCATAAACCTATATTGTACAGATCATAAATCACAAAGTACAACGAATTAGAGGTTGTCCTTTGGACACACGGTACATGGGGGTCTGATATTTGACCTGTAAAATTTTCAGATCTGAAAACTTTTCCAACACAGATTTATAGCGAAAGTGCTATGATGACTGGGTTTTGCTATATCAAGCCCTAGCATTGTAAGTGCAACAAGTGTCATACATGCCATATCATGCCCTCTTTCAGGCTAGCTCTGATACCATGTTAAATTTTTCAGAATTTAATTCAATCTGATCTAGGATATTAACTAAGAGAACAACATGTACAACAAATCTACAGCATATCAATCATGGACACAATAATGCAAGCACACAAGAGACACAGAGTTTACTTGGGGAAAACCATAAAGGTGAAAAACCCCAATAACTTCCTCAGAGATAGATAGAGCAATGATACAACTAGAATACAAGAGATAGTCCTCTTCTAGCAGCAGAGCCTCCTCCTCCACAAGTGCACCACTCTCCAAAGTGTGAGTGAGGGAATAGAATGTGTAAAATGAGAGAGACACACTCTCTATTTATACACTAACTTGACTTGACCTTTACTCAACTAGGTCGGCCTCAACTTAACCACTTAACATAATGCTGACTGGGCCGACCCCCACTAGGGTGGTCTAATAACCCTTTGAACCACATGACCGACCCCCAATAGGGTGGTCTAATAACCCTTTGACCTACATGACTTATACAGGGCCGACCCCAACAAGGTGGTCTAATAACCCATCAAGTATAAGTTACGACACTTACAATATAAATGATGACACTTCCGTATAGAGGAATAATAACATCTCTGTAGGAATACAACCACTTCCGTATAGAGGAATAATAACATCTCTATAGGAATACAATATACATATATGTGAAATACATTCCGAAGTTACATATACATCAACAGGCGAATCTACGATTGATGTTGGAGCGATGCAGGCAGCACCAAATCTCGTTGAACCTAAAGAAGTGTATCTTCTGTGCACTATTTGGCATATTGTTGGGTCATATTGTGTGTAAGCAAGGATTGTTGGTTGACCCAACAAAGATTGCGCTTATTCTGAGTTTGACACCGCAGACTACTGTTAAGTAGTTAAGGGCGACGCTGGGACACACGAGGTATTATCACAAGTTCATCATGGGTTATGCTGCAATTACTGCCCCTATGGAGAAGTTGTTGAAGAAGGATGCGATATTCCAGTGGAGCCTTGAATGTCAGGATAGCTTTGAGACACTAAAGACAAAGATGGCTTCGGCGCCGATATTAGTATTTCCTGACTGCGGTAAGGAGTTCCATGTTCATGTTGATGCCTCATCGATCGTGCTAGGAGTGGTATTGGCCTAGCCCAGAGAGGGGGATCTTGATCACCCCATTTCTTTTCCAGCCGAAAGTTGTCATCTATAGAAAGAAACTACACTACTACGGAGAGTGAAGGCCTGGCAATGGTTTATGCGTTGCAGAATTTTTTCCATTACTTATTGGGAGGCCATTTCAAGATGTTCATAGATCATTCTGCAATAAAATACCTGGTCAATAAGCTTGTGTTGGGGGGGAATATTTGTCGATGGCTACTTATTTTTCATGAGTTCAATTTTGAAGAAATTGTGAAGCCAGGGCAGTTAAATGCTGGCCCGGATCATCTCTAACGAATTGAAACGGGAAAGGAGCCAACTAACATTGATGATGGGTTGCTCGATGCACAATTCTTTAAAGTTGCTATTGATGATGGATATTTTGAAGAAATCATTCAGTTTTTGGAGACAAGTATTTCCCCAGAGGAATTCACCACTAGTCAAAAGAAGCAGTTGGTAGTCAAGGCTGCAGACTTCGAGCTAATCCCAGGAGGGTTATACAATATGGGTGCCGATGCGATATTGCGACAGTGTGTCTTACCACATGAGCAAGAGCAGATCCTTTCCTAAGCACATGCGGGAGTGGCTAGAGGGCACTATGGTGGTTGTGTGACGGCAAGGAAGGTGCTTCGAGCGAGGCTCTGATGGCCTATGCTACACAGCGATGTGACAGATTATGCATGGTCCTGTGACGTTTGCTAGAGAACCGGGAAGCCATCCAGTCGGGATGAGATGTCGTTGATGCCTCAACTGACATTGCAGCCATTTGACAAATGGGAAGTCGACTTTGTGGGACCTATAAATCCACTGGGTAAGCACACTGGTGCTCGGTATATCATCACAATGACATATTACTTGACACGATGGGCAGAAGCTGCACCAGTCGTTGATTGTTCCACGGCCACAACAGTGCGGTTTCTCTTTGACCACATTGTCACTCGCTTTGGCTGCCCCAAGATATTGTTGAGCGATCAAGGAAGCCACTTTCTCAATCGCACCATCAACACATTGACGGAGGAGTTGCAGATCCAACATAAGAAGAGTACACGCTATCATCCATAGGCGAATGGTATGGTAAAGGATTTCAATAAGATATTGGAGCATGTGCTGACAGAGGTGTGCAACGTGAACTACGATCACTAGGATCTAAAAATCCCAATAGTATTGTGGGCCTATCGCACCACATGTAAAAGGCTAACAAGGCAAACACCATTCAAGCTGGTGTATGGGAAAGAAACGGTTATGCCTATGGAGTATATCATTCTGAGTCTACACATCACGGCAGCAACCCGTATGGATGATGTGGCAACATTAGAGGAACGTCTCACGTAGTTAATCTAGCCAGAGGAAGATCGCTTTATCGTTGGTTTTCATCAGGGTGTCAAGAAGGATCGCCAAAACCTTGGCATGATCACCACATCAAGAATAACCAGTTTAAACAGGGTGATTTGGTGTTATTGTACAACAGCAAGTTTATGAAACATCCAGGAAAGTTACAGATGCATTGGCTTGGTCCGTATCGCATTAGTAGCATTACTTCAGGAGGAGCTGTACAGTTGTAGCAGTTGGATGGGGTGATGCTCCCCAAATTGATTAATGGTAGCAGGTTGAAGCCCTATCAGTCTAGCTTCAAACAGCATGATGCCTTAGTCGCATCGAAAAAAAAAAGAAAAAGTAGATTGATTGGTGGCAAGATGGCGCACCAATAGGGACGGAATGCAGAAGCAGGGAGGCTTTTGCCACAAGTTAGAAGCGGTTTGTGACAAGTGGCAACATTGCGAATAGGTCACATTAGAAATCATTTTGCAGATGGGACTTTTTCCTTTTGGGTAGATATGATCATTAGTCGATTCAGATTGTGCTAGAAGAACGCACGTTTGGAATCAGAAATACACTGAGGAAGTATGGCCGATGGCACCTGGAGGAATGGTTTGCATGGTTGGATTGTGGTATCCACCATAGAAGCATGGCCAAAGGGCTGCTTCGCACAGTTTTGCATGCAGGGCAATAGGTGGAAGTATGATTGATCCAAAGTTAGGCTAAATACTCACACGGAGCAGCGGAATATTATGATTACCCTGGAGCGTGAACAGGTGGTGCAAAGAATTGCCGAGTTAGACAAACGGCTGAATGCGATGTATAAATATAGGACCTGAGGATAGTAAGAGCACAGAGGTTGTTTCAATTAAGAGGGGTTATGTTACGAGAGGCTCAGGCATCTAGATAAGTTAGGAATTCCAAAAAGGTTGTGGAAATGATCCATTTTATTTCATGTGGTAGCACACTAGGATCGTTGAGGGCCCGAACCATGAGTGTACATGAGCGGTTGGAGCAAGCTGCACCTCAGACACTCTGGGGTTACAAGCATGAAGTCTCGTCCGAGATGTCTAGGCAGTTGGTGATGGTTTGAAGTCTGGTGGTCCCTGTGACCACACAAAAAGGGGGGGTCGTCGCTCCCGGGTCCTTGTAACATGTGTTTACTAGTGCGAAACAGATGTGCCAGAACCACTGACCGGTTTTACACCCTGGCATTGCTTGCAACATTCCTCTCCGTCTACAATCGATCTCTCAAGACTGGAGGATGAGTTTGCAAGGTCTGCACCAGTAATCCCGGAAGAGTCCACTTTTGGGAAATAAGTACATGATAGCGAGCATATGATCAGTGTAGCAAAAGGAGCAACATAACACTGTGCGATCCAAAATGCAAGAACAATTGTAGGATTATAGTTCAGCCTTTATAGAGTGAAGACCACAAAATACACCATGTCTATTTGACGTGGCTCAAGGGCGAGCCACAAGATTGTGTTGGGGGCCTGTTGGCAAGCAATTTGGTAAGGAAGAATCACAGCATTATCGATGCTGTGACACATCAGACGAGTTCGTGGAAGGAAGAAGGCTCTATTATTTTATGTATTTTTTGAGTCGTTTGTACCGCAATAGGTGGGTTTTTGGGTCATTCGACCATATAAGATGTAATTTCAAGATAATTATACCACAAGAGGCGGGTTTTTTGGGTCATTTGGACCATGTCAGTTAGATTTTTGGTTATTTGTCCAGGAGTTGGTTAGGAAGTTGTTAGTAAATGGACAAGCATTGTAAAGGTGGAAACCTATATATAGCCAGAAAGTTGTAGGTCGAGAGATAGATTGCGGAGAGCTTTGGTATGTTTTTGTGCGTATGTTCTGAGATCAAGAGATATTGCCGAAGTCTGTGATCTGCAGAGGTATTGTATTGGGTTTTTGTAGTAATAATATGATGTGATGAAACTATTCCTATGCAATCCTGGTGTTTCTTCTGTCTTTTGACGATAATGCAATAGTCGCTTTACTGTTATAATCTCCTGCAACAAATGAATGTTTCCATTAATGATGCTATGAATACAATAATGTCAAAGTGAATGCCTAGATCTATCATTAAATTTTGCAATAAGATTAAGTAGCTAACGCCACATACATCCTCCTTCATTCAATGGAAACATGATTCCGTCCACTCTCCCTTGATCACCTCGGGTGAGACCTCATCTGCTCTGTAGGTGTTGCTAGGCAGGTTAAAACCTGTCTGGGCCAGTGCTCAGGGAGATCGTAGTGGGTTGGTGTTGGCAGTGATGGGAACCCTTGTCAACTAAGTTTGAGTCAACACATTTAAACATCGCAACAAAACATTGTGTCTCTTCACAAACATGTTATATCTTTATTTTGTTATCATCTAATCATCATGCCTCTTCAAATCCAAAATAAGAGAAACCTTTCAAACTTATATTTGATTAAATACTAACACATAGAATTTTAATTAACGTGTTTATTCTTCTAACACCAGCGTAGATTTCCTAAGCCTACGGGTAATTTTCCAAATCATATCGTGAGGGCATATTTCCTAAGCCTGTGGGGATATCCTGCGGAAATATATTCCTTCACCTATAGGCATAGCCTTATGCCTTATGCAGGCATCTTCTTATGCATCATGTGGGTATATCATTATTCCTTAATGCGCATATCGTGAGGGCATATTTTAAGCACTCTTGCAGGCATATTGTAAGCCCCTTCTGCGGGCATATTGTAATCACTCTTGTGGGAATATCCCAAGCCCCTTGTGGGCATATCCATACACTGTGTAGACATGGTTTTTCTTCAACTTGGCAAGTCCATTTCTCACACATGTGACCTCCATAGGGAAAACTGAGAACATGAATGGATGGAAAATTCAACAATGAACACATCCATATCATTTGTTGAATTTATTGACACAAAGAGACGATCTAGCGGGCATTTGCAAATGGCCTCTTAAACCGTTGATTTAACACTTAAACAATTTTATCAAACCCTAAGTCAACATGAGGTGACTTTTATTTTCACCAATATTCAAAATATGAATCATCCCCAACATAGGGGAAAACTTTTTGATTCCATCCAAGCCAATTTCATCCTCTGAAACCTCATTCTCTCTCCTTGGTGGGCATTTTACTGGAGCGGTGAAAATCAGGCCAGAGGGCACTTTTTCCAGACCAATATCTTCACCCTCATTTATTTATTTGGAAAAATAATCATATTTTTAGATGCACAAACCAACACTCTACATTCCTATATCCTCATATTTAGTTAATCAATCAAATACAGGAGGTGGCAGGCATTTTTCTGAGGCTACTTAGGTAGTTTTGCAGGAAGAATTTAGACTTAGCCAAATCTTTCAATTTTCAAGGTGAATCTTTATTTCACCAAATCACTGAAATATGATACCAAAAAATAGTATCCATCTAATTGAGCTCATCACAATTGGTTTCATATCTATATTCATCATCCTCTGACCTGGGAGGGCATTTTATTGAGCTGGGTTCCCAACCAGTAAAACTTCTTCAACCTTTGTTTTGGCATACTTATAACTTTGTCATAAAACACTCATTTGGAGGAATGAGACCATGGTCAGATAGACTATTCAACAAGGTATAGACTGATATTTTCAGATACTTTTTATCATTCTCTTATGAGGTATGGCAAGCATTTTCTTGAGGCCATTTGGACCAATTTTCCAACACTTAGTCAATTTCCAGAATTTCTCCAAACTGACAAATATTTATGTAATTAGGTCAAATTGTAATAATGACATCATGAAGGTACTATAACACTATCAGGTGGATTTTCATATGTATCACTCATGCCATATCATCATATATTCCATATCATCATATCCATTTCCATTAATGAATACTTTGAGCATCAATGACAATTATACTCAACAGATATCCCAAATAGAATTTAGATTTTTCCTATAACTCGCATATCTGTGAAAAAAATTGGAGTTATTATCACCCAAAGCAATCCACAAATAGGTCTACTCTTTAAGTTCCAATCCTCTTCTTCCTTTTTCAATAGAAGATCCTTTATGCATTCAAGCTCAATTATACTAGCCCTCTCTTCACGAGAAAAGTTGCCACTTAGATTAATAACTAGGATTTCATTAATTTTTTCTTCAATTTCACATAGAGCCCTTTTTTTATTGAAACTCCTTACACTTAATCAACATAACAACTATAATATTTATTTTTTTTAGTTTTAAATTCAAGAAATACGTCGCATTCAAACTATCCGGAATCACCAAGTTAGCCCAAAATGATTCGACTAGCAAACAAAATTCTTCATCTTTAAGCCAGGATTGATTAAATTTAAACGGAATTTTGAAGACACAAAGTACCCATACACTTTCAAGGAAATAGGATTATGATCATAAATATGAGATAATATAGTCCATGATCTATACTTTGAACAAGCACCAATCAAAGATTCAAAAATAAAAAACCTATCAAGCCTTTTGCCAAAAAAATCTGGCCCCGACCTCATATTTTTCCAAGTAGGACACAACTTGCGTGGGATAATATCCACCAGCTTATATCTCTAAAACATATCCTAAAAAGACCCCGCCCAAGGATCCAATAAGGACTGCATACCCCAATTCTCATAAGAATGCATAGTTAAGTTAAGATCACCCCTGATCCAGATTAAGTTCTCTACATTAAGTAGTCCATTGAATTTAACCTTTTCCCAAAAGTTCTTATATCTTTATATGAAGCATATATATTCAAAAGGATGATTACTTAATCAAACCCCTTGAACTTTCCTTCAGGAAGGTACCATCACAGGTTATATAAGGGGGGAAAGTGTGAAATTGAAGCACAAGTGATCTAATTGAACAAGTAAATCAATTACAATAAGTGCATAAGGAATAATATGTGTAAACTGTGTAAGAGAATTGCAGCAGTGCTCTATTGAACTCAAAAGTAGAATACAATACAATGTGCAGTCACAATGAATGAATAGACCAAGCCAAGAAATATGAATTAACTGTTAAATTTCAATATGCTAAGACAGAAAATAGCAGCATTACATTCCATTTCATAATAATAGCATATACAGGATCACTGAAGAAACAACAAGCATAGCATAAACACAAGAGACAGAGATTTATCCTGGGAAACCCTCATGGGGTAGAAAACCCAGCAAAGCTTCCTCAATATAGATGACCAGCAATATACAAAGATGCAAACCCTGAGCATAAGCTCCTTCTCCTCCATAGCAGACCTCTCCTCCACAAGTGCGCCTTTCTCAAGTGAGTGAGTGAGTGTAATGAGGAACACACCTCCTCTATTTATACACTACTCTGATGTGTATTTTACACAAGTACACGTAGGCTCGTATTTAACCAATAGGTTAAATACCCCACTACAACTAACTGGGCCGACCCCTCTAGGGTGGTCTAATAACCCTTTGACCCACATAACACATACAGGGCCGACCCCTACTAGGGAAGTCTAATAACCCGAGTTCCCACATTCCGACGGAGGAATAAACATCTCCGGATATACAATAAGATCTGCACGGAGGAATGAAACATCTCTGGAATAATAAAGTACAAATATAATATTCTTTGAAGTTACAATATCTCAACACTCCCCCTTAACGAGAAGGATATTATAACAACATCTGCTCGAGCAAGGAGTCATCAACATCATACATGATACATCTATAAATCATTGGAAGCTTTCTTCAATTTTTCTTCATCAGTAACTCAAACAGTTACTGGTACATCAATGTCAACATCAACATCAACATCACGATCAACAGTATCATCATCACACGATCGGCAGCATCGTTATCACACGATCAGTAGCATCGTCATCACACGATCAGCAGCATCGTCATCACACGATCAGCAGCATCGTTATCACACGATCAGCAGCATCGTCATCACACGATCAGCAGCATCGTCATCACACGATCAGCAGCATCGTCATCACACAATCAGCAGCATCGTCATCACACGATCAGCAGCATCGTCATCTCACGATCAGCAGCATCGTCATCACACGATCAGCAGCATCGTCATCACACGATCAGCAGCATCGTCATCTCACGATCAGCAGCATCGTCATCACACGATCAGCAGCATCGTCATCACACGATCAGCAGCATCGTCATCTCACGATCAGCAGCATCGTCATCACACGATCAGCAGCATCGTCATCACACGATCATCAGCATCGTCATCAGCACGATCATCAGCATCGTCATCACACGATCATCAGCATCGTCATATCAGCATCGTCATCACACGATCATCAGCATCGTCATCAGCACGATCATCAGCATCGTCATCACATGATCATCAGCATCGTCATATCAGCATCGTCATCACACGATCATCAGCATCGTCATCAGCACGATCATCAGCATAGTCATCAGCACGATCATCAACATCGTCATCACACGATCATCAGCACGATCATCAGCATCGTCATCACACGATCATCAGCATCGTCATCACTATCATCATCATACGATCATATTCCTAGGATGATCAATCCTGCTCCTTTTAGGACATAGGTCCATGGATGATACAATCCAATCTTCAGTTCTCGGAGACTTCAGTCTACGGATCAATTCTGGGACCTCAGTCCGGGGACGATGCAATCCCCTGCCTGTTCATTCAGGACTTCATTTTTCGAAGACCCAGTCTACGGTTCTATTCTGGGACCTCAGTCCGGGGATGATACAATCCCCTACCTGTTCATTCAGGACTTCATTATCGGAGACCCAGTCTACGGTTCTATTCTGGGACCTCAGTCCGGGGACGATACAATCCCCTACCTGTTCATTCAGGACTTCATTATCGGAGACCCAGTCTACGGTTCTATTCTGGGACCTCAGTCCGGGGACGATACAATCCCCTACCTGTTCATTCAGGATTTCATTATCGGAGACCCAGTCTACGGTTCTATTCTGGGACATCAGTCCGGGGACGATGCAATCCCCTACCTGTTAATTCAGGATTTCATTTATCGGAGACATACATCTACGGCTCTCTTTAGAACAGATGTTCAAGGATGATACAATCCCTTTTCTTTCTCGGAGACACCTGTCTACGGCTCACTTTAGAACATGTGTTCAAGGATGATACAATCCCTCTTATTTCTCGGAGACACCTGTCTACGGCTCTCTTTAGGACTGAAGTCCAGGGATGATCCAATCCCCTCATGTCCACCAAGGACTTCATTCTCGAAGACATACGTCTACGGCTCTCTTGAGGATGATGCAATCCTATCATGTCCACTAAGGACTTCATTCTCGGAGACCTCACGTCTACGGCTCTCTTTAGGACTGAAAGTCCAGGGATGATTCAATCCCCTCAACTGTCCACTAAGGACTTCATTCTCGGAGACCTCACGTCTACGGCTCTCTTTGGGACTGAAAGTCCAGGGATGATTCAATCCCCTCAATCTGTATTCTCATCAATACAAGTACAAGTATCCTCATCCATACAAGTACATAATCAATATCTAGCATCAACAGCATGTATACGTCATATATCAAAAGCATGTATTCTTACTAATACATCTAAAATCATGTATACATCTGTCATCAAAAGCATGTATTCTCACTAATACATCTATCATCAAATCATATATACATCTAACATCAGAAGCATGTATATATCTAGCATGTATTCTCACTAATACATCTATCATCAAAATCATGTATACATCTAACATCAAAAGCATGTATACATCTAGCATGTATTCTCACTAATACATCTATCATCAAAATCATGTATACATCTAACATCAAAAGCATGTATACATCTAGCATGTATTCTCACTAATACATCTATCATCAAAATCATGTATACATCTAACATCAAAAGTATGTATACATCTAGCATGTATTCTCACTAATACATCTAACATCATGTATACATCTAACATCAAAAGTATGTATACATCTAGCATGTATTCTCACTAATACATCTAACATCATGTATACATCTAACATCAAAAATCATGTATGAGTAAAACTAAACAGAAATAAAAATAGTCCTAAATCTAACTATTTCTAAGTGACTAGGTATAGAGAACATGTTACCTCATCAACGACCTTGTTGTTTGATGAGACAATCTCATCAGTAGTGACTATACTACTTCCCCTTTCGAGGAGGGTCCTTTTGAACTACACCAAGCTTGTCTCGGAAGTATTCAAGCTTCACTCGAGACAGAGGTTTGGTTGGTAACATCTTCACTTGACGTAGAGGCTTGGTTAGTACAACGGTAACCTGTTACAAATTCAAACTTTTAGAGTTCCTTTCTGTGTCATATCTTGTTAGTTCCCTATGTTCTTTGACTTATCATGGAACACTAGATTCTATGTCATCTTGATACAACTCTAATTATCACATAGGATCTCAGTTGGTTCTATCTCTAAGTCAAACAATCCTAAAGCCAAACTTCTTCACAACTAGCAGAGCAAGCAACCATATATTCCGCTTGTGCTGATAGCCACACTAGACTGCTTCCAGCTAAACCACGAGATCATGGCTAATCCTAGACAATAACATCCTCTCGATGTGTTCTTCTTGTCTGAAACACTTCCTGCCCAAACAGAATCTGAATAGCCATCTGAAGTCATGATCTTCAAGATAGCATAGATCAAATTCTATCGTGTCCTTTATGTGCCTCATCACATGCTTTGCAACTATCAGGTAAACACATCTAGTTTCCACTAGATACTAACTCAAGGTGTTCATAACAAAGCATATATATATAACCTAGTATATGTTAGATATATCAAAGACCCAATAAATTGACTGTACAGAGTTATATCCCCTAACAGCTTCAAGTTGGAATCCATAAGAGTGGCCATTCCAACACCTCAAGTCATATTTCTCATCATACTTTCCCTGGTTGAGAAATATTCCTTCTGAGCCTTGCCATACTTCCAGACCTAGGAAGTAAAGTATCAAATTGAGATCTTTCATTTTCATTTCTGCATTGAATGATCTTCTGCATATCTATCTGTGCCATCTCTCGTTAGATGGGTCTACTGATATGATCCTCAATATCATTCGAACTCTGTGGTGAGTTCCTTCTTGCATCCATGTCATATGTGTATCATATTCAACCTTGTAGCAAAGGTTGAGATCCACATCACCCATGGTGATCATTAAGCTTATCAAATTATTATCGATCCTAGGTACCTATACAGAATCTGATTCATACTTCTTCTTTAATTACACCATACTTGGAGCAAACATCTTGTCGTGATTCTCTTCCTCTTTCTAAGAGAATCTTCTAGCCATGAGCCTTCTATATTTTGTTTGATTTGTAAATCTTCTTGTTTGAACATCCACCACTTGTACGGTGTCCATCATTCTTCATGACCTTTCCTACAAATCAAAATTAAGTACATGATTAGTAATACTTCATAATCATCAAAAGATAACCCATTATGCATACAGATATCATTTACATAGTGATGCAACTATTTTGACCAATACTTTGGCACAACACTTTCCCATATCCTGTATGCATACAGTGGCTATCTAGATGCCTTCCATCTCTACTAGAACATACTATCGAGAGTGTGCACAACTCTCAGCATGTCAACAAAGAGGTTTCATTCTAGACAAGCAATAATGGAATGTTTGTCCAACTTGTCAATCATATGCACATTAGTAGTATACTGTTCAATGCTCTATGAATGTTTACACTCAGCATTATATATTATGGGAATACAAATATGCATACAACCTATTGTAGGCAATATTATTACTATTTCAAATAACAACTCAAATACTTATCTTTTATGTTTGTGTGGTTGCCTCCCGCTTGATCTTCTGTATGTCTTTTGAACTTCTATTCATTCTGTACCACTGTGCATGCTCAAGAGTCATCCTCATGATCTCATACACAAACATACACTCATTAGTATATTCTAAATGCTATCAAAACATTATAGTACTAAATAATCTTGAAAACGTATAGTCATGATTATAGTTAATAAACATTAGTATTCAAGATTTCAAGGAAGTCTTCTTTTACTCATGCATATCATTGATAAAAGATATAATATGCATAATCCCTTGATTACTAACTTTATGAATAAGCATAACCAATCATTCCAAGTATACGTATATAAGGGATCCTAATACAAGGTAAGATTCATGGGAAACATACCTGGATTAGTATACCTACTTGGTTATGTACAACATACCTAAACAATCTCTTCAATGATTTAGAGATCCTGAGCTAGAACCTGCATGTCTCATAGGTTAAGCATAATATAACAAAGTCATACATACCTCGTAAGTAGAACAGAGATTATGGATGACTCTTTGTCTTCATGTTTTCATGGTCATGGAGCCTGATTTGTCTTTTGTGATGTACCTGTATCTTGTTAGCAGACAACCTCAACCTCACACAACACCATAATGCATTAGTACAATCATAAGTGTCAACCCCCTAACCAATGAATATCTTCTATCATGCATTCATAATTTTGTTAAGGTGATACAACAAATCTAAAATCAAGATTGTACTAACTGTAATAACATGAAGACAAACATACCATAAACTTAATCATGAACAAATCTCAAAACATACCTCGATGAGTCATACCTGTCGAGATCACTTGTAATCTCCTTATGTAAAGCCTTAGCCTCATCTCCCTCTGAAACATGAACTCCTTCACTTATGTAGGTGACCAATCCATCTTCTTCTAGGATTAACCCTATCCACTTGATTTGCAAGAACTGGACCTGGAGCTGGATATGGGTTTGTCAGAGAAACCCCAAAAATTCAAACTTTGAATTTCAAACTTCCGAAAGGATAGAGATATGCGCCTTGATGAGCTGATCAAACTGATATATTCGGAATTTGAAAACTGCAAAGTTTTACTCCTCAATTTTGCCTTTGAAACTTTCGGATTCACTGGACGTGACCCTGAACTGGGGTTTGATGAAGCCCACTCTTTTGCCCCATCAAAAAGTTTGATTCAAAGCTCTAAGCTTCTAATTTTCTGAGGAGCTTCCAGCCGTGGTCACAGATTTCAAAAATTCCCATTTTTACAGAAGCCCTAATTTTCCGCTTTTCTGATCAAAGTCCCGAACTAGGGTCTAATCAAGCCCGGCCTTCTGCCCAACCAAAAATTCTGATCTTGGTCTCTAAATTTCTATTTTGATGAGTAGCATCCAGCCGTGGTCTTTGATTACAAAAATTCCAACTTTCTCCAAAGCCCTAAATTCCGGAAGTCATGAATGAAGGTACCAAAAAATAATTCTGTTTTGACAGAAATATGTACCTGATTGTTTCTGGTGTAACTCTGAAATTTTTGATCCACAGGGTCTGAAAAAGTTTCCTGAGATAGCCTGACCTGCTATCTTTCTATCCTGACAGGTCTGACCTCAATTGGATTCTCTGAGAGAGAGTTATTCCAAATGTCGCAACGTGACCTGTTTTGGGAAAATACAGGAGAGCGAACTTGTACGGCGTGCCACGTGTCACTGTTTGACCTTCGGCCTCTGAAAAAGTTTTCTGAGATAGCTCGGCCTGTTATCTTTCCATCCTGACAGGTCTGACCTCAATTGGATTTTCTGAGAGAGAGTTATGTCAAGTGTCGCAACGTGACCTGTTTATGGGATAATACAGGAGAGCGCACTTGTACGGAGTGCCACGTGTCACTGGTTCAACTTCGGCCTCTAAAAAAGTTTTCTGAGATAGTTCAGACTGTGTACTACCTGTCACTTTTTACGAAATTTCATTTGGAGCTTCCTAGCCCAAGATATGACCTTTTTCCCAAGGTCACCTGATTTTGACTCAGATCTGGAAGAGGCAGAAACCCTATATTGTACAGATCATAAATCACAAAGTACAACGAATTAGAGGTTGTCCTTTGGACACAAGGTACCTGGAGATTTTATCTTCGTCCGGTAACAATTTCAGATCCGAAAAATTCGCCAAAACGGATTTATAGCGAAAGTGCTACGATGACTGGTTTTTGCTATGTAAAACCCTAACCTTCAAATTGTCGTAAGTAGAGCAAGTGTCTTTAGTGCCATACCTTGTCTTCCTTCAGGTTAGCTCTGATACCATGTTAAATTTCAATATGCTAAGACAGAAAATAGCAGCATTACATTCCATTTCATAATAATAGCATATACAGGATCACTGAAGAAACAACAAGCATAGCATAAACACAAGAGACAGAGATTTATCCTGGGAAACCCTCATGGGGTAGAAAACCCAGCAAAGCTTCCTCAATATAGATGACCAGCAATATACAAAGATGCAAACCCTGAGCATAAGCTCCTTCTCCTCCATAGCAGACCTCTCCTCCACAAGTGCGCCTTTCTCAAGTGAGTGAGTGAGTGTAATGAGGAACACACCTCCTCTATTTATACACTACTCTGATGTGTATTTTACACAAGTACACGTAGGCTCGTATTTAACCAATAGGTTAAATACCCCACTACAACTAACTGGGCCGACCCCTCTAGGGTGGTCTAATAACCCTTTGACCCACATAACACATACAGGGCCGACCCCTACTAGGGAAGTCTAATAACCCGAGTTCCCACATTCCGACGGAGGAATAAACATCTCCGGATATACAATAAGATCTGCACGGAGGAATGAAACATCTCCGGAATAATAAAGTACAAATATAATATTCTTTGAAGTTACAATATCTCAACATTAACCAAGGAGGTCAATCAAATAGCCTGTATGGTGTAGCTTGTCTCCACTAGGAGTCCTCATCATCAGACCAGTGGTGTCATCAATGCACAAGTAATGGTCAACCATGTGTCAAAATGAGTCTAACAGAATGTGGTAGGTGTAAAAAATGCATGGTGCACAAATGTAGTGAAGGAGAATCCAAGGAGGGAGCATGAGGAGCTGAATGGAGTCAAAATAGGCTATCTAGTCTCACTGGGGGTCCAACGGAGTGTTTCAGTTAGTTAACAAGTCAATCTAGCCTTAAATCAAGGAAAGATCCACAAATTACTCAACTAACTGAGTGTGTCACTGGTGCTAGGTGAAGAAGGGTGCCTTTTACATGTGGTAGGTGAAAGGAGGGTGCATCACTGACTAGGAGGGCTAAAAATGAATGGAAAGAAGCTCTCAAGGCTAGCAAACTAGGGACTAGGTGTTGGGTGACACCTCACTAATGACTGGGAAGCATGCAAATGCATGACTGGATGCAAGCATAAAACGTGATGATGAGATATCCTAATAAAAGGCATAGGCATAAGGATTCCAAATAGCCACTAATCCCCAAGAGTGACTTGAAGCATCAATAACACAAACCTCCCATTGCTTAAAAATACTCAAGAAATAATAACATGCCTTCCCACCTAGAGCCATAGTATATTGAGTAAAATATATATCTTCTTATTTGTTTCAACAAACTACATGAGGGATCTAAATTTAGGGCCTCCCCCTAGCCCCCTGATATTGAAGGAGATACAAATCACTAAGGACCAACCTTAGAGGGAAACTTTTCTCTAAGGGCCCCAGTATCACAAATCTTACTAGACTATCTCACCTTTTCTTCCTGTAATCTCGAAGATAAAGGGATAGAAATCCCATCAAGAGAATCTACATTCAAATCCGACCCACCCCTACTAACCTTCTCATCTAATTTCCTATTATTTTTTTAATAGTAATATTATGGTGATGAATAGAGTTAATAGGGGTTGTGCTATCTTTTGTTGAAGGATTATTTACATAAATAGTCAAAGGATTTTTAGCAATATCAATATAGGAAGGTGAAACCTTCGCCGAAGAACCTCCTTTCTCAACCACACCCTTACCATAAACCACCAATTCTTTCTTAGTAGGAATTAAGGCCAGAAAGTCATCAAAAGAACCAGGGGAAACCATCTTTATATTCCCCCTAACCAATAAATATTCCAATAGTAAATATTCAAGACCTCGAGGGGATAAAGGCACTACCTTATCAACCTATAGTTTGTGACCAAAACACCCGTATGCTCTTTAATCATATTATCCAAATCAAGGGAGGCCAAATGACAGATTCTACAGTCTAAGAAACCATGGCTTCCTTAAGACACTATGACTCCAACACGACCAGGGAAACCCCAATCTACTTATGTAATGGAGAATGGAATAGTGCCCCACCCAATGTCTCATTATAGACCTTAGACTTTCCCCCAATTCTATTTGAAAATTCCTTTTCCATAGATTTTATGAGTAATAATTCTTTCAAGCACGGATCTTCATATGGAGTAGGGGGGGGACTAAATACATGTACCTTGATTGAAAAAGGAAACAATACCTACAACATACAATAAAGGGTGAACCTTGGTCGATGAAACATCATGGGTTAGTGACCCAAGATAGGCTTCTGGTTATCAATGGATAAACCTTCCTCCAAATAAACCCTAAACCCTCCACAATCCCCTTTCAAGTGGCTAGTATTTATGCAGAGAAGGCATCTAACCGAAATACCTTTATAGTCCAAGTTTTGCACCAATATCTAATCTCCCCATCTAATATTAAATTTTCTAGGGATGCCTTTCGTAGTATTAAATTCCACAAGAACCCTTGCTAATCTCTTATCACGCGAACGTAGCATATCTTTCTCAACAATAACAAACTTACCAAGATTATTTGCAAGGTTAACAAAAATCTCTTTTGACAAAAATTGAATCAGGAAACGAGGCAACAAAAGCCATAAATGGCATTTTGAATTCTTTTCTTTTTTAGGGTTAAAATTCACCATTCACCTCCAGAGGATAAGCGACCCATCTCCAATCACCTGAAATCTATTGAGAATAGACAGAGCATTCTTCTCAGAAAGAAATACAAAGCAAAACCACCTATTGGAGAGCATATGAACCTGTAGACAATACTTAATTAAGAGCTTCCATAAATTTCACTACAACAAAATATCCCTTTAGGGGTGGTTTTGGCTTGCGGGGGTCTTGGTAAAACCCCCCCTAAAAGTCATGAGAATTAAACTTTGGGAGGTGGTTTGTTTGGAACCCCCCTTAAAAGTCATGAGAATTGAACTTTTGGAGGCGGTTGTTTGAAAAGCCCCCCTAAAAGCCCAATTCTCATAACTTGTGGGGGCAGTTTGTCAAAAACCCCACTAAAAGTCATGAGATTGAACTTTTGGAGGCGGGTTTTTTTCGACACCCCCTTAAAAATCATGAGAATTGAACTTTTGGAGGCGGTTTTTTTGGCATTGAACTCATGAGTATGCCTAGGGATTTTAGCATTGAACCATGACATATGCATTGAGAACCATGTCTAGTATTAGAAAGAGGAAAATGTCTATCATATCTCATTTGTAGGCTAATGATTCCCTATGGAGGGTATGTGTGGCGGTTTGAGGGCTTGAAAATGGACCATGAGATTAGAGAAAAATGTTATGACCTAATACCCTAATTTCACCTTATATCATAACATGGGCCTTGAAAATCATCCCTGGTGTGCCCTTCCTCAAAATGGTGAACATATCTCGCATATAGGCTAAGATTCCTCATGTGAGCCTTGTGTTATAATCTAGGCCTCCATTCATGGGCCATGATCCCCAAGGTAATTCATATGGCCTTGTACCCTAAAACCTTGGTCCATGGCCTAGGGACTAAAATCCATACTTGGTGTGCAAAACCTCAAAATGGCCAACATATCTTACCCATTGGCTAAATATTACCTATGTAGTATATGGGGCCTTTGAGGTGGTCTAGGGAATCACACATGACCCATGAGCCCCTTACCCTTAGACATTATGTTTTGACTAGACAATATGGCCCAATCAATGATAACCATTCTTGGTCGCATAGAGCTTGAAATGGCCATTTCTTGCTTATAAGCCAAATATTTCCCACGTAGAGATGACGTTATGGACTAGGGCCCATTTTTGGGCTTTGCCTTTGATCCCTTGAGGAAAATGTTATGGCCTAGGACTTTATATGTTTACCCTAGAACATGGGCTAGGCCATGAGAGCCATCCTTAGTGTGCCAAACTTGAAATGAACTGTTGATGTATATGTAACTTCGGAATGTATTTCATCTGTGTATTTTATATATATTTATTGTACCCTTATAAGAGATGTGTCATTCCTCTATAAGGAAGTGTCATCATGTGGATTGAAAAGTGTCGCAAGTGTGTGTACTTGACGATGGGTTATTAGACCAACATGTGGGGTCGGCCCTGAATTAAATATATTATAATGTGGATGTACCTAGCTAGACAAGTCAGCCCCATAAGGTCACTAGGCAAAAAGGTTAGTATAAATAGAGATCGGAGATCTCTATTTTACACACTCAGAAAAGTAACTCACTCTCACTCAGAAAGTGGCTTACTAGTGAGGAGGAGGACCATCTACTTCTAGGAGACTATCTCAGTGTTATTTGGTTGTACTTTGGTTGAGCCATTGCTCTCTCTATCTCTGAGGAAGTTGTGGGGTTTTTCACCTTAGGGTTTTCCCCACGGAAACTTTGTGTCTCTTGTCTCTTATGCTTTTGATTCTTGTGATGCTTGTCATATTGTGATTGCCATGCATTGATATACTATATATGTTATTCTCTCAGCAAATAACCTAGAGTATTGTGAATTAATGCTCAAAATTTAACATGGTATCAGAGCTAACCTGAGAAGAAGACATTTTGCAGTGACGAAAGCTTGAGTTCCTTGTTTATTGGGTTTCTCTCCACAGATTTTTGAAAATCAGTATAGTAGATTGACTCTACTCATCAAGGTGCATCTATCTGTCCAGTCAGAATTCAATTCCGAGCATTTTTAGATTTGGCCCTAAAAATTAGGGTTTCCACAAAAATAGGAATTTCTGGAATCTGAAGGTACAACTGGAAGCTCCTTGCAAAAATCGAAGTTTAGAGCTTTGGATTGAGATTTTTGGTTGGGTAGATCTCCGGGAAACTCAAACCCTAATTCAGGGCTCTCCCAAGTGAACCCGGGAGGACAAAAAGGCAATTCTGAAGGGAAAAAATTTGCTGATCTCAAATTCTGAATACACCAGGCTGATCAACTCATCAAGGCGCATATTTCTATCCTTTCAGAAATTTGAAATTCACATTTTGAATTTTTAGGGTTTTTCTGACAAACCCTAATCCGGGACTAGATCCAGTTTTCAGCATTTCAAGTGGTAAGATCTAAATATTTTCTATTTCCATTTGAAGTACTCTTTAAGATGTCTCTCCACACCAAGCTTGAGGATAAGCTTGAAGGGGCTGATAACTTCTGAGCCTAGAAGCACAGGATTGGGTTAATCCTGGAAGAGAATGAGTTGGACTCATATGTGAAAGAAGACATCCTTATCCTAGAGGATGAAGAGGCCAAGGTATTGCATAAGAAGAACTTGGTCAAGGCGAAGAGAATCATTGCTTATTCTATCAAAGACCATCTCATACCCCATGTGTCATCTCTTAAGACACCCAAGGAGATGTTTCACTCCTTAACCAAGCTATTTGAAGGGAAGAACATAAATTGGAAGATGACCCTGCGGAACCAATTGAAAGGAGTAAAGTTTCAGAATGGAGAAACCATTCAATCTTATTTTTCAAGGGTTTCCCAGATCAAGGAACAACTAGAAGCAGTGGATGAAATGGTGGAAAATGGTGAAGTGGTGATGACCACTCTAAATGGCCTACCCAGGTCATGGGATTCCTTTATTCAAGGAAGAAGTTGATCTCCTTCAGTAGAATACGGGAAGAATGCTCACAAGAAGCAAGGCTTGCGGCACGAGAAGAAAAGATGGGGAATGAATATCAAGCTCTCACAGCTCACAAGAAAGGGAAGTCCAAGAGAGAGCCATCTCACTCCAAGAAATCTTCACATCACTTCAAAGAAAGAAGAATATGCTTCACCTGTAATGAGAAAGGACATATTGCCATAAATTGTCCCAAGAACAAGAAGGACAACAAAAACTCCAATAAGAAGAAGAAGGGCAGCAAAAGAAGGTTTCATGCTCATGCTGCCGAGGATGATGAACCACCCAAGAAGAAGGCTAGGGCAGAAAGTGATGATAACTCATCAAGTGAAGAAGAGTATGTTCTAATCTCTGCTCTCACATGTACCATCTCCCATGGTTGTAATGATCGATTGATTAATAGTGGGGCTTCCAAACACATGACTGGGTTTAAGGAATCTTTTGTGAATCTATCTAAACATGAATCACCCCATAAGGTGAAACTTGGGGATGATTATCAATACCCAATCAAAGGAAGTGGTGAAGCCTCCTACAACCTAGATTCTGGAAAATCTTTGAAGATGAAAGAAGTTCTTTATGTACCTGGGCTCAAGAAGAACTTACTCTCAATCTCTGCATTGGATGCAAAAGGTATGAGGGTTGCATTTGTGGATGGTCAAGTCCTAATGTGGCCAAAGGGAAAGACCATAGATGATGCAGTAGTGATTGGAGAGCAAGAGGGAGGTTTGTATAAATTGAAGGGACAATGTGAACATGCCATGGTGCATGAATCCATGGAGCCAAGTGAACTTTGGCATAGAAGACTTGCTCATATGCACTATAGGGCACTTCCAATTACAAGCAAGGCTGTAGAGGGTCTTCCTGAAATCAAGACCAATCATGAAGGTGTTTGCAAAGTATGTGCAAAAGGAAGACTTGGGTATACTTCTTGAAGAACAAAGATGAGGTGTTTGATAAGTTCAAGGAATTCAAAACCTTGATGGAGAATCAAACTGACAAGAAGATCAAAACATTCAGATCCGATAATGGTGGAGAATTCACCTCAGGTGACTTCAAGAAGCTTTGCAGTGATTCAGGGATTAAGAGGGAGTTAACTGCTCCTTATAATCCTCAATAGAATGGAGTTGCAGAAAGGAAGAACAAAACTATCATGGAAGCAACAAGGGCAATGCTACATGACCAGGATCTACCTATGCATCTATGGGCAGAAGCAGCTAGAACAACTGTATATGTGCAGAACAGAACACCTCACAAGATATTGGACAACAAGACACCAGAAGAGGTCTTTTCTGGGTTCAAGAAGATTGATGTCACCAAGGATGAATATAAGTTCAAGGACAAGTAATCCAGGAAGCAAAGATCAAGAGGGAGCACACTCCAGTAGCTCCTGCAAGGATGCATATTTTCAAAGGGAGTTGACCATCTTCCTACATTCCACAACAGAAAGGTGTAGAAGAAGCTACTTCAGCAGCTCCTGCCAGGAAGCAAAGACTCAGAGGGAGTCCACCCAACAAACAAACAAAGATAAGTATTTCGATTATCATTTCTTGCCTATTTTGTTTGTTTAAATAATATTATGCTTATGTTCCTAGACTTAGGAGATTTATTGTGCATATTAGAATGATTGCATTAATGAACAATATACTACTAATATGCATGTGATGGGTAAGTGGCCTATGGCACTGTACAACATTCCAGTGCTACTTATCTAGAATGAAACCTATTTGCTGACATGTTGGGAGTAGTGCAAACTCTTAACAATGTTCTGGTAGAGACTGGAAGGCATCTAGAAAGTTGTGGAACATGGATAAATGTTGTATTGGAGCATTGGCTAAGATAACTGCATGACTGCATGACATATTTCTTTATGTGTAAAGAATTTGTTCTGAAAATTATGAGATGTTTCTAATCATGCAATTTAACTTGTTTTCTAGGAAAGACCATATATCTTCACCTACAAAAGGACTACAACATTTGTTCCAGCAACAAAGATATCTATTGAAGATATTGAAGTTCCCAGGATCTGGGATGAAGAAATGGAATGCCATGATCCGTCGATCATGAAGAAGATATTTGGGATGCTGTCCCAAGACTTGACAGGGAGTCACATGTGTGCAAATTGAAGAAAGCCTTGTATGGCTTGCAACAAGCTCCCAGAACTTGGTATGGTAGGATGGACAGTTTCCTATCTAGTTTGGGCTTTACCAAGAGTAAAGCGGATTCCAACCTTTACTACAAGGTTGAGGAAGGGAATCCTGTGATTCTAATCCTGTATGTGGATGACTTATTTGTAACAGGAGATGACAGACTGATTGCAGATACTAAGAGGAAGCTTGCTGCTAAATTCGATATGAAATATTTGGGAATGATGCACTATTTCCTGGGTATGGAGGTGTGGCAGAGTGAAGGTGGGATCTTCCTTGGTCAAGGGAAGTACATAGTAGATATCCTAAAGAGATTTGGGATGATGGATTGCAAGGCCACGGCGACACCGATGGCATCGAATCTGAAGCTTCTGTGTGATGCTTCATCTGAGCCGATTGATGTCTCTATGTATCGTCAGATGATTGGGTCCTTGATGTACCTGACGAACATGACACCAGACATTTGCTTTGCTATGAACACATTGAGTCAGTTCCTGACAGATCCGAGGATTGTTCACCTGGTTGCTGTAAAGCATGTTCCGAGGTTCCTGAAGGGTACAGTGGATTATGGGCTCAAGTATGAAGCGAATCAAAAGTTTAACCTGCAGGGTTATGTTGATTCAGATTGGGCTGGCAGTGCTGCAGATAGGAAGAGCACATCTGGATGCTGCTTCAGTATGGGATCAAGTGTGATCTCTTCGTTTAGCAGGAAGCAGTCCTGTGTAGCACTAAGTATAGCTGAGGCAGAGTATGTTGCAGCTTATTTAGCTAGTTGTGAGGCAGTATGGCTATGGAAGCTACTGTCTGGGTTATTTGATCTCCCGTTGGATGCTACTGGTATCTTTTGTGATAACCAGAGTTGTGTGAAGCTATCCGAGAACGCAGTGTTTCATGATAGGTCGAAACACATAGAGATCAAATATCACTATATCAGGGATATGGTGTAGAGAGGAGCTGTGAAGCTCCTATATGCTGTGACGGACGAGCAGATTGCAGATGTGCTGACGAAGCCACTAGCCAAGGTGAAGTTCGAGTACTTTAGGGAGAGGCTTGGTGTTCTTAAGATCGAGGACACTTCGAGGAAGAAGTGATTGACACATTTGCTGAAACCATTCCAAGCATGTTGTAAGGAGGATCCTTCACATGGCTATGGATGTAGGCACTGGATGACGAGCATCAGGATGATGCTTTGGTTTCTACTTGGATAAGATCAGTTGGATCATTTTTATATGTATGTATGCATCATGTTGGATGCTGGATATGATCAGTTGGATCATTTTTATGTATGAATGTATGCATCATGTTGGATGCTGGATATGATCAGTTGGATCATTTATATGTATGTACGCATCATGTTGTATGCTAGATATGATCGGTTGGATCATGTGTATGTATTTTGTATATGCATCATGTTGGATGCTTCGACCATGTATCTGTATATGTATCAGGTGGATACATTGTATGATCAGGTAGATCATGTATATTGATATGTATCAGATATGATCAGGTAGATCATGTATGTTGATGGATACATTGTGTGGATCATGTATCTATGTATCAGGTGGATACACTATGTATGATGATATATATTAGGTAGATACGTGGTGTGCATCAGATGGATGCATTGTATGATTAGGATGATCGTGGATGATGAGCTTCTCCAGATGACATGCAGCAGGATGTTGCAGTGATGATGATCAGGGTGATCATGTGTACATCAGGATGATGTATGATGAGTATCAGATGATACTCTATGGCCGTGGAACAGGTTGTGCAGATGAGCATATAATTCGTTTCCCTGGGAGATTTGGAGATAGTCTTTCGAGGTTTTGCCTATGGCATGTAATTTGGTGCCCTGGGATATCTGGCAAATGCTCTTTCGAGGTTTTGATCTGGGAGGACATATAATTTACCCCTGGGAGATCTGTAGATAGTCTTTCAAGGTTTTTCCTATGGCATGTAATTCGGTGCCCTGGGATATCTGGAAGATGCTCTTTCAAGGTTTTGTCCTATGGCATGTAATTTTCTCCTGGGAGATCTGGATAGGATGAAAAAGGCTCAGATGCTTCAGCCAGGTTTTTCCATGACCACATGTAATTTGCTCCTGGGAGATCTGGATAGGATGAAAAAGGCCTCAGATGCTTCAGCCAGGTTTTGTGGTGGACCACATGTAATGTGCTCCTAGGAGATCCGACAGGTAGAGCCGTGTGCTCGTAACAACCTGGGATGCTTTAGCCAGGTTTTGTGGTGAGATCACATGTAATGTGCTCCTGGGAGATCCGACAGGTAGAGCCATGTGCTTGTAACAACCTGGGATGCTTCAGCCAGGTTTTGTGATGGGTCACATGTAATGTGCTCCTGGGAGATCCTACAGGTAGAGCTATGTGCTCATAATAGCCTGGGATGCTGCAGCCAGGTTTTGTGACGCACATAATAAGTCCTGAGGTTTCCACAGTATGGCCAGTGATGATGAAGACCTGCAGGTGGTGGGCCTATATCCAGTATGAAAAAGGACTGGCTCTGTAGAACTTCCTATGACGAGTAGAGTCATAGATTGGTTGAGATAGCAGCAGCAGTGACAATGATGATGACGATGCATCGATGACGATGATCCCGAGAAGAAGACTTGTCTAGCAGATCTGTGTCGAGAAATACATTCCTAGTTAAGAGGTAGTGTTGATGTATATGTAACTTCGGAATGTATTTCATCTGTGTATTTTATATATATTTATTGTACCCTTATAAGAGATGTGTTATTCCTCTATAAGGAAGTGTTGTCATGTGGATTGACAAGTGTCGCAAGTGTGTGTACGTGCCAATGGGTTATTATACCACCATGTGGGGTCGGCCTTGAATTATATATATTATAATGTGGATTTACGTAGCTAGACAAGTCAGCCCCATAAGGTCATTGGGAAAAAAGGTTAATATAAATAGAGATCGGAGATCTCTATTTTACACACTCGGAAAAGTAAGTCACTCTCACTCAGAAAGTGGCACACTAGTGAGGAGGAGGACCATCTACTTCTAGGAGACTATCTCAATGTTATTTGGTTGTACTTTGGTTGAGCCATTGCTCTCTCTATCTCTGAGGAAGTTGTGCGGTTTTTCACCTTAGGGTTTTCCCCATGGAAACTATGTGTCTCTTGTCTCTTATGCTTTGGATTCTTGTGATGCTTGTCATGTTGTGATTGTCATGCATTGATATACTGTATATGTTATTCTCTCAGCAAAGATCCTAGAGTATTGTGAATTAATGCTCAAAATTTAATATGAACACTATATTCCACTTACATGATAGAGATTCCCTTTATAGGGCTTGTATGGTGGACATACACCTATTAATGTCACATGATCCCTAGAGACAAAATGGCCTAAGGTAAGGTTGATGCAGAAGAATTATCCTTACTTACATGGCATATTTGGATGTGTGAGGTTTTGAGTTTAATTAATGTGTCCTCCCACCTTGTAAATGGACAGCTTTTGCCTTGTATTTGTCCCTTTTCCTTGACACATTAATCACATATTACGTTCTTTTACTCCATCAAATTCCTCACTAGTCATGTCTTCGACAAATGAAGGTCAATGTCCAAACTATGATGATAATCTTAAAAGGTACCATGATGGAATGCCCTCACCATTTGGCAATTTTTGTTGGTAATTGTAACTGGTATGTCAAATCCACTCCAAGTATCTATTAGGTCCACATAAAGAAACAACAAGACCAATGTAAGAACATCTCTCCATGCTTGAAACAATGCATATCTCCATTGTAGCATTCTTTTAAACAATTTGTTTTTTTTATAAGCTATATGAAGATCCTTATATTATCAAAGGAAAAATGTACAGAGTCATAGAGTAGCTGGGTCCTCTCACTAGGGAGAAAATAGACCCAATAACAGTTTGAAAATGTATATTTGGAACCAAAATAGACGACCGAACCATCATAACAGTATTGTAATATGAGCAACCGAGGATTGTGTTTAAGGAAACTAACAGAATAGTAATAGAATAGTAATAAACCATTTAACTGTATGAACAAAAACATAAGCAGAGAGCATTGACATTAATCATTCATTGCTATGATAATCTTTTTGTTCTGGCTGTGTGGTCGGGTCTTTGGTGAGAGTGATCCAAGTCTACGGGCGAATTGCTGCTGGTTGAAGAGCAGCTGTTTCATCATGCCCTGGAGATCATCGAGCTGCATCAGAATTTCAGCTTGCGCCTCATTGCGGTCCATCAACGTTTTTCCCAGGATGAACTTATGCGACCAATGCAGGTCCAAAGTCTTCTGGTAGAGGGTGCTTCTGCTGCAGGTGTTACCAGGGTCAGGCACCAGGGCTTCAAACTCCTACCTGATATCCTCATCTGTGGTGCATCCTATGGAGACCCTCGCTTCCTCCTCAGCATCGTAAATTTCCTCCTACGCCTGATTAGGGATCACCGTATGGAACTTGCGGGCCTTGTCCACCTCCCCTCTCATCAGGCGAACAGGAGGAGTGGAGGAGGATCCATAATCCCCCGAATTTACCAACTGGGCATCCTAACGGGTGCGGACTCGTCTTGGAGTTTCCATGGGAACAAGTAATAGTAGGCACAAAGGGAAATGGGACTGCAAGCATTGCATGGACCAAGGAATCAGGGTCTTAAGAACCAGACCGAAACTATAACTTGGAAAATCCGAGTCTGCTGCGAAGCAGAAGAAGCTAGGGATGACAGTGAGACAGCTAGAACCTAAGGTAATAAACCTCAGAGTGAATACTATTGGTGGAACCCTTCCACAACAAAGAAATCAACTGAGCATCTATCAGTCTGCAGAGAAGAAATTGATGATGCTCAGGAGCTTTGGTATGAATACCCTGGGTACTAGTTGGAATCGTAAGTGCAAAATGACTAAGAGAATGATCAGAGGTCGAGTGAACTGACAGAGTCATAAAGCCAAGTAGGAGGCGTATCAAAGACATGATTTTACGCACATAGGAGAAGTTAAGATTGCAGAGGGTGGCTGAGCTCTAGACAAAGGGAGCGGTAGAGAAATAATAAACGAGAATGTTGTACTGCATCATGAGGGGAGCGGGGGCAGGTGGTCGAGGAGGTAAGTGGAGCATGGACCGGTAGGTGGCAGGAGCATGCAGCCGTAGCGTGGGGATCAACAGGAGGCACGTGGGCAAGGCAAAGGACAGGTGTTGGGTTGCAGGTGGCCTCAGGCACATGGTGAGTGCTAGGTACCATAACAGGTGGAGAGCTGATAGCAAGCTGAATGGTGGAGTTGTGACCTGTCTCTGGCGGGCCTCGGTTGGCATCATTAGTCTCCATGTGCACCCGCGGTGGGGGACTTTTAAACAATTTGTGAGCCTCCTTGATTTTCCCATTTTATATGCAATCCAAAATCACAACATTCCACGAGACAACATTATTCTCAAGCATGTTATTAAACATTGTTGAGCTTTGTCCATCCTACCATTATGGGCATATTTCATAAGCATTATAGTCCACAAAATGGTGTCTCATTGAGACATTCTATAAGCCACGTGATGAGCATATTATAATCAACCCTCCACATCAATTGTTCCAAGTGAAGATGGCATTCTTTGGAAATACATCCACAAATTATCAATGCTCTAAAAGGTCTCGGAGAAACTAGCTTGCCGCATCCAACCTTTACAATCATCCTTTCTTTTCAAAGAGGGACTTTGTTGTGGTTAGGCCGTATTCTCTAATGATTAAATGTTCCTAATTGGGGAGGACCTTAATTGTACTTAAGATTTCCAAACATTAATCTAGAATTTGTTAGGGATCAATGAACCCATATACATTAGTTATATTTCCCTTTACCCTTGAGTCTAAAGTATAAATCGCTAGTCATCTATCAATAGGTGGTAAGTTGCTTTTCTAGATCCATGTTTATGAGATCCTACATCATTGCCATAACTCTTGAAAATCCTCCCAATCCTCTAGTCGAGCAATCGCATCCTCCCCATATCATTTTGGTGAATTTATACTACATTTGCATTTTATTTATTGAATAAACACTAAGTCTAGTTTTTCTACTCTTATTTTGTTTTTCAAAATGATTTGTTTCTTAGGTGCATTATTGCCCCTTATGTTCCATAAGAGAATTCTCATTTAGAAGGCCTAGGCGTTTGAAGAAATGTCTCCTTGAGTGAGGTTGTTTGTCTTGGGTTAATTAATTGCTCCCTTTTCTCCTTCAAGTTATCATTGACAAGTTTCTCGCGTCGTCCCAACTTAGATTTTGTCAACTTTGTGGGATTTCATAGTTCCTATTTCCATTCTCCTCCACTTGCACATGTTTAACATTAAGGGGATTGTCCATAGTTAATGGCAATGCTAATTCCATTTTATGTTAGTGAAAAAGGGATATTCTCATAGTCTAGATTTTGGACCCATCCATTGTCCATATAGTCTAGATTTTGGATCATGACTTAAGAAAGTCGTCTCCTTCAAAGGTACAATTTTGAACTTTAAGAATCCCTCATCCTAAATGTCACTCTACTACTTCTTGTTGATGGTGGTCATCCCCTTCATCTCGATGGTTTTTTTCCTCCTTATCCTTTTCTCCCAAGGTATTGAGGATTCTAAAGGATTTGATTGAGATTTATTCTTTAATTGTAGATATAGGTACCATACTAATTAGCAATTCCATCCCTCATTGAAGGATAAATTTGGTTTCAACCTTAGTCTATCTATAATTCTAGATCACCCTATTGAGTTTTTCCTTGATCCTTCTATCCACATATAACAAGTAAACATTATTTCCTCCCTACCTACCTAGGTCATCATTGATCATCTTCAATGGTTCCCTACCATCAACCATTTATCATCTACTAAATTTACTAAGCATCACCTACGACATTTTAGCCTCAGAAGTTAGAAGCATGTGCTGAATTTAGATACCCATTTCTCTAGACAATTTCAAAGTGCTCTCCTCTGTCTATCAGAGACTTGGAGCTACTAATTTTAGTGAGATGTTATTTTCAATTTTTCATAAATTTGATCATAATCTAAAAGCAAATTGTAATGAAACTCTCCCGTGTTTTTTTCTTAAACATGAAATTGTTTTTGTTATTTTGATATTGAGCAAGGTTTTAGCACTTGTGAATGACAAAGGAATGGGTTTAGACTCGTGTCTGACAAAGGCATGGAAACATGGTTTTTTTATGGGAGGCTCCCAATCCCACTTTGTACACTTCCAATACTTCCAAGTTACAATTTATAGGTCTTGTTCCTAAAATCTTTTCAAGTATCTATTCACATTTTTTTGAAAAAGATTTATTTGATATTACTCATGGGAAAAAAAGCTTCTAAACAAGCTTGAGTTATTATCCATTTATAGCCAAGGGAAAGTGAATGGCCAACTGAAAGCAAGAACTAGGAATTGGTTGGGAATTGAAAAATGTATCACTTCGTTGTCTATATATTAAGAGAACTTGTGTCCAAAAAATAGTGTTACTAGAAGAATTTTATATATTCAAATGTTTACATTGTTCTATTTTTATGAACTTAAAATAAAACGAATTACCTATATTAGGAAACTAAATTCTTTCCTTTATGAATGAAGTAAAACCAAAGAAAATTATTTTATCAAATTCTCTTCAAAGTGGATCATGGATAATACATAGAAAACTACACTTTCGTGAAGGATTTGCTGCAGCTTGGTATGTGCAAGTTCGGGTACAATAACAGTTGAGGAATCTGAAACAATCCATACCTTTGAAAACCAGCCTTATTATTCCTTTTTTGACAAAGGAAGGAGAGAACGTCATAGTACAATGTTGATTGCAATGTGTTTTTTAATGAATCGCTTGTACAAATGGCATATTATATTTATCTGACCTTTTAACTCAAGTCCTTTGGAACAAAATGTCACAATTTCAATTACACCATTGATGCAGCATGTTAACCTTGAAACTTTTTGTGTGTTGCATTATATGTGTCCTGACACTAAACTCTGGAAAGGATTCTATGTTCCACCTTTTGTTTGTTTCCTAAGATTATCACTTAATGTACACCAAATGCATAATGTCAACACATTTACTATTGAGTTGTGTGTGCCACTATTATTAGTTTTTTTTGTTCCACCCTTGATTTTCAGAGTGCGTGATTAACGAAAAACATGAGTAAATGAGTGTATTGTTATCTCAATTCCTAGTGAGCTGTTTGGGTTTCCATTTAAGCTAGTTAGTCGGAGTGGGATGTATGTCCCCATTCCCATTCCGTTGTTTTTGTTTCCATCCCTTTCGTGTGGCCTGAGCCGATCCGATAAGGCAGAAGGACTTTCAAATTCATAAAATTGCTACGCTAGATAGTGCTTTGTGGGTTGTTCAGAAGAGTGTATGAAAGCAGTGTTACTAGCATATACATTTGGTCATAGTCATTCAATGGAGTTCGATCCCATCTAAAACAAATTGGGGTTTCAACATCAGTAGGTTTTGAAGGCTCCCATCCATCCTAAGAGGTTCTATGGACTTGGCCGAGCGGAGCAATCCAAAAGATAGAATTGATATGTCAATTATTAGCCAAAGAGATCCTTTCTGAATCATTTGGAGAAGCAGGTATCGCAAGAGTCCCCATCCCTCTGTTTCCATCACTGCTAATGTGACAAATTCTATTCGAAACACTACTTCATTTATCATACCAGATTAAATCTATCATTTATCACCTTTTTTTCCATGCTGACAACAAAACAAAGGTTACCGTGGTAAAGAGCTCGTCGACAACTTTCCATCGACGCTTGTTTCATGTGAAATGACCTCCAAATGAAGAAGTTGTCAGCATATGAAGTTTCATCAAGGATGGTTAAAAGTGGTGAAAAATGGTCCAAAAGATTAAAAAAATGGTTTCTAAGATTAAAAAAATGGTTTCTAAGATCAAAATATGGTTATAAGGTGGTTGGAGATATGGGAATCGAACCCAAAACCTATATAAGGTCTCCACAAGCTCCATTTAACAAAACAGCATGCTTTAAATTTTATTAAGGTTGAAAGTTATTGTAAAATGGGGGTCCAAGGCATAGCCCTTAACCCCATGCCAACACCAAGGCCCCATTGCAACTATATAATATAAACCATATGATAAGTCAAACGGTGGAAACCTATCCATAGTGTAATGTGGAGCCATATTATATATCATAACCATATTAATATATTGAAACCATATCAAATGTGGAGCAGTGGACCATAACACTAACCATTTCACAACCAACCTTATCGGAGGACCTTAGCATAACATGGACCGATCCATATAACAAATGCGCCATGTGCTTTTTTTTCCAAAAGAATAAAGAGTCTCTTGCTATTCATAGGTGAATCAAAGAAACTACACAGGGAATCATGTCCAAAAGACATATTAGAAAATGCTGATATACAATTCCATCACTAACAAAACGGATGTATCAAAAGCCAATGATACCATATAGAAACCAAGGGACATAGTCCTGCAACTAGCCACTGATATGACCATGTTCTTTTCAACAAACATAAAGATAATATCCCAAAATCTGCTCGAATCATTCCAACATAACTGTAATAACATTAAGTACTATTCTATAAAACCAAAAATACAAAAAATGGTAAAACACGAAAGAAAAGAGCTGGGTATTCAGTATAAGACTGCTTCCTTTTCCTCCACAAGTTGGTTCCCTTAATAGTGGATGATCATGGCCTTTCCTTCACTTAATTGTAGGCCCATCTTTGATAATGCATCTGCCCTTTTTTTGTAGACCCAACTAACATGACGAAAGTTCAAAGAAGCAAAGGATTCTTTAAGAAGTGTAATCCTTTTTTTCCAATGAGTAAGAGCAGGAACTTGAAGTCTGTGAAGACCAGTAGTCCAATTAATAATAGTAGATGAATCACCCATGATATCCATCCTTTGAGCCCCAAAATATTTTTCCAATATTAATAGACCCCATAAAGCAATTAATTCGGATATGGAATTGTTCCCTATACCACAACCGAAAGACATCTCCACATGTTGTTCCTGGTCTAGGATCAAGAGGAAACCTGCACCACACATATCTTGTTGTGCTGCACCATCAAACATACCAACAGGGTTTTCATAGCACATAACTGGAGGATCCAGTGTTCTTCTAACCGCATGCATATTAACAATCTATGCATCCATCATAAATGACATTACATAGCGAATAAATTTGTTAAAATTATGATTGGAATCCTCAAAAAGGATCGAATTTCTCAAACTCCAAATTCCCCATAAAAATAGCAAAGGATAAGCAATCTATCTACGGTGTCTCAAATGCCAATATTTAATACATTTTTCCAGGGAGCTTCCCCTCAAAATACTTGATAAATTATAAATAGTGGTGATCTCATCCCATAGTTGTAACGTTACAGGGCAATTAGTGAACAAGTGTGTACAATTTTCTTCTGTATTGAAGCATAGATAACAGACCGATGGCCTGATACCCCCATGTAACTGATAGTGATCCCCTGTTAGAAGCTTATTGTTGATCCCCATCCAAATGTGCCATGTGTTAAACCATATGGAAACCATTTCAATGAATTAAATGTTACGTTGCAAAACATATATTAACGTATCAACCATAATACAGCGTGTCTCTTCGTTCTTATCTTGTTTGAGGGATGACCTGGTTATATTGCATGCCTTTCGACCTCGTCAAACCACAAGGTGCCTTTGTAAAATACGCGGTTCGCGAAGCCTTTTTGATCTTTAGATATAATATGTTATTTTGGTATCTTACTTCTCATGAATTCGAGCCGCTCTTGTGCTTCGTCTTTTTATATGTTATTCCTCAATACCACCTTTTTATATTGGGCTTGAGAAACTTAAATGCAATATAACCAGAAGACTCTGACTCTTATCCATGAAGGAATACTATGACTCCCATTAACAAAGGGAAACCAATAATCTTACCCATAAATATTTGATATTGATAATAGGTTATTAACGCCCCATCCATGGAGAATCCACTACTTGATTATAAGGTCTTGCTAACTGACAATACCAAGTTTGACAACTCTTAGAAAAGCTAGGGTAACTTGTTTGTGAGACACCTGCTATTGCGTCAAATAATGAAGGAATACTATGACTCCCATTAACGAAGGGAAACAAATACTCTTACCCATAAATATTTGATATTGATAATAGGTTATTAATGCCCCATCCATGGAGAATCCACTACTTGATTATAAGGTCTTTCTAATTGACAATTCCAAGTTTGACAACTCCTAGAAAAACGAGGGTAACTTGTTTGTGAGACACATGCTATTGCGTCAAATAATGAAGGAATACTATGACTCCCATTAACGAAGGGAAACAAATACTCTTACCCATAAATATTTGATATTGATAATAGGTTATTAACGCCCCATCCATGGAGAATCCACTACTTGATTATAAGGTCTTGCTAATTGACAATACCAAGTTTGACAACTCCTAGAAAAGTGAGGGTAACTTGTTTGTGAGAAACCTGCTATTGCATATAAATGATCACCAAGAGGAACCATATCAAAGCAATTTGATGATGGAGATAATGATGATATAAGATGATGGGAATAATGCTGATAAAAAGAATAGAGATAATATTGGTTTAATGATGGAAATGATGATAGAAAAAAAAGGGAACATGCCCCTCAATTGCCAGGTTGGCTCGAGCAACCTTGCAATCCCTATAGTATTTTCTATTATTCATTATTAATGTAACCGGCCGATACGATAATCCCTCCAAATAAATGCCTCTTTGGCCAATAATATATCTTGGTCTAATAATATCTCTTAGGATGATAATTCCTCCCTCCAAACTATCTTGGGCGGATAGATACCCCCTCTAAAGAAAGTGATCCAACAAACCAAAGGGATTTATTTCTTTATTAGGCTCGAAGGTAAAGGTAGTAGCTGGATGCTAAAGCATCGCGATGTAGGGGTTTGGGGAAATGAACTATCAATATGAATGATTGGTTGATTGATGAGGGCTTCGCTCCTGCTTTTTATATTGGCCTTGAGAAACCTTGAGAACTGCTTTAACTTAGCAATTGATTTCACTATTGAAAAAAAGGGCGGGACCCCATCTAGATCATATGCCTACGATCCCCGAAACACAAAGGTATTCAATAGAAAAAACCGTATTTGATAAGATTATTTACGATCAACCACAAGCGATACTTGCCACTTTACAAAAAAGCGCGTGGAGGGAGGAGAGGCCCTCGGGTTTGACCCCGTGACCTCTCCCCATATAACACCAAGATCAGAAGAAGAGCCACAGATTTGGTTTTATTATGCCCAACTTACTGATTGTCAACGGACTATGATTTCTGGCTCTGCATTTGAGTTTTCTAGGGAAGCCAAGAAAGCCCATTCTATTCAAGTGGGTACTGAAGAAACATCGCTGAAAGCATTACTGAGGCTCTAAAACTGAATATTGAATTCATTTTCTGCTTTGGGCATGGCAAATTTCTCATATCCAAATTTTCCATCGTCATAGATTTTTGCTGCTAATGAGAACTCCCAAACAAGTTCAAATGGAACCATCACATGAAAAACCCTAGAACTAATATGCTGGGGATTTCTGTTCCTCAGCAACAAAAATGGTGGGAGCTCCTGAGGTGGTTATTTTTGTGCAGATTCAAAGGATTGTGGTTTATGGTGGAGGCATTTCAAAGGGGATTTGCTCCCTCTATTCCGTATCTCTACAGGCTTCCGCGGCCAGGAATATGATCCTTCCATATACAACAGGATTATACAGGCTCTCAAAAGGGATTCGCTCCATCTATGTTTCGAGATTCCAGCATGCAAGTGGAGGCAGACCAATGCCACAATCATTCGATTCGGAGTGGAGAACCATAAGGAGTCTGTAGGTCGCTAATGCTCCTAAATCAAACCTATATCCTTCCTTGCCCACACTATTAGGTAGTGTAGAGTAGTTGGGAATAAACCCTTCCATTCAATATTCAACCTCCTAACAACTTATTGGGGCCATTTATAGTCATTTTATCAAGAATCGAATTAGGCCTCACTTTTACGCTGAGTTTGGATGCCTTCCCGTCGGTTCAAATTTTAAGCAACTTCTAAAATTTGGATGCTTAGAATGGTTTTTGCAGCTAAGACAGGAAAGAGTACCAAGTACCATCCATTATCTTGTTGATGTATATGTAACTTCGGAATGTATTTCATCTATGTATTTCATATATATTTATTGTACCGTTATTAGAGATGTGTTATTCCTCTATAAGGAAGTGTCGTCATGTGGATTGACAAGTGTCGCAAGTGTGTGTACTTGCTGATGGGTTATTAGACCACCATGTGTGGGTTCAGCCCTGAAATATATATATTATAATGTGGATGTACCTAGCTAGACAAGTCGGACCCATAAGGTCACTGGGCAAACAGGTTAGTATAAATAGAGATCAAGAGATCTTTATTTAGATCATTCGAAAAAGTATATCTCTCTCACTCAGAAAGTGGCGCACTAGTGAGAAGGAGGATCATCTACTACTAGGAGACTATCTCAGTGTATTTTGGTTGTACTTTGGTTGAGCCATTGCTCTCTTTATCTCTGAGGAAGTTGTGGGGTTTTTCACCTTAGGGTTTTCCCCACGGAAACTCTGTGTCTCTTGTCTCTTATGCTTTTGATTCTTGTGATGCTTGTCATACTTATTGTGATTGTCATGCATTGATATACTGTATATGTTATTCTCTCAGTAAAGATCCTAGAGTATTGTGAATTAATGCTCAAAATTTAACATGGTATTAGAGCTAACCTGAGAAGAAGACATTTTGCAGTGACGGAAACTTGAGTTTCTTGTTTATTGGGTTTCTCTCCATAGATTTTGCAAACGCAGTATAGTAGATTGACTCTACTCATCAAGGAGAATCTATCTGTCCAATCAGAATTCAATTCCGAGCATTTTCAGATTTGGCCCTAAAAATTAGGGTTTCCACAAAAATAGGACTTTCTAAAATCTGAAGACATAGCTGGAAGATCCTTGCAAAATCAAAGTTTAGAGCTTTGGATCGAGATTTTTGGCTGGGTAGATCTCCGAAAAACTCAAACCCTAATACAAGGCTCTCCCTAGTGAACCTGGGAGGACAAAAAGGCAAATTTGAAGGGTAAAGCTTTGCTGATCTCAAATTCTGAAGACACCAGGCTGATCAACTCATCAAGGGGCATCTTTCTATCCTTTCAGAAAATTGAAATTCACATTTTGAATTTTTAGGGTTTTTCCGACAAATCCTAATCCGAGACGAGATCCAGTTTTCACCATTTCAAGTGGTAAGACCTAAATCTTTTCTATTTCTATTTGAAGTACTCTTTAAGATGTCTCACCACACCAAGCTTGAGGATAAGCTTGAAGGATCTGATAACTTAGGATCTTGGAAGTATAGGATTGGGTTAATCCTGGAAGAGAATGAGTTGGACTCATATGTAAAAGAAGACATCCCTATCCCAGAGGATGAAGAGGCTAAGGTATTGCATAAGAAAAACTTGGTCAAGGCAAAGAGAATCATTGCTGATTCTGTCAAAGACCATCTCATACCCCATGTGTCTTCTCTAAAGACACCAAAGGAGATGTTTGACTCTTTGACCAAGCTATTTGAAGGGAAGAACATAAATCAGAAGATGACCCTGCAGAACCAATTGAAAGGAGTAAAGTTTCAGAATGGAGAAACCATTCAATCTTATTTTTCAAGGGTCTCCCAAATCAAGGAACAACTAGAAGAAGTGGATGAAATGGTGGAGAATGGTGAAGTGGTGATGACCACTCTAAATGGCCTACCCAAGTCATGGGATTCCTTTATTCAAGGAATTTGTGCAAGGAAGAAGTTGATCTCCTTCAACAGATTGCGGGAAGAATGCTCTCAAGAAGAAGCTAGGCTTGTGGTCCGAGAAGAAAAGATGGGAAATGAAGATCAAGCTCTCACGGCACATGCCATGAAAGGCAAGTCCAAGAAGGAATCATCTCATAACAGGAGATTCTCACACCACCATTATCATAAAGATAAGAAAGATCTTAGATGCTTCAATTGCAATGAGAAGGGACACTTTGCTTTAGATTTTCCCAAGAAGAAGAAAGACAACAACAACAACTTCAATAAGAAGAAGAAGAATAACAAAAGAAGATATCATGCTCATGCTGCCGAAGTTGATGAACCCCCAAAGAAGAAGGCTAGGGCAGAAAGTGATAGTGATGATGACTCATCAAGTGAAGAAGAATATGTTCTAATTTCTGCTCTCACAGGTACTATCTCCCATGGTTGTAATGATTGGTTGATTGATAGTGGGGCTTCCAAACACATGACTGGGTTTAAGGAATATTTTGTGAATCTATCTGAACATGAATCACTCCATAAGGTGAAACTTGGGGATGATTATCAATACCAATCAAAGGAAGTGGTGAAGCCTCCTACAACCTAGATTCTGGAAAATCTTTGAAGATGAAAGAATTCCTTTATGTACCTGGGCTCAAGAAGAACTTACCCTCCATCTCTGCATTGGATGCAAAAGGTATGAGGGTTGCATTTGTGGATGGCCAAGTCCTAATGTGGCCAAAGGGAAAGAAAATAGATGATGCAGTAGTGATTGGAGAGCAAGAGGGAGGTTTGTATAAATTGAAAGAACAACCTGAACATGCCATGGTGACATAAAGACAAAGATTCATCCATATTCATGGATCACATAGAGGTATGCGTAATTTATTTTTGCAAAAGTTAACTAATGAGTTATGCAGGTCATTGAAGAGAACAAGAACACATTGCTAGACATAACTAGCAAATATGGTGACTAGGTATGTGCTTCTTATATCATTATATAAGTATACATGACATGATTGATGATGTTTATTCATGAAGTCATAGGTTTGAATAATCATGGGCATATGCATATTACGTGTCTTACCTTATTTAATGTTATGACTAACCAGAAGAGTCATAGGTTTGAGTAATCACAAGTTTAGACATGTTATGACTAACCATAAGAGTCCTATATAAACCTTGAATGCTAATGCTTATTATTTCTGTTTGAAATGATCATGAGTATACATGCTTGAGATTATCGTGTGTTGATAGTATTGAGAATATACTAATGAATGTATGATTTTGTATGAGATCACAAGGATAACACAATGATGATACTAACAAGCATGCATAGGGATCGAGAATGAATATAAGTTCAAGCACGGCTAATCCAGGAAGCAAAGATCAAGAGGGAGCACACTCCAGTGGTTTCTGCAAGGATGCGGATATTCATAGGGAGTTGACCATCTCTTTACATTCCACAATAGAAAGGTGTAGAAGAAGCTACTTCAGATTAGGACTCCAGTAGCTCCTGCAAAGAAGCAAAGACTCAGAGGGAGTCCACCCAACAAACAAACAAAGATAAGTGTTTTAATTATCATTTCTTGCATATTTGTTTGTTTAAATAAAATTGTGCAATGATGTATATACTCATGTTCCTAGACTTAGGATATGTATTGTGCATATTAGAATGATTGCATTAATGAATAGGATACTACTAATATGCATGTGATGGGTAAGTGGCCTAAGGCACTGCACAACATTCCATTTCTACTTATCTAGAATGAAACCTCTTTGCTGACATGTTGGGAGTAGTGCAAACTCTTAACAATGTTCTAGTAGAGACTGGAAGGCATCTAGAAAGTTATGGAACATGGATAAATGTTGTATTGAAGCATTGGCTAAAATAATTGCATGACTGTGTGACATATTTCTTTATGTGTAAGAATTTGTTCTGAAAATTATGAGATGTTCCTAATCATGCAATTTGACTTGTTTTGTAGGAAAGACCATATACCTTCACCTACGAAAGAAGGACTACAACATTTGTTCCAACAACAAAGATATCTATTGAAGATATTGAAGTTCCCAGGATATGGGAAGAATGCCATGATCCGTCGATCATGAAGAATGATGTTTGGGATGTAGTTCCAAGACCTGAAGGGAAGTTTGTTATGACTTCCATAGGGATCTATCAGATCAAGCATGCTACAGATGGCAGCATAGAGAAATATAAAAGCAATGAAATGGAAGATACACCAGATGGATTTCAAGACAGCCTTCTTGAATGATGTAATTGAAGAAGAAGTATATGTGGAGCAGCCACTCGGTTTCAAAATACATGACAAGGAGTCATATGTGTGCAGATTGAAGAAAGCCTTGTATGGCTTGTAGCAAGCTCTGAGAACTTGGTGTGATACAAAGAGGAAGCTTGCTGCCGAATTCGATATGAAGAACTTTGGGAATGATGCATTATCTCCTAGGTATGGAACTGTGGCAAAATTCAGGTGGGATCTTCCTTGGTCAAGGGAAGTACACAGTAGATATCCTGAAGAGATTCGGGATGATGGATTGCAAGGCCATGGCCACACCCATGGCATCGAATCTAAAGCTTCTATGTGATGCGTCATTTGAGCCGGTTGATGTCTCTATGTATCGTTAGATGATTGGGTCCTTGATGTACCTGACGAACATGACACCAGATATCTACTTTGCTATGAACACATTGAGCCAGTTCCTAACGGATTCGAGGAGTGTTCACCTGGTCGCTGTAAAGCATGTTCTGAGGTACCTGAAGGGTACAGTGGATTATGGGCCCAAGTATGAAGCAAATCAAAAGTTTAACCTGCAGGGTTATGTTGATTCAGATTGGGCTGGCAGTGCTGCAGATAGGAAGAGCACATCTGGATGCTGCTTCAGTATGGGATCAGGTGTGATCTCTTTGTTCAGTAGGAAGCAGTCCTACGTAGCACTGAGTATAGCTGAGGCAGAGTATGTTGCAGCCTGTTCAGCTAGTTGTGAGGCAGTATGGCTACGGAAGCTACTGTCTAAGTTATTTGATCTCCTGTTGGATGCTACTGGTATCTTCTGTGATAACCAGAGTTGTGTGAAGCTATCCGAGAACCCAGTGTTTCATGACAGGTCAAAACACATAGAGATCAAATATCACTATATCAGGGATATGGTGCAGAGAGGAGCTGTGAAGCTCCTGTATGTTGCAATGGACGAGCAGATTGTAGATGTGCTGACAAAGCCACTAGCCAGGGTGAAGTTCGATTACTTCAGGGAGAGGCTTGGCGTTCTTCAAATTGATGACACTTCGAGGAAGAAGTGATGGACACATTTGCTGAAGCCATTCCAAGCATGTTGGAAGGAGGATCCTTCACATGGTTGTGGATGTAAGCGCTGGATGATGAGCATCATGATGATGTTCTGGTATGATCAGTTGGATCATTTATATGTATGTACGCATCATGTTGGATGTTGGATATGATCAGTAGGATCATTTGTATGTATTTTGTATATGCATCATGTTGGATGCTGGATATGATGAGTTGGATCATTTATATGTATGTACGCATCATGTTGGATGCCGGATATGATCAGTAGGATCATTTGTTTGTATTTTGTATATGCATCATGTTGGATGCTGGATATGATCAGTTGGAGCATTTATATGTATGTACGCATCATGTTGGATGCTTGGACCATGTATCTGTATATGTATCAGGTGGATACATTGTATGATCAGGTGGATCATGTATGGTGATATGTATCAGGTAGATACTTGGTATGCATCAGGTAGATGCATTGTATGATCAGCATGATGTATGGTGAGTATCAGTGGCCGTGGATCAGGTTGTGCAGATAAGCATGTCTGGGAGATCCTATAGGTCGAAGTTGCGTACCCATAACATCTTGGGATGCTCTTTCGAGACATTGCTTTGGGAGGACATGTAATTTGTGCCCTAGGAGATCTTCAGGTCGGAGTTGTGTACCCGTAACATCCTGAGATGCTCTTGCGAGGTTTTGTCCTTTGGCATGTAATTTGCTCCTGGGAGATCTGGACAGGATGAAAAAGGCCTTAGATGCTTCAGCCAGGTTTTTCCATGACCACATGTAATTTGCTCCTGGGAGATCTGGACAGGATGAAAAATGCCTCAGATGCTTCAGCCAGGTTTTGTGGTGGACCACATGTAATGTGCTCCTGGGAGATTCGACAGGTAGAGCTGTGTGCTCGTAACAGCCTGGGATGCTTCAGCCAGGTTTTGTGGTGAGATCACATGTAATGTGTTCCTGGGAGATCCGACAGGTAGAGCCGTGTGCTCGTAACAGCCTGGGATGCTTCAGCTAGGTTTTGTGATGGGTCACATGTAATGTGCTCCTGGGAGATCCTACAGGTAGATTTGTGCGCTCGTAATAGCCTGGGATGCTGCAGCCAGGTTTTGTGACGCACGTAATAAGTCCTGAGAATTCCACAATATGGCCAGGAATGATGAAGACCTGCAGGTGGTGGGCCTACATCCAGTATGAAAAAGGACTGGCTCTGTAGAACTTCCTATGACGAGTAGAGTCAGATATTGGTTGAGATAGCAGCAGCAGTGATGATGATGATGACGATGCATCGATGACGATGATCCCGAGAAGAAGACTTGTTTAGCGGATCTGTGTCGAGAAATACCTTCCTAGTTAAGAGGGAGTGTTGATGTATATGTAACTTCGGAATGTATTTCATCTATGTATTTCATATATATTTATTGTACCCTTATTAGAGATGTGTTATTCCTCTATAAGGAAGTGTCGTCATGTGGATTGACAAGTGTCACAAGTGTGTGTACTTGCCGATGGGTTATTAGACCACCATGTGTGGGGTCGGCCCTAAAATATATATATTATAATGTTGATGTACCTAGCTAGAAAAGTCGGCCCCATAAGGTCACTGGGCAAACAGGTTAGTATAAATAGAGATCAGGAGATCTCTATTTAGATCATTCGGAAAAGTATATCTCTCTCACTCAGAAAGTGGTGCACTAGTGAGAAGGAGGATCATCTACTACTAGGAGACTATCTCAGTGTATTTTGGTTGTACTTTGGTTGAGCCATTGCTCTCTCTATCTCTGAGGAAGTTGTGGGGTTTTTCACCTTAGGGTTTTCCCCACGGAAAATCTGTGTCTCTTGTCTCTTATGCTTTTGATTTTTGTGTTGCTTGTCATACTTATTGTGATTTTCATGGATTGATATACTGCATATGTTATTCTCTCAGTAAATATCCTAGAGTATTGTGAATTAATGCTCAAAATTTAACATATCTAGCTTCTGTAGCCAATAAACAATTGGGACCGTACCCTTTAAGTCAGTCTTCTTTAGCAAACACATACAACATTTCTTTTTGTTGGGTAGGTTTTCTTTCATTTCTCATGTAAAGAAGGGATAGCAGCTGTTGAGCACGATCCTGTTGCTGGTGTGTCCATGTCATCCAATCAAGTTGCAAAAGCAGTGTGCCTAGTCCTTCGAATCAACTATTTTTCAGCAACAACATTTATTTTCAGGTAATTTAACCATCACATATCTTCTTTTGTTGTTCATTCTTAAGCCAGAGTGGTAACCCATCAAAGAAGCTGTTTACAACAATGACTGCAAAATCACATCTGTTGGAGATTTCTATCCCATACAGTGCAAACCAGGTGATGAAATTTGAGGGGTTACCACGAAGTTTCAAGTTTTTTGAGCATGGGGATGGTAATTCTTCAAGATTTGTAAGTTCATGTATTTATCTAGGTCAAAGAAAGAGTTTATGTTTGAAAATTGCAACGTTCAGTGATTCTATCCAAATGAAAAATTTGACGATCAATCTTATTAATATCGACACTCTTATTAATCAATCATGACTTTCAGCAGGATAAAAAAAATAGTTGGGTATTCTTGAAATTAATGCTGGATTGTGTGAAGAACTAGCTAAAGCAAATCAGAAAGCCTATGTTTAAAGACTGACAACAAACAACAATTCCTAAGGAAGCACAAATGTTGAAGATATTAGTTTTTCAGATCTCTACTGTGTTACCAGAACTTCGTGGCATTATCAGTTTAAGAGCCGTTTCCACATAAATTTGTATTCTCTGTAAAGCCTGTATAGGCTGTGAGCTACTCTTGTTAAACTATTGATTTTAATGATACTGAGAATTAGAATGTTTCTTGAGTTACTGATTTTAATGCTCGTATTGCCTTCAATACAACACGCTTCTTCTTTGGGCCAATCTGAAAATATATCTGTAATGTTCACCTGAACTGAGTCTCTAGTCTACCTACTCTCGAATATACCAGCACAGTTGACACTTGCTTTCTCCTTACGTGTAGGCTTCAAAATGACTGCAAAATCATATCTCTGGAATCGACATTGTTCAAATCCCTAGAGCCAGCATGTCACTTTTCAATCTAGTATTTGCAATTAATAGCAGACATCCTTGTAAGTATTGGTTCTTCATTTGAGGTAAGAACTATCTAACTCTTCTAAGTTTGTTAAATGTAAAAGAAATTAATTATTATAGAAACTATTTCTTTCATGCCTGCCTAAATCCATCATAGCACATTGTGGTCTTTTCTCATGAATGAATATCCTTTTAGAGCCAATATGCATATGGGTGATGGCATATTCTTCTATGAGCTCCAACAAAGCTGCCTATAGCTTCGAAAAAGCTCAATCTCTATATCAAAGGAGGTGGAATATAAGGAACAAAGAGGAACTTGGCGAAGACTTTGGAGTCATTTCAATTGTCTTTTAATTGATTAAAAGAAGCTCAAATGAATGGAGGCTGTGTGACTGTGTCTATGAAAAATAGTATGAGGGCCCAGGGGGGCAGGTGAACCTCTCATCTTATTTGTCTTAGGGAGCTGGCATCTTGGAACTCTGTTGTTCATGGTTAGAAAACTCAGAAACCACTTGCTTGACATGGTAGCTTGGGTTTCTGAAACTAACTCTTGATTTGGAGTGATGTAGCCAGTATTGAACGATTGCAGTGTGGTAAGCATTATGCTAGAACTCAAATGACTAATAGTGATCCTCTTTCATTGATTTTACCAACATTATTCTCATATATGTCTAAAAATATTGTTTAGGTTTGTATATTTTTCTGGTGTAAGGAATATCATCAAATAGCTAGTGTACCTTATGGTGTATGCCATTAATGTACGAGTAGCAGGCTTAAGATTATAAAAGGTGGTGGAATTTGACTGAGGAAAAAGGTTCTAACAAACCAATTTTTTTCAGGTCACCAATGTGGTATGTAGTTCTGCTTTATCAGCAACTACAAAAGAGTAGTTAAACACTTATAATCAACTAAAACTGAGTAGTGATTGGAGAGAATAGGGCAAACTCAAGAGTTAATAGAATGTCAATATTGGGTTTTTATTGCATCTAATTTTATTGTAAATTCTGTTGGCCTTCAGTCATAGTGCTTGTGGTATAATTTTACTTGCACTATTATGCCCTTTGGCTCTGTTAAGCTTACTTGTCTAGGTTCGATGCAGCACGTTTAGTTCAACAACCTATGTTTGGTGTTGGATTGCGAAAATTGGAGAAGATATTGGCAATTTGGCTCTAATAACAGACAAAAAAGGTCATTTCAAATGTCATCCAGTAAAAAGAACTTTTAAGTCTATATAATCATCCAAAATTAATTCATGATAAGCAAACCTGCAACCTAAAACCCTAGAAAGCAGCTAACAAGAAAAACTCACAAAACTATTGATTTATATGATAGACCTACAAACACATAGCTAACTGAGAACACAAAAAGCAAATAGTAGAATCTGCAGCAGTCAAAAACACATCTCTGTTTTCTTATTAACTCAGAAAATAAAACAATACAACTCACTCAAAACTAGAATTAATTGATCAATCACTCCCTGCCTTTCTTTTATGGGTGAATAAGGCTAGGAAAAAAATACAAAATACCCCATCTCTGTGGGTACCCAAATTAGAAAAGAAAAAACCTAATCTAATTCTGAAAAAACTTTAAAGCAAACTGCTAAATCTGAAAGTCAAACTTTTGAAAATAACAAAAAAAAAGCCTAAACTTAGACTTCTAAATGTGCAACAACGTTAACTCACTGCTAAAACAGAACCTAATCTAACATTGAAAAGGAATCACTTTTAATTTTATAACAACTAAAATTAGAATTACTTTTAAGTCTAGCACATACATGCATGCACCCTCTCCCTCTCTATCCATATAATCTGTTGTTTCCGCACCTCATTAAGTTGTTGTTGTTCATGCTCAAGGTGCATCTTATGTTGTGCACAGATCCTAAGGCTAGTATCTGTGGTCACCTGCTATCTCTACTGAAGTGTACCATCTCTGCTAGAGGAAGAACAGTGACGGAGCAATCACGGGAAAAAGCTCACACTTTTTCATCTTTGATGCAGGAAGTTTATACTAAGTTTAGTTCAACAACCTATGTCTGGTGCTAGATTGTGAAAATTGGGGAAGATATTGGCACAAAAGCCATCCAAAAATGGTCCTTTCAAACATAATCAAATGTCATCCATTAAAAATAAATTTTTCTATGACATTAATGTCTAAAGATTGTGCTTAAAATGAGGCAAATGCCCATATGTTTCATACAGGATGGGATGATCAATTTGGTTCTGGATGGGGTGTCAAACCTACTAGTGGGTCGGATTGGGGAGTCCATGAAAATAATGATGCAAACTCAATAGGGTGGGAGAAGAAAAATGAATATGGATGGAATACTCATAATACATGTAATGCAAATTGCTATGTTAGTGAAAGTTCTATGGAAACCTCTATAGGTTGGGGAAATGAGACTAAGCCAACAAAGGTTTTGACAATGACTACTAAAACAGGGTGGATAGAATCTGGAAATGTGTGCGGGATTCTCCTTTTTGCGGAGATCAAATTGATAATAGATTCAATACATCAGTGGGTAGCTCAGGATGGACATCATCTGAGGAAGATAAATATGCACCTGTGGGATGGGGAAATGAGAAGAAATATGGATGGGTTCTAAGCCAATTGATAGAACATGTTGGATGACCCTTGATAAAGGATCTTGTTGGGAGAGTGGATTTGGTTGAGGATCTTCTTTCATCCATCAGGAGTATCTTGTTGCAACTGAATGGGGAGGTCAGTTTCCCATTTTTTTGAAGTGAGCTCTCATTTTCCATTCAAATTTATTCCTATTCTAATTGGTGTTCACTGTATTTTGTTTGAATGCAGAATAAGATCACCAAATATGTTGCTTTGAAAAGTGCTGGAAGAAGTTTCAACAAAGAATTGCATAATTCTAAGGGATATCATAATCTAGATTTCTTACAACATGTTGTTAAGTACCAGGGGATAGATCGAATTGGTAGCTGCTTCAAAAAGGAAATATTTGATCCACATGGATATGATCCAAGTGACTATTATGATGCTTTAGGTAAACCACTTTTCCTATGCATTTGAAGCTTGGTATCTTCGAGATGTTGTTATTTGGTAGTATTTGTCAATAACCTCAACTAGATAAGGAATAACATTGTTTAATGTGCTGTGTCACTCTACAAATTGCAAATGAAAATAGAATGACCCAAGGTTTGCACTGCACATTACATACTTCCTTTAGCTTTGGTGCAACGTTTGAGGGGTAACTATTAATCATTATCTCTTTTCCATGGCCATAACCATTGAGCATGCTAGTTATTGTTATGTCATAATGAAAGCATAAACAATGTGTTATAACAAGCCTCCAATTTGCCAATGGATTTCCTCACCCTCTGTATCACACAACCTTACTTCATATGACAACTTTTGTTCAAAAATTGTAGCTTTTGTTTACAAATTAGCCTCTCATAACAAATATTTTCTGCTACACTTCTAGGCATCTCGTCCTAGATGCACTTTTAGGACATAACTCTTTCTGTTTTGGCACAGATTCTCTAGAGTTATTCATACTATGTTGTGATTCCTTGGATGTGCTTGTGTATGGGAATTTTCTGGGTTAAGACTATGAAGAGAATCTTGTTTAGTGAGGCTAGGAGTTATGACAGAGATTCAAGCAGGTATCACTACCTTGTTCTTTTCATAGTAGTTGCTCAATTTCCATTGTTCATGTGGCTTGGGTACATTATTGCCTAATTCAGTGTTTGTTTTCTTATGTACATTTAGTGTCTTGTATCACTAAACCTAGGACATTTTTTTCTTTCCATGCAATTCAAGGTTTATGTTGATGCTTTCTAGTGTTCTTTGACATAATAGGAAGTTGTAATCGCATTGGTGAGCCCCAGATGGAGGACCTTCTTGCTTTGCTTCTTCCTTTTCAGCCTACAACAACAAGAATACAAATTATGAGATTATATTTTTGACAATTAAGAAAAGGATAAATGTTGTAAAGCTTCATGTAGTTATTCACATGTTTAACTTGGAGATTCTCCAGGCACACATTGCAAGTTGGTAATTTACCATCATGCCTGATCTTTTATTGAAATGCTTATACTAGCCTATATGACTTTCATATTTTGCATATATGATTCTTGAAATATAATACGAGGAAGGGGCATTGGTGACCCATTTAAACTTATACCCCCAGCATACTTAGATCAGAAATGTTTCAAAACTTCTCATTGAAATGTGAAGTCTTCCTTTGACATGGAAAATTAATCTCCAAAGCAAAATGCGAAACAACTCTTGCATTCCAAGTAAGATAGTAACCGATTAACTTTCCAAACTGGGGGCTTAAGCCAAAAATCAATTTTCTACTTGCGTTATCAGCCCCTAAAAATGTTTTTGATTTAGAGAATCTTCTAACAAATTAATAAAATCTTCCTCACCCTTCATGACATTCAAATGCATTTTAATTTGTTAGAGGAATAGAGAATCACATGACCCAAGTGGAGAGAATGCAAGCCTAGTCCTTACTTCTTTAATGAACCTTTGAAGTGACTCATGCCCATGTATTGCAATGTAGCGTTCAACTCCAACTCTTGCAACAGGGCTCATCATTTGATAGACCTTATTTTCCCCTTTTGGTATATCTGGGCTGCTGGGTTGCTCTTTGCCAATAACAAACTTTCTAACATAGTTCTCATATATGTAAGCTGCTCCATTGAACATTGGTAAGAACAACCAGAATAACAGAATCAGTTTTAGATAAGGCCATATTGGGATCCTGTCAAACATAAATGGTATCTAATATTCGTCTTGAATTTTGTAGCATATACATTACAACTATTATAATTGTTTCAAAAAGAAGGGAAAAAACTGTGAGCAGCTAGTATTAATTGTAATGGAGAGAAACTCCTTATTCACATGGGTTTATAAACAATGATAAGTGTATCTTACCAGGCAAGAATTTTATAGAAAGAAAGATCAAAAGGGTAATCAATGAGTACAACACCCAGTAAGTGAGCCATTGTTGGTCATCTGACTCAGAAGGAGTTTCAATTGCTCTAATTGAGGCATATCTATACAGTGCAACATATTACATATCAACCCTTCACTTTACAAAAAGAAAGAAAGAACAACCACAGTTAATTTTCAGGAGCTCATTTGAACTAAGATTATTATTATCATTCATTATCCTCCACTTAACCCAAATGCTAATTTAGCTCTGAATTTTCCCAATTCCTCATTAAACTAGAAAAAGAGAAAAATAAAATATCATATCTTCACCCACAGTACAAGACTTGGTTAGAACCATTTTCAACTCGTTAAATTGCATTCTAAGTATACACATCCCTTGTTTACTGTGAACCATTATTGCACAAGATTAATGTCCAAGCTGGATTCTTCAAAGTGCTTGACAAGAAGACATTTCTAAGGGGAAAATAGTAGGTGATGAAGCAATTCATAGTACCTTTACCAATACATCTAGCAAGGTCAATAATGATGGCCTTGGTATGTAGACACTTATTGTTTGTGTGTTTCTTTATGTTCCTTTTGTTATATACCTTATATTTATTTAACAATTGGTTATCTGTTCAGGAATTAGTGAGGAGATCTTGTCCAAAAGCAATAAGAAAATCGCTTATGATGAATCTGTGAGCTGTGTGATAGATGATCCTCAATTAAATGTGCATGAAGATGTGATCCCTGATTTAGATGAGTTTGAACTTATAGATTCGATTTCCAAGGAGATTACAGTAGGAAGACAAGGTAAGAGTATATCCCTCCCCTTCATGTTGATATATCCATTCATTTAAAAAACTATAATATTCTATTATGGCTAACAGGTTTTGGATTATTATGTAGATGTTATATTTCTCTTATAGATTATTATGCTAATAAAATTTTACCAACACTAACAACAAGGTATTCAATTTCCACTTTGTATGATTTCAAGGATGAGATATTCATCCCAAAAGGCTTATGTTGAGGAAAGGAAGGCTTCAAAATCATTTGAAGGAATATCTATCAAAGTTCCTATACATACCAGAGTTAGATGTGTGAAGTCAATGTGTTCCCCAACATCATACTGCTTTACATTGCCAATGCAAACAGTATGAAGATCCTTGTTAAGTTTAAACCAAATAGACTAGCAAGATCACTGAAAGAAACATAATCACAAGATAGATACAGAATTTACCCTGGGAAACCCTCATGGGGTAGAAAACCCAGCAAATCTTTCCTCAAGAAGATGATCAACCAAAATACAATATGTGCTCCAAGACTTGACCTCCTTCTCCACCTCCTGTGCAGACCTCCTAGACACAAGTGCGCTACTTTTTTGAGTTGTGTGAGTGTGTCAAATGAGGAGCTCTCCTCCTCTATTTATACTAGTTCTTGATTGACCAAAATCCCTAATGGGGCCTACCTCTCCTGGAGAAGTCTAATAACCCCTAAAATATAAGATCAGGGCCGACCCCCACATGGTGGGTCTAATAACCCTAGTTACCACAAACCATCGGAGGAGTAAACATCTCCGGATACATAATAGAGTCACCTCGGAGGGATGAAACATCTCCGAAATAATAATGTACAAATATAATATTCTTAGAAGTTACAATATTCAACACTCCCCCTTAATGAGAAGGATATTATTACAACATCTGCAGGAGCAAGGAGTCATCGACTACATCATACATGATACATCTATAAATCATTAGAAGCTTTCTTCAATTCATCATCATCAGTAACTCAACCAGTTACTGGAACATCAACATCATCAGTATCATCATCACACGATCATCAGTATTGTCATCACACGATCATCAGCATCGTCATCACACGATCATTAGCATCGTCATCACACGATCATCAGCATTGTCATCACACGATCATCAGCATCGTCATCATACGATCATCACCTTCGTCATCACACGATCATTAGCATCGTCATCATACGATCATCAACATCGTTATCACACGATCATCAGCATCGTCATCACATGATCATCAGCATCGTCATCATATGATCATCAGCATCGTCATCATACGATCGTCAGCATCGTCATCATACGATCATCAGCATCGCCATCACACGATCATCAGCATCGTCATCATACGATCATCAGTATCGTTATCACACGATCATCAGCATCATCATCACACGATCATCAGCATACTCTGCAATACACACGATCATATTACAGGATGATCAATCCTGCTCTCTTTAGGACATAAGTCCATGGTTGATACAATCTAGATCAAGTTCCAGGATGATCAGTCCTTATCACTTTAAGACAAGTCTCATGTCTAGGGACGATGTAATCCCATCACGTACATTTTGAACCCAGTTCATGGACGATGCAGTCCTCACACATACCTTTAAGACAAGTCTCATGTCTAGGGATGATGCAATCCCATCACGTACATTTTGAACTCAGTTCATGGATGATGCAGTCCTCACACGTACCTTTAAGACAAGTCTCATGTCTAGGGATGATGAAATCCCATCACGTACATTTTGAACCCAGTTCATGGACGATGCAGTCCTCACACGTACCTTGAAGACAAGTCTCATGTCTAGGGATGATTCAATCCCATCACGTACATTTTGAACCCAGTTCATGGACGATGCAGTCCTCACACGTACCTTTAAGACAAGTCTCATGTCTAGGGATGATGCAATCCCATCACATACATTTTGAACCCAGTTCATGGACGATGTAGTCCTCACACGTACCTTTAAGACAAGTCTCATGTCTAGGGATGATGCAATCCCATCACGTACATTTTGAACCTAGTTCATGGACGATGCAGTCCTATCTTCAATTCTCGGAGACATCAATCTACGGCTCAATTCTAGGACCGAGGTCTGGGGAAGATGCAATCCCCTACCTGTTCATTCAGGACTTCATTCTCGGAGACATCATGTCTACGAATCTCTTTAGGACTGAAGTCCAGGGATGATCCAATCCTCACATCTCCACCAAGGACTTCATTCTTGAAGACATATGCCTACGGCTCTCTTTAGAACATATGTTCAAGGATGATGCAATCCTTCTTCTTTCTCGGAGACATATGTCTACGGGTCACTTTAGAACATGTGTTCAAGGATGATGCAATCCTTCTTCTTTCTCGGAGACATCTGTCTACAGCTCACTTTAGAACGTGTGTTCAAGGATGATGCAATCCTTCTTCTTTCTCGGAGACATCTATCTACGGCTCACTTTAGAACGTGTGCTCAAGGATGATGCAATCCTCACATGTATCCTCATTGATACAGGTACAAGTATCCTCAACCATATAAGTACATTAATCAATACATGTATCATCAAAAGTATGTATTCTCACCAATACATCTATCATCAAAAGCATGTATTCTCACTAATACATCTATCATCAAAAGCATGTATATTCACTAATACATATATCATCAAAGCCATGTATTCTCACTAATACATCTATCATCAAAAGCATGTATTCTCACTAATACATCTATCATCAAAAGCATGTATTCTTACTAATACATCTATCATCAAAAGTATGTATTCTCACTAATGCATCTATCATCAAAAGCATGTATTCTGACTAATACATCTATCATCAAATACATCTATCATCAAAAGCATGTATTCTTACTAATACATCTATCATCAAAAGTATGTATTCTCACTAATACATCTATCATCAAAAGCATGTATTCTTACTAATACATCTATCATCAAAAGTATGTATTTTCACTAATACATCTATCATCAAAAGCATGTATTCTTACTAATACATCTATCATCAAAAGTATGTATTTTCACTAATACATCTATCATCAAAAGCATGTATTCTTACTAATACATCTATCATCAAAAGTATGTATTCTTACTAATACATCCATCATCAAAAGCATGTATTCTATTATCAAAAGTAAAAACAAGTAAAAATAAGTATTCTAAGTATAAGAGTCCTAAATCTAAATATTTCTAAGTATCCAGGTGTAGTAAACAGGTATCCTCATCATCGACCTTGCTGTCGATGAGACAATCTCATCATCAGTGACTATACTACTCCCCCTTTCAAGGAGGGTCCTTTTGAACTACACCAAGCTTGTCTCGAAAGTATTCAAATTTCACTCGAGACAGAGGTTTGGTCAAGATATCAGCAATTTGATCCTCAGTTCTCACATACTCGAGCTTGATAGCTCCTCTCTGCACCATATCTCATATATAAAAGTATCGGATCTCTATGTGTTTTGACTTATCGTGAAATACAGGATTTTCTGTCATCTTAATGCAGCTTTGATTGTCACACATAATCATAGTGGGATCCATTTCTAAGTCAAACACTCCAGATAATAGCTTTCGAAGCCACACTGCTTCACAGCTGGCAGAGCAGGCAGCTATATATTCTGCTTCAACAGTACTGAGAGCCACACTAGATTGTTTCTTGCTGAACCATGAGATCATGGCAGATCCAAGACCATAACATCCACCTGATGTACTCTTTCTGTCTGAGACACTTCCTGCCCAATCAGAATCTGAGTAACCATGTAATCGGAATTCATGACCTCCAAGATAATATAGACCAAAATCTAATGTACCTTTTAGGTACCTCATTACATGCTTTGCAGCTATTAAGTGAACCTTTCTAGGTTCTACTAGATATTGAATTAGGATATTTACAGCAAAGCATATATCTGGCCTAGTATTTGTTAAATACATCAATGACCCAATGATTTGTCTATATAGAGTTAGGTCCACTAATCCTTATGAGTCATTAACTAAGAACTTCAAGTTGGAGTCCATGGGAGTGGCCATGGCTTTACACTCCAACATATCAAATCTTTTTAGAATCTCCATAGCATACTTACCTTGATTTAGAAAGATTCCTTTTGGTTCTTTCCATACTTCTAGACCTAAGAAGTAGTGCATTAATCCGAGATCTTTCATCTTGAATTCTAAAGAAAGCTTCTTCTTGCTTTCAATAATTTGTTTCTCATTTCCGGTTAGAAATAGATCATCTACATATAACAACAGTATAACTGGTTCATCATCCATCACTTTGAGATAAAAATTGGGGTCAACTTTACTCTTGGTAAAGCCCATGCTTGTTAAGAAATTGTCAATCCTTTCGTACCAAGCCCTAGGAGATTGCTTCAATCCATATAATGCCTTTTTCAGATTGCACACATGAGTCCTCCCATATTTAACCTCAAACCCTTGTGGTTTCTCTATGTATACTTCTTCTTCAATTACACCATTCAGAAAAGCTGTCTTAACATCCATTTGGTGTAATTTCCACTTCATCATAGATGCAAGTGCCATGATAGTTCTAATTGAAGTATACCTAGCAACTGGTGCAAATGTTTCTTCATAGTAAATCCCCTCCTTCTGAGAGAATCCTCTGGCCACAAATCTTGCCTTGTATTTTTCAATGCTACCATCTGCAGCATGTTTTATCTTGAAAATCCATTTGGAAGAAACCACAGTTTTATCTTTTGGTTTGGGAACTACATCCCAAACATCATTTTTCATTATTGACTGATATTCTTCTGTCATTGCTTCTACCCATTCTTTTTTCTGAGCTGCCTCTTCATAGCTAGTAGGTTGTTGATCCACAAGATCACACATCAAGGCCATATAGTTGGACACTAGCTTTGGTTTCTTTCTTTCTCTAGTGGAGCCTTCAGGAGCTCCATATCTTTCAGCACCTTGAATAATATCTCTAGCCCATCCTGACCTTCTTTTCTTAGATGAATCTGTAATAGGAGGTTCTCGTGGTTCCAACATGTTATGATCCTCTGGTGAATCATCTTCAGGGATGTGCACATCCTCTGTGATTCTAGGAGGTGTGTCTTCTTCATAGATTTCTTCAAGTTGGCACTTCCTGGATTTCTTGAGAGTTGCTTCTTCATCAAATGTTACATCTCTACTTATTTCTATATGATGAAAACCTAGTATGTAAATTCTGAAGGCTTTGGATGATTCATAATATCCAACAAATATTCCTTTCTTACCAGAAGGATCCAACTTGGTTCTCTTTTCTTTTGGAATGTGGATGTACACAGGACACCCAAATATTTTGAGATGACTTACCTCAGGCTTCTTTCCTGTAAACACTTCTTCTGGAGTTTTGAATTCAAGAGCACTATGGGATAGTCTATTTTGCACATAGACTGTTGTCCTAGTTGCTTCAGCCCATAGATACATGGGTAGATCTTGGTCATGTATCATATTCTTTACAGCTTCCATGATGGTTCTATTTTTCCTCTCAGCAACCCCATTTTGTTGGGGATTGTAGGGAGTGGTTAGTTCCCTCTTAAATCTGGCTTCTTTACAAAATTCTTCAAAGTTCTTTGAAGTATATTCTCTGCCATTATCTGTTCTGAGAATCTTGATTTTCTTTTCTGAGAGATTTTCTATTAGGGCCTTGAATTCTTTGAATTTTCCAAAGACTTCATTCTTACTTTTTAGAAAGTATATCCAAGTCTTCCTTGAATAGTCATCAATGAATGAGAGATAGTACTCAAACCCACTTAGGGAAGTGGTGGGCATTGGTCCACATACATCTGAGTGTATTAGCTCCAAAATGTTCTTAGTCTTTGTTTCACTCTTTGGAAAAGGGTTCTTGACATTCTTCCCTTTCTTACAACCTTTACATGAGCCATTATGATCAACCTTCAAATCTAGTAATCCTATGACCACCTTACTTACATAGGGTAAGGCTTTGTAGTTAATGTGAGCTAGTCTTCTATGCCATAGCTCACTGGGGCTAGAGGTTTCATGAGCAAGGGCAACTTCTGGATGTCCCTTGAGCTTATGGAGACCTCCTTCTTCCTCACCAATGACAACTACATCTTTAATTGATTTTACTTTGGACCACATCAATACTTGTCCATCTATGAAAGCCACTCTAAAACCTTTCTTATCTAGTGCTGAGATAGAGAGTAGGTTCTTCTTTAAACCTGGTACATATAAAACTTCTTTCATTTTCAAGGGTGTTCCAAAATCAAGCTTGTATCTTGCTTCACCAATTCCCTTGATGGGATATTGATAATCATCTCCTAGAGATACCTTTTGTGGTGCTGACTTTTCTTCAAGTCTTGAGAGAGATTTCTTTTGACCTGTCATGTGCTTTGAAGCACCACTATCAATGAGCCATGTATCTTCTCTAGGAGACACAGATCCAGAGTGCAGAAAATAGGACATATTCTTCTGGATCTTCTTTCTTTACTTTAGATCTTTTCCTTTGAGGCCTTTCCTCTTCTTCCTCTTCTTCTTATTCTCCTACTTCTTCTTCAGTATCATCTTCTGCCATATGTGCATGATGTCTTTTGTGAACAAACTTCTTCTTCTTCTTTTCTGGTAAAGTACAGTCTCTAGCATAGTGTCCTAGTTAAAGACAATTATAACATTGGACTGTGGAGAGGTCTCTTTCTGAGTTTGTTCCTCCTTTCCTTTTGAATCTATGAGAGGGTTGAGACTTTTTGTGGTTCACTTTCTTGAAGTGACCCCTTTTTCTCTTTTGGTGTGGGTGGCCAAGGCTTGGTCATCCTCTTTGAGAAGAGCTTCTCTGTTGGCTACCCTAGCCTCTTCTTGAACACAATCCTCCCATACTACATCAAACTTCATGCTTTCTTTTCTTGCACACATAGTTTGTATGAATGATTCCCAAGGTCTAGTGAGATCATTTAGAGCAGTCATCACAAGTTCATCTTCATCAAGAGTATCACCAATGGCATCTAGTTGCTCCTTGATTTGGGAGACCCTTGAGAAGTAGTCTTGAATGGATTCTCCTTTGTGCATCTTAGTACTCTTCAACTGAGTCCTTAGGTTCATCTTCCTATTGATATTCTTTCCTTCATACATTCTTCCTAGGGCATCATACATTTCCTTTGGAGTCTTCTTGGAGGCCACTTGGGGAATCAAGTGGTCTTTAATAGAATCAGCTATGATTCTCTTTTCCCTAATCAAATCCTTCCTATGCTTCTCTTTGGCTTCATCTCCTTCAGGTTCTGCAACTTCATCCTTGACATAATGAGCAAGATCATTCTCTTCAAGAATGAGACCAATTCTATATTTCCATGCCCGGGAATTTTCTATACCTTCTAGCTTGTCTTCAAGTTTAGTGCTTGGATCCATCTTCTCTTGGGGGAGTCCAAGAGATAAGAGATAGAGTAGTACTTACCTGGAAATCTTAACTTTTCACTTTTCCGGAACTGCAACAGAATTTTTGGTTTATCGCACTTTTGGTAAAACTAGGGTTTGACTTTCCAGGAGTTCTACCCAACCAAAAACTTTGATCCAAGGCTCAAAAGATAGATCTTTAGAAGGGCTAATCAGCCATGCAACCAAAATCCAAAAATACTGACTTTTTGCAGAAACCCTAATTTGGGAGAGAGAGAGAAATATAATTTCACCTTGTGAAAGATGTTCTATTGAGGCTAGCTCTGATACCATGTTAAGTTTAAACCAAATATACTAGCAAGATCACTTAAAGAAACATAATCACAATATAGACACAGAATTTACCCTGGGAAACCCTCATGGGGTAGAAAACCCAGCAAATCTTTCCTCAAGAAAATGATCAACCAAAATACAAGATGTGCTCCAAGAATTGACCTCCTTCTCCACCTCCTGTACAGACCTCCCAGACACAAGTGCGCTACTTTTCTGAGTTGTGTGAGTGTGTCAAATGAGGAGCTCTCCTCCTCTATTTATACTAGTTCCCGATTGACCAAAATCCCTAATGGGGCTGACCTCTCCTGGAGAAGTCTTGTAACCCCTAAAATATAAGATCAGGGCCGACCCCCACATGGTGGGTCTAATAACCCTAGTTACCACAAACCATCAGAGGAATAAACATCTCCGGATACATGATAGAGTCACCTCAGAGGGATGAAACATCTCCGGAATAATAATGTACAAATATAATATTCTTAGAAGTTACAATATTCAACAATCCTTACATGAGATCATAACAGAGCAGAGGGGACACTTCTTCTAGTTGTCACCATTGTGATAAACTTCTCCCATCATCAAATACCACAGAATACAAGGAAAACAAAAGATGTGACCACAAGTTGTTGTTTGAGGACATAATGGAGGGCTGTCCAAACAAATCAGGCATTGCACATGGTTAGGAGTGGAAAAATTTATAGCAGTAACATCTTCCCATTGTAACATTTTATCTGGATTGCTTGAATTCAACACATAGTCCCCCATATTAGAAACCAACAATCTGAAGTTTTCCTATAAAAATAGATCCTTATTGTAGGTTTTTATTCGTTGATGTCTCCTAGGAAGCATATTTCTAGGTGGGGCATGAGGAGCACGAGGAATTGGATCAGAATAGAAATTTAGCAAGTGATTACCATTCAATGTCTGACCTTTCCTTCCTCTTCTTATTGCATTTGTAGCCAGTGAAGCACCAGTACCTACATTTTGTTTCTCAACATATCTTCGTACCTCTGCAGCTGGTGACTTCCCATTAAGTGACTGGGCCATTTTGAATGTTGTGGAAAAACCTCTTGAGCATGTTGGATGAGTTCTAGAAGATTGATGGTTAAGGCCATTTTGTTCCCTTGTATTCAAATTTCTTCCCACAAAATCCTGACACCATTTCAAAACAAAGTAAAGACTTCTGGATCAAAGTATTCAAACAATTAATTAGACACATCGCCCCCTCATATTTCCCCCTTCTGGATCAGAGCGGTGATGAATATTTCCCCCTCATACAGCCCAGGATGATGTGTAGAAGGAACATCCATTGAAACCCACAGAGAAAAAGTTTCTCTGCAGACAGTAAGACCATCCTAAGTCGGTCACATAGCTATTGAACAATCTTCACATGCATTCAACATCAAGCTTCATCTAGAAAAATCATGAAAAAATTCAATATTCCAGTGTCACCACAAACTCAAAACATAGAATTCCTAAGAATTGTTTGTAGAATACAACTTAGAGGGTAGTAGTCAATGCTCATATTTAAAGTGATTCTTGTTACTTAGAAAAACTCTTGCTAGAAGTAACTTACAAACTTGGTATCCTTATTGCTAATGATGTGGTTCTGGAGTCCATGAAGCTTAAAATTCATGCTTGAGGAATACATCAACAATTTTAGATGTTGTAAGCTGGGTAGTCATAGGGATGAAATGGGCATACTTAAATGATCAACTACCACATAATAACATCCTTACCTTGTGAATTTAGCAAACCTGTGATGAAGTACATAGATACTTCTTCTCACATCTAATTTGGGATGAAAATAGGTTGGATAAGAGCACGATAAGGGATCGTTTCCACCTTGTCCAGTTGACAAGTTTCACATTTTTCTACAAACTTCTTAGTTTTGGAGTTCATTATGTGCCAATAAAATTCAGAAGAGGTATTCTTATCTTTTTTTTGGAATTCCACATGCCATGTAGAGGGTGATGCATGCCCATGCTCAAATGTATTCTAAATTAGAGCAGATCCATGACATAGATATATAAGGTTTTTGAAGAGGATGATTCCATTTTCGACCATTCAAAGCTATCCCTTATTGCCATCTATAACATATTCAATAGATACCAAGTCAAGGGAGCATTCAATAGATACCCTAAATCTTCAACTGTGTTTTTTATTTAAAATTTGACATTTAGAGGCCTTAAATGAGACATTTTCATCCACTTTAATTCAATTTATAGACCCTAGCTTAGGCATAATTATGAACCCACATAAAATGGATGATGATTATGAAATTCATTAATTACTAGAGAAATAAGCATTAGCAGTCATGGCATAGATGTCAATGTTCATGGAATTCATACATTTTCAAAAGCATTCTATAACAATAGGTCCACAGATATGGTTAGTTTCCTAGGCATATTTTTTGGTTAGGGTTCCCATGTTGCATATTTTGTTGGAGGGACCTACCATTTTATTTTTTAACGACAGATCTTCCTATTGCAAATAATTTTCACCTTTGTCCCAACTCCCAAGGATACCCTGTTTTTCTAGTATCAATTTCCCTTCATCACCGGGGAAAATCTGTTTGGGCAGCTGTCTAGTTGGCCAATTTGTTATTTAAGCATGAGATATGGAAAACTTCATCAAGTCTTCCTTAGTTAAGAAGTCCATTGAATAATCCACATCACCCACATTTTGTAGTAGGCTATAGGGACCCTAAAACTTGGGTTGAATCTTGCTCTTACCTTTTCTTCCCAAGAGCTGTTTGATTGTATTTTGGAGATACATAACTAGATCTCCTAATTTGAAAATGGAATTTTGAATGGTGTTCATATATCTAAAGAAGGTCAGAGCCATTTAGACTACTTTCTTAGGTCTCTCGAGTCAGAAACAATGTTGGGATTATTAGTCTTTTCTTAGAATTACAAATGATGCAATCTTGGTGTTAATATTGTCCATTTCCCCAATTCTTAAAGGGTTCTAGCTCAATGGAAGAGTGCCTACTTTAAAAGCAAGAGGTTGAAGGTTCGATTCCTTCGTGCTCTAATGATATTGCAATATTGATATTTTTAATAAAATATATTTTATTATGATTTGTTATGGTTACGAGGGGGGTTCTAAATTGACTACATATGTCACTACGAGGGGGGTTCAAAACTACACTTGTATGTTTCAACGAGGGGGTTTCAAAACCCCCCCTGTATGTTTATATGAGGGGAGTTCATAAACTGCCTCTATAGGCCTCTACAAGGGGGCTTTCAAACTACCTCTATAGGCCTCTACGAGTGGGGTTCAAAACCGCCCCTATAAGCCTCTATGAGGGGGGTTCTAAACTGCCCCTATAGGCCTCTACAAGGGGGGTTAAAAACTGCCCCTATAGGACTATATGAAGGGGATTCACAACTGCCCCTATAGGCCTCTACGAGGGGGGTTCACAACCGCCCCTATAGGCCTCTACGAGGGGGGTTTGAAACTGCCCCTATAGTCCTCTATGAGGGGGGTTCCAAACTACCCCTGTAGGTTTGTATGAGGGGGTTTATGACGGGGGTTCACAACCGCCCTCGTAGGTCTCTATGAAGGGGGTTCAAAACCATCTCCATAGGTCTCTATGAAGGGGTCTACGAGGGGGGTTTAAAACCATCTTTGTAGACCTCTACGAGGGGGGTCACAAACCGCCCCCAAAAGTCACTTTTGGGGGCGGTTCCAATCTTGTCAAAAACCTCCCTTAAAGGGTAAAACTTTTAACATCGGTGCCTTTAGGGGCGGTTTCGCCAAAACCGCCCCCAAAGCCAAAACCCCCCCCGTAGGTCACTTTTGGGGGCGGAAGACAACCCCCCCTAAAGGCCAAAAATGTAGAAGTGTTTGTAAGCCAACTAGTCATTTCCAAGAGTTCATCTTCAGATATTCTAATATCAGAAGGGCCTTATGAGAAATCCTTTCCACCCTGTCCAATGTAATATCTTGGCCAACGATAAAGTCCTCCACCCCGCTCTTGATTTTATATGCCTTAAGCTTTCACCTCAAACATGGCTGCTCACTAGAAAGACCAAGATGATGTAACTTTGGCACAGAATGCACAAAATCATACTAGCAAGGACATTGAGGAACACTATTTCCCCTTGGCACATAAGAACCATAGAAAATGCCCAACTTCCCCTTATCAAATACCAAAAACGAGGTATCACTCACATCTTGCATCAAGATAGTACCACCAACATTAGGGTTTGAACGTGCAACATCATTACCAGAAACAAAGTTGGTATTCACAACAACATCCCAAAACACCTCTAAAAAGGGTAAATCTTGATCTTTGGATCCCATACGAAGGGCATAATTCACAAACCTACAGTCCAGCAACTGGGAATGAAAAGTCATTGACAAGACTCCACTATCACAACCCATAGGCTTTTTTCGTTTTTTCTTTTTAGACACAAAAGGCCGCTAAGTTAGGCACAAGAAAGAAGACACCAAGAAAAAACAAACAATCAAAACCAAAAAGATTAAATATAAACCCTAAGCAAACCCAACATAAAGAGACGAAAAAGGTAAAAAAACCAAATAAATTCCAACTTTTTAACAAGTTTGGTACTAGCATAAGAAAATCAGAAGCTAGACTCCTTGGAAGCCAAGAAGATCAAATGACTTCATCCTATAGCCATAGAAATGAAATCTTGGGTTTTTAGCTCCTTGACTAGGGTTTTTAGGAAATCATCCCCATACCCTTTAGGGTTTGTTTGTTGCATATAGACATGTGGTATAGGTTTGTTGCTAGTTCCAACACAAATGTTATGTCTTGCCATTGTATCAATCTTATAATTATGGCATAGTGTAAAATTTCTACAATTTGAGCTAGAATAAATGATTTTTTCATGTAAGATTTTGAAAAAATCCATCCATAATTTTTCAATCAAAGTCCAAGTTAAAGATATGAAATTCTAGAATTTTGAGTGCCCTACAGGTTTTTTAGAATGTTCAATATATTTCTACTATCAAATCCCAATAAAACGTAGCTAAATTTCAATTTTGCAAAAATAAAAATGCTAGATTCCAATTAAAAATAGCCAATCTAATCATCCAAATTTTAGACATCTCCATTACATTATTATTTATCAATAATATTTAAATATATTATTATTTTTAAATATATTTAAGCTTAGGTGCTCTCTTCCATAAAAATTTAAAAAATATCCAAATAAGTTGCAAAGATACTTAAAAAACTACCTTATAATTCTCTAATTTCAATTTTATATATAGATTTTATATATCTATTTATTAACCTTGACGATGTGAATGACCATTGATATCGATATTGATATTGATATTGATATTGATATTCATATTCATATTCAAACTTTCTAGAACATTAAAAATTCTATATTTCAACTTTATAAGCCAGATTGTCACACTTTGGAAAAAGGAGATTCCACTTTTGAACTGTGATCCCACTGCCCTTAATGGACTCAGGGTTTTGATGAGAGATCTAACTGCGAGCCCTCACTAACTTCCGACTCTCCGAGAGCAGCGCCAAAATTCTACAGAGTGCATGACACTCGCCGTGATCCCACGTGATCCCACGGCCCTTTTTGGTTCGTACTGTACGATGAACGAGGTACGATTGTATTGTATCCAAAGAGACATGAAGCACCTTATTTCAATAAATTTCAACCGATGTGATCGGTGAAAGCGATAGGCTCGCCTTGTCAAAGATTCTTTCTCTGTTACTATTATTTACACCACACAAAATACTACATGATAAGTTGTAGGAGACTTTGGGAATACTCAACTCCATATTGGATTAAAACTCCCTTCATTAATGGCTTCTCGAGTAGTATTCTGTTTAAATATTCTGTGGGAAACTGAGATATAATATGCGGCGAGGCTCCCATTGTCAAACGCTGGGCCGTTTTAAAAGTTTCCAATCGAGAACGCCGGTATTAGTACAGTGTTTTCAGCGCGTAACCTCCACTAATAAGAAGCCGCCAATATGGAATAAGAAAATCGATGACAATCTATAACACAGAATATCGTGTTGAATTGATCAGGATTTTGGATGTAATATAACGACTTCAAAATAGAAAGAAACAGAAAAGAAAGAAATTATTTTAATGTCCACCAGGTTAACAATAGCTTAGCTTATGGGACAGATTATTTTATTTTCTGATTTTTGCAATTCAGTTTTTTTTTTTTCAATTGGATGATGTAATCTATGGGATAGACTGCTTGATCCTCTATTTCTGCAACTCAACCTTTTTCTTATTCAATTTGATGATGAGTACCCCCAATTTCTCCACAATCCCCTCACTAAATAAATTATCCCAAAAACTAACTACAATGATTTTGCAAACATCATCTAACATTATACATTCATAAATAGCATTGTTACAAGTGAAATCTACTGATACAAATTGCCACCTATCTCGACTTTTCGATTCTATCTTTAAACCGATGTTTTATATAATTATCACAATTACATTTAAAAAAATAGTTGATTTAGGTTCCTCATTTTTCACCATTTTTAAAGATTACTTCTTAATTTAATTTAATAATATATATATATATATATATATATATAAAATCCAAATGGAATCCAATCATACATAAATGAATAATCCTTATGCATGTTAAATTTTCATCAAGCTATAATTATGAATAATAATATGAATTTATGAACAAAATAAAAATAGAAATAGAAATAGTTATAAAAGTATAAATGATTTTAGTATAATATTTTTTGTTAATGTTTGATTTATTTTTATTAAGGTTGACCATATTTGATAACCATTCACAATGTTTGGAATAAAGTCAACCATGTTTAACCATATTTTGGGAGGATTCACTATGGTTATTATAGTTGTATAAGGTTGACTATGGTAGTATGGTTAACCATGGAACCATGGTTGATCACAACTGATCATGGTTAACAATTGTTGGCCAATCTTAACTATGCCTGACCATGTTTGATTTATGTTTCATTGTGGTTGACTTTGCTTGGACAACGGTGACTATGTGTAACAATGGTTGACTTTGGACAACCATGGTTAACTTTACTTGGACATAGTTGATTATGTGTAACAAGGATTGACTTTAGATGACCATGAGTGACCATGATAGACTTAGGTGAACCATTCTTGATTATGTTTGACTAATATTGACCATAGTTGACCCTACTTGATTTTGGTCAACTTTTCCATGAAAATGTTTGACTTTGGTTGGTTATATTTAATTGTGGTTGATTTGGTTAAGCACGGTTAGCTATAGTTAACTCTTGTTGACTATGGTTGATGGTAGTTAATAATAGCTAGCTATAGTAACATTTAGTTGACTATGATTAACTGTAGTTGAGAATGTTTAACAATGTTTGATTATGATTCAACATGTTTCACTATGGTTGATAATGTTTGACATGGTGGACATTAGTTAATCTTGGTCCTACATAGTTGACCATGTTTGTTTATGGTTGACTATGCATAAATACGTTTAGCCATGTTAAACAATGCATATCCATTTTAATGTGTGACAATGGGTGACCATGTTTGACCTTAGCTGTCCACGTTTGACTATGGTTGAGCATGTTTAACCATGGTTCTCTATGGTTCACTTTGATTGACTATATTTCATCATAGTTGAAGTTGGTTGACTAAAGTTTGTGTTGTTTTACCATGGATAACTTGTAATGTTTATCTATAGGTGATTTTGGTTTAATATTATCGATTATAATAATATTGTTCACCATGGAAGCTTAGTTGAGCACAGTTAACCATGGATTACTATTATTGACTATGGTTGATCATGTTCAATTATATTTATCCATGCTTGAGTTTGGTAGCCAATATGGTTGACTATGGTTGATCATGTAAGATCGTTGACTATGATTAGCTCAGGTCAACCATGGCTGAATATGTTTGAATGATAATGACCATGGTTGGGCATGTTTGATTTTGGTCGACTTTTGCTTGAACATGTTTGGATTTGTTTGGAAATATTTAATGGTTGATTTGGTCGACCATGGTTAATTGTAGTTAACAATGGTTGACTATGGTTGATCATGGCTATAATGGTTATCTAGAGTTGACATTTAGTTGACATTGATTAAATATAGTCAAGAATGTTTGGCAATGTTTGAATATGATTCAACATGGTTGACTATGGTTAATCATGTTTGACATGGTGGACATTAGATTAACTTGGTTGACCATGGATGACCATGCTTGGTTGTGGTTGACTATGGATAAATATGTTTGATTATGGATAACCATGTTAGACTATGGTCAACCATATTTGACTATGGTTGAATTTGGTTAACTATGGTTGTCCATGTTTGTCCTTGTTTGACAATGGCTGTCAATTTTTTACAATTGTTGCCCACTTTTTACTATGGTTGAGCATGTTTGACGATGGTTCTCTATGGGTGACTTTGGTTGACAATCTCTCACCATGGTTGAATATGGTTAACTAAATTTTGGAATCTTTGACCATGGATTACTTGTGATTTTTTATGATAGGTGAATTTGGTTGAATATGGATAGCTCTAGTAATATTATTGACAACAGAAGCATGCTTGAGCACAATTAAACATGGTTTACTATTATTTACAATGGTTGACTAACGAAATCATATTTGATTATGATTATCCATGGTTGAGTTTGATTGGGTATGGTTGAGCATGATTGATCATGTGTTACTATGGTTTACTATGATTAACTTAGGTAAACTATGGTTTACTATGCCTGAATAATATTGACCATGGTTAATCATGTTCAATTTGGTAAACTTCGCTTTAGTATGTTCGACTTTGGCTGGATATGTTCGACTATGGTTGATGTTGTTGAAAATGGTTAATTGTAGTTAACCATTGTTGACTATGGTGGACCATGGTTGATCCAAATTGGATCAATATATAATTTGTCATCTATTTTGGTGTTTTTTGGGTGGAACAATTAGATGAATATGCCTGTAGGGCCCATTTTAGGGGAGAGTATTTCTTTCCATATTTGGGTCTAGAACCTTCTATGGCCCATTTAAGGGATTAAACAATGTTTTGTGGGGTCCAAACCTCATAGATTGCATCTGTGATTCCACTTGACATTATTCTACCCTTTGAAACCTTTTTGATAGAGCAAAGAGAACCTCGATCAAAGTACGTATGAGGAAGTTACGACTTCCAGAAGTTGAACTATCCAATTGACCAGCATGGTATTGAGTGGATTCCACATCAGCTCTCACTACTCACACATGTGGAGCTAGTCACATGTGGATTTTGAAGAACATTCTAGAGGGTCCAAAACCCTAACCCTAATTAGGAGTTGACGTATGTAGAATGTTTTTGTCCAACATGGGCATGATTATGAAGCATCAAATGATGAGTTTAGGGGTGAACATAGTTAATGATGTTTTCATGCCATCCCATATTAGCCATAGATTCCATACTGAAGTCCTCTTCGCCTCCATATTCAATTTCATAAAAGGTGTCATCGTTTGACCCCCGCATCATTCTTCCAAAGTTTCATCATGTCAGAGTCATTTGTGTCTTGTCCCTCAAATTCCACCAATGTTATTATGTCATGTGTCCTTTGATTTAATTTTGCATCCTCCTTCCATTGATGTTGTTGTCACGTATTTATTCCAAAAATAAAATACCCCCTGAGGCCTCACCTTGGATACTTTTCTATGAATACAAAGAAAGATAAAAAATCTTTCCCTTTTTTTCTCTTCCCTAAGTCTCAAATGTATGAAATATTTCATTAATAAAATAAAATAAAAAGATATTTATAACGTGCTCCCTATTGTTAATAAAAGAAAACACGCCCCTCAACTAACCTTCACTTGTTAATGTCATCCCAAAATAAAATAATCCCCCCCCTCTCCTAAGTCTCTCAAGTTCCCAATTTGCAATATAAAATAGAAGAGGGAGTTTTTCAATAAGCCACACCCATTACAAAAGGCACAATCTGTACCAATGATATCCTAATCTTGTGTCGCATTTTCTCTACCTTTCAGAAACCATGTGCATTATTAATGGATCCATATTAAACCTTTTAAATACCAAAAAGGGATTCACTATATCCAATTGGGCTCATTCCTCAAGGAATTGTTCACATTTGTGTTTTAAGGAAATCTAAAGGCAATGCTAGATAGAAAACCTTAGATCACCAAATGGATTAGTGAGGTCCATTGATAGATATGAACATAAATGATCAACTATCTTCTTAATAACTATCTTTAAATTTCAAAGAGTTTTAGAGGTAGGGAGGGGAGAAAGAAAGAGCCTACCTATTGTAGGTTGACCATTTGGAAAATTGGGATGTATCGATCCTTCCTTGTTTGTTGTGTTGTATCTTCACCAAATGACATACAAAAGATCAACAAACACATTTATCATTTCCTCTTAACCAAAAAACTAATTAATAACTTTGAAATTAAGATCTTATACATGAAATCAAGTCATATACACAATGATAATGCCATACATCGGGGGGGAGGGGGGGATATGATTCGTTTTCATTAAATATGTGAAGAATTACATTGGCAATCTTGATCGAGATTGTGGTTCCATCCTTCTCCAAAGTCCAAATTCTATATCCTTTTCCCTTATCCCTTGATCACTAAGATCTATGGCAAATAAACATGGATCTGCCTCCCAACAATGTTTTGACTCTCTCAAATTCTCTCAAAACTTTGTCCTTTAGACTCTTCCCAAAGGACTCTTTTATAGCCTTGTATTAGGTCAAACATGTGGGAATCCCAATGTGGGTGAAGATCCCAATGTTTCATGAACCTAATTCACATTTTCTCTGAAATTGAGCTTTTTACATCTTTTAATACACTTTTTTATGGATTTTCCTCCACTTTAAGCTTGTGGTGACCACCTTAGATCTAATTTAGCGAATTAATGACCATAGTTGTCTCTTTAGTGTCGATTCTAGTAACCATTTGCACCTTTCTTCTAGGAAATTAGTGATTCGACAAAGAAAAAAGTACTTTATTTTAGTGACTTTACTCAATCTTCATGTTGGGGAAAACTTAGTATGTGCTTCTTATCCTTTCCATTAAGGATGCCAAATATTGTGATAAATGATATGCCCCCCTACTGTGTGAGGTCATAAGTGTAGCAAATGGAGAAAAAACATTAACTGAATAACTAATAATCACGCCTGAAGGGATAAGGAGAAGAGCCACAAATGCAAGATTTTCAAGGAACCTGCAAGCAAAATAAGGAAATTTCTCAAATAGATAATAATATTCTTGAGGTGAGTATACCCATGATTAGTAGTAAACAAACATCGCTATGAACAATACACTAAACAAGCATGGACATGAATAATACACAGTGGGTCCACTATGTATTATGATAAGCGCAAGTTATCAAAACCTTCATGGCTCTTCAACATGGAATTTTAATCTTGCACAACTCAAGCAAATATCATCGATGAGTGATACTACTGTTTGTCCCAAGGTATTCAATCCAAAATAACGGTACTAAGAGTCTATATCACGTGAATAAATGAGCTATAGTCAAGCATAATAAGACACCATCTGATCACCTCTCATTGATGTATAACGTTGATAGATGTGAGGAGATCCACTGAGAACGATGATGGAATCCAAAGTACTGAGTAAAATATAACAAGTGTAAATATCTGACTTGTGGCCGAACACCTATAGAATTAAACAATCATGGGTCATTGATTTATACCCACTATCATTCATGAGGAAACTTGCCACTAATGACTACAAGATCGAAGGTACTCTAAGGCTTATAGACCCACTTCCTAGATAATTCCTTGGTGTTGATAGGAAGAGTTTTATTGAAGGGATGGCCTTAATGTATACCACATCAACTGAAATGAAATAGAGATCAAAGTTTTGATATAATTTGCTAGAGATGACCAGATCTAACACTTATATATACTTACACTAGGAAGGTTGACATGATTGGTCAGGAATATTTGAGGAACGAGTGACATGGTTTTGACTTCCCTTGAACAAAGAACATGATGCATAGTGACACTTGGAAACATAAGACTCAAGTAATTGAATTTAATGAAATCTACCAATGCTAGATGCATTGATGGATGCCCCATAATGATGAGAAGCATAACCCATCAATGAAGTTCTATTCATAATGATGATATAGTTTCCCAAGGAAAACGTGCATGAATCAAGTGTACTTATAACTGATGTAAAGATGTGTCATGTTAAAGGGTGACAAGGACTGTCTGTTTCCATTTTTCAATTGATGAAATTTAAGTGAATCCCCTAATCACCTTTTCAGATTTTATATTTTTCAATGATTTTTTCCTTTTTCATTTATAATATTGGAAAAGCATAAATATGTTATAAACATAAAAAACTAATATAAATACAAATAATAATTACTTAATGGTAATAATAAACAATTAATATTAGTTGTAAGAGGATTCATCTCCTCAAAATGGCTTCCGAAACCATATAAATGGCAGCTACCAATTGTAAGAATATCATCATCTTATATTTTATAATTCTATCAAATATTGTGGGTTTATTCGAGTATTGTGGGTTTTCAAGTTTTTGTTGTCACCTCCATTGGTATCAAAGTACAGTCCTAATCCAGGCCTTTGGCCATATCTTGGATTTTAGTCACCATCTCATATTTTCTGAATCATTGGGTCTTTTACCTAAATAAAATAAAAATAAAAATAAAATAAAAGAAAGAGAGTGAGAAAAAGAAATAAAAAGAAGAAAGAAAGAAAGTTAAACATAAGGGAAAGTAAAAACAGAAATGAAAGAAAAAATAAAAGAAACCAACACATGGTTTTCTTGAAACCACACATGGTTTAACCCAACATATTACACCGAAGTAACACAAGTAAGGAGAAGTAAATAAACAAAGGATTTGCAAAAAAAGATATAAAAGTGAGTTTGTAATAAAAGAGAAAGGGATTATTCATATATAATAAGAGAAGAGTAATTTTAATAAGTAGTTTAATACTTTATTAGTGAATGTGTTATTTAGTTAAAATTGAGAAACTAATTACTCTTTTATATTGGAAAGTTTTATAGTGGAACTTTTTACAATAAGTGAAATAAAAATGGGTTCTTTATATAAAAGTGAAGGGCATAAAATTAAATAAAAATAAATATAATAATTATGATTAATTAACTCTTAAATTTTTACGTTAGTTATGAAGTCAATTAGGGGAGAATTAAGTATGATTTTTGCTCAACAAATGATAAACATGGACGTAATACTTGATCGTATGGAATAGTCAGTTGTAAAAGCTGGTCACAAAGATGCTGACAACGCCTTCAATAAAATAATCCAACAAAGCAGACCAGAGGTCTCCTAAGACAAAGACTCAGAAACTAAATCTAAATCAGATTTTCAAGGCCCAAAAGAAAAACTAGATATAGAACATGAAAATGATGAAATTGATGTTTTGGACATTAAATTGAATGACACGACCAATTCCATATTACCATCTAATTCTCATGTCAATAAAGATGAAAATGTGCCTACAAATGTAACAATAAAAGAACTTGCACATTATTCTCAACAATTTTGCCAGATTAGTCTATTGATTTGATTGATGGAGTTAGAAACCATGGAAGTAGTCAATATCTACTTAAATAGGTTGGAAGAATTAATGATGGTTCTACAAAAACAAGAGTATATAGTTATGCAGACATTGTGTCCTTACCAACTTTTTCTTACATTCCAAATGATGATGAATATAGTGAGCCTGCTATTTTTGAACCAGATGACACAATAGTTATTGCATCCACATATTTAGGAAATCTTATTAAGAAAGTTACTGCAGATGAAAAACATTTATGTTGCTCTAGAATTGAAGTTTTGTTGACATTCATGTGGAAATCATGGGCACTAAGGTTCAATGAAAAAGCCATGGATGCTATCATTCAAAGAAAACTAGTACAACACCTACAGATTTCCAATCAAGTTGACGCCAGTTTAAATGTGTATCATTTATATGACAACCACCAAACATATTTGAAATTTTTAAAATTAAAGTGCGCACTCACTAAGGTTGTAAGATGGGAGCCATATACTATAATATGGCTTGATGAAACTAAGAAGGCCCACATTGATGTCTTAAAACCCCAACCACTTAAGAATGACCATCACTTTAATTTCCAATATTGAAGAGTATCTCTTAAAAGTAGATCCATTATTATGACATCCAATGTTGGATCCACAACTAGTGGAAAAAGTGGAAGTAAAGAAGATCCACAATTGCTCATCAATGGAGTCCAAAAGATGACATGGAAAAAAATAATCACAAGTTGTATTGTTTCAAAAAATCCCCACTTAAGTAGAAAGGATTACAACAAAAGGTCCGAGATCACATCCATAGAAACAAATCGATCTAAATTGCAGTGTTCAAGTCAATGCTTCAAACAAAAACTAGATTAAGAAGGCATCAACAAAAATTAGCTTTGATGACATAGCTCTTTTCAAGGGGTGGGAAATGTTATAAACATAAAAAAATAATATAAATACAAATAATAATTAATTAATGGTAATAATAAACAATTATCATTAGTAGTAAGAGGACATGTCTCCCCAAAATGGTTTCGCAAACCATATAAATGGCGTCTACCAATTGTAAGAATATCATCATCTTATATTTTATCATTCTATCAAATATTGTGGGTTTCATAGTTTTTGTTCACTCCAAAAGAATGCTATAGTACATAGGAGTAAATGCATGTCTCAAGGGTGTGTGACTACATTACAAGGGCATAGGTTAATCCAATGTAAAGATAAATTCACAAACAGGGATTGATCTAGTTATGTGCAATCATCATGATGTTCCCTTAAAGGATAAAGGTCAATTGATGTCAAGTAGAAAAATGTTTCTACAAAGGAAAGGAAGCAACATAAGTAACAAGAAGTAGAGTAGTACGAACATATGCACAAGTGGGTATTTTGATGTAAATGGAAAATAGTAGGGATCCCATAAGGAATTGGTAAGACATGTATGAAACATAAATATTTGGTCTCAAACTCCAAGTCATGATGGTAATAATAGGGATCCAAGGACAATGAGAAAAACTAAGCATCGGAACCAAAATGGAAATAAGTTGCTCACTATAGTGTCTCATGTTCAATAGGCTCTTTTATTGAGATGATGGAAAATGCAGATAGGATGGGATGATGCACCAACTTCGAAAAGGTTCAAATCCAGGGAAAGTTTGAGTAGAAAAACTGTTCAAATGCATCATAATCAATGGATAACCTTAACCTATATGCAAGATTCCAAATATACCTGATCAGATCGAGGAATGTGAAAAGCTTACTCCTATACTTGGGTACAATTAAACCAAGTATTCTCCTAGGGAACCCATAAAATATGCCCTTATGTGGATGTAAACGAATGTTCATAAATTCAAGTATAGATTCATCTGAAGATAAAATGTTTTCCAAGAAGCCATGTGAACTAGGAGAGTTAATAACCTAGATGGGTGAAGTGACCAGATCGTATTACTCCAGCAAGGGAAGACTTTGTTCTTAATCTACCAAATCCATTTGAATATCTTGGTATGAAAATTATACAACATATAATGGTAAGCTTGGATTCGATGCATCGCATTCTAAATAATTGGGATCTACCCCTTCATCATTTTCCATTAATAAAAATTCTATTGAGACTGCATCTAATATGGTAGAGACATTTGCTGGAATGGGTTTAGGAAAAACTTATATTGGGAAGTAGGACATAGATGTTATGGTGAACACTGTAGCAGCTTGATTGGTGGAGGGATAGTAAAATTTCCCATTACGGAAGAAACCTTAAACATTCCTACCCCAAAATATTAAATTATCTTTTGTGAATCTCCAATGAAAGACACAATTGAATTGACACTAGTTTCAGGCATGCAATAATCTAATTGGTTGATTGTAACGATATTTCCTTGATGGGTGAACTAAATCACTTGGAAAAATAAATATATTACCATTGTCAATGCAAGTATCCAATTATGTCCCAATAGAATATTGTAATCTACGGGAACATCCAATACCTCAACTTAACTCTAACTATCTTACCCGCCAAATCAATTGGGCAGGTGGCAATAAGTCTGTGAGACGGGAACGAATGTCCGACAAATTATTTAAGCATAGTATGGGATGGGACAAATGTGGGTGGTCGTACCTTCATTCCCCCAGCTCAAGGAAACTAGTCTAACCCCAGTAGGATGATCTCCATGGAAAATATTGCAAGAGTACCTTCATTCCCCCAGCTCGAGTGTTCGGATTAGGTGCAAACCCCATTCCAGGATTAGCATTTTTCTTATTCTTTTGTTTCTTCTTCTTTATTTTACGGTTTGTGGATTGAATAGTAACGACATATGAAGTCTAGGTAGGAGTTGTGGGTTGTTGTTGTGCCTGAGTAGCTGTAGGATGAGGGTTTTAAATATACATTTGTCCCATTTGTTGGGTAAGTTGATCAATTTTATTTACATAACCTATCACACCATTGGCACGACGACCTTGAGGTGGCCTAATTGGATCGAACTTAGGTTGTGCAACATGGGGTATCAAATCATGAAGTGTTCAAGATTGTGAATAGATCAAGTCCATCTACTGAGAAATATGAATGAGTGTTGTAAATATTGTTGTCATTGATGTTAAAGAAAAGGGGAGATTACAGATGTCCAAGATAAAAATTGCAAGATGGAGATTGTTGGAAATATTGTTTTTGAATTTTTTATGCTTATTTTGGATACCCTATATTTGATGGAATGTTTACTCTAGATAGCTTGCTCAAATGGGATTATAGGTTACATGGTTGGAAATCTTATTTTAATAAATTTCCATTGGTATATGAAACTCCCTCTAACTCCATAGGAATGAGGACATATGAAAGGTTTTGCAAAGTCATCCCAAGCAACATTTTAGGTCATCCCTACTAGGATATTAGACAATGTTATGTCTACCCAAAAATTGATTTAAGAAGAGTATAAATAGAAGGAGACATTCCTCATTTTTTCATTCATTCATCCTCTCATGGAGATCTGAAAAATGTGCGCACTTGTATAAGAGGAAGGTTTTCTAGGGTTTGCAGATCGATTTGAAGATGTTTTCTGGGTTTTGAAGACATTTTGATGATATTCTCTTGAATTTTTTTCTTAGGGTTTCTAATATTGTTTGAGGAAGAGAAGGCACACCTTGTGAAGAGGAAGGGATGTTTTTCTGTAGGTTCTTCATTGGATGAGGCTAAGATAGAAGGTGATTATGCCATATTGTTTAGCTGAATTGAAGGTGATCATATGGCATAATTAGGGCTAATTATAGTGCATATCGAAGGAAAAAATTGAAGTTGATTATGGTGCATCTATAGAAGGAGTTGTTGTCTATTGTAAGGGGGCATATTAACATAGGGTCAGAACATAGAAGGAAGTACAAGAAGAAGAAGAAGTAGTATCAGTAGCAATAATAGTAGCAACAATAGAAGATTGGTGTCTCAGTTAGGTCCATGCCTACATATTACTGAGTTGGTGCTCAATTGAGTAGATTGGTGTCTCTAGTAGGTTGGTTCCTACATATTGTTTAGTTGGTTCTCATTTAAGGGAACTGGTATCTCCAGTAGGTTGGCTCCTACAAAATTTGTAACAGTAGGTTGTTTCTTACATGAATTTATAAAGATGAGTTTTTTAGGTTTTCTCTCGAAAGGGTTTCCATTTTATATCTTATGTACTGTGATGTGAGCTTATTTATATTTATTGTTTCATAGTTAATGAATGATTGATGAATTTTTATGTAAAGAAAGAAAAGGTACTATACTGATTTACCTCCCCCGAGTATAACCATAATACCAACAATTGGTTTCAGAGCAGGATCCTTCTAAGATAGTTTAACCACTGGAATGGGGATCATTTGAGCACACATGGATCGAAAGGTAGGATATTATAAAACTCCAACATTTAATGGAAATAACTATGCCTTATGGAGCATAAGAATGAAAAAATATTTGATGTCATTGGAATTTGATGTTTGACACTTTGTTTTATCTTGTTACACAACCCCTACAACTCCACTAACTGATGTTGATGGGAACACACCATATAATAACAATAAAAAAGATATGAATGCAATTTTATGTGGTCTATTAGAGAAAGAGCTTGTCAAAGTAATGTATTATAGGTTAGCAAAAGAAATATGGGAGAAACTTCGGTAGAGTTGTGAGAGAGATGAAAAATTCAAACATGCCAAGCTTCAAACACAAAGAGGAAAATTTGAACGTTTGAGGATGAAACAAGAAGAAGATATTGCATCCTATTTTCTTAGAGAAGATGAAGTTGTTAATATATCATAGGATTGGGTGTGTAGATTGAAGAGTCTGTGATTGTACAAAAGGTACTAGATCACTTCCCTTGAGATTTTGTGCTAATTTTTTTATCCTAGAGGAATTACGGGATCTAGAAAAACTAACAAATGGATGAGTTTCATGGGATCATCACAACATATGAAATGCGAATAGAAAAAGAGAAATTATTAAGAAAGGAAGAATCCTTCAAATCTTCAAAGAATACAATAAAAAGGGGGGATAAATCAAATGACAACCCAAATGATGAATATGATGCAGAAGCCAACTTTGTAAGAGATATCAATAAAGGGACCAGAAAATAAAAACATAAGCTTCCATTCAAATCCTTTAACTATGGTGAAGTAGGGAACTTTTCTTCTAAATGTCCTTGTGGTGAAGATACAGACAATAGTGAAGTAGAAAATCATAGCTTTACAAAAAGAAGAAGTGGTAAACCTTAAAGGAAGAAATACTTCTATAACTAAAAGAAAAGTCTCTACTCCAAGGAAGATATTAGCTCATATGATGGGAGTGATAATGATGAAATGCTGAAAGTTATCTTTATGGATCTAGATAGACATAATGATAAAATTGAAAATTTTGAAAATGAAGAGAATTCAAAGACCAATGGGAAAGTATATCTCAAAGAATAACTCATTTGTGCATTAAATGAAATGAAGAGACTTAGAAAAAAGAACTTATCTTTGAAGGAAAAGCTACAAGATATTTATGGGTGTTCTCATGAAGATGGGTAACACTTTTTGGAAAGGCACGGACACATATTGTGTAAAATACAAGCTCGATTGAGCTTTATTTAAGCCATTGATCGAGCATTTAAATAAGCCCTCGATCGATCTTTTACCAATAGCTCAGTCGAGGGTTTAAATAAACTTCGATTAAGCTATTTTAAAAATATTGGGTAGCTCAATTGGTATAATATGATTGAGCTATTTAAATTAATATTATTTTTTAATAAAATAATTTTTCATTTAAAATAAATTTCATATATGCTTTAGATTTAAATGATTTTGATTGAGAAATGTTTCATATTGCTATGTTTTTTGAAATTCTTGTTTAATCTAGATTTATCTTCTATCTTAATTAATTAAATGTAATAAAAACAATTTCTAACGTGATTTATGGCCCATGGTTTTGGTAACCCATGGTATCACATCACATCAAATACCATGGGAAACGTTATGCCCAAATCATTAAGCTAATTACTCTTTGGGTTTTGGTAACCCACAGTAAATTTTCCCATGGTATTTGATGTGATGTGATACCATGGAAAAATTTTCCATGGGTTACTAAAACCATGGGACATAAATTATCTTATGGATTCAATAACATTTCAAATAGATATGGTTGCTAAAAATAAGTATCATTGTTTATATTTTAACAAAATAAAAAATATAACAATTACTAACAATGTTTAATTTTATATGGAGAAAATATTATGATTCAAATAGTTCGATCAAGCTATTATCTTGCTAAGCTATTTTCTCATTCAAGATAATAACTCGATCAAGAAATAGCTTGATCGAGCTATTTGAGTTAATATTATTTTTTTAACATTTTTACATATAAAATTTAAACTTTTTAATGATAAAATATATTGATCGAGATAATAGCTTGATCGAAATTTTGGATTAACGATAGTTAAACCCTTGGTTGAGGTATTTAAAAACTACATGCAAACCCTCAACTGATATATTTAAAACCCTTGATCAAGCTTATTAGCTTGATGAAGAGATTTAAAACAGGCTTTTAGCCCCATTTTTTGTAGGTGTAATTTTTCTATTCTCTTTGCTAGGCCTAAACCCTAGCTTGGGATGGACCTTTGGCGGCGGACTTCATACCAATGGATTCGTCAATGGATCCTCTATCCATTGACATATAATATATGGGTTTTTGATTTCATATGATAATTTTTTTTTCCAATTTTCTTTTCAAACTTACTCTTACAAAACCATATCCACAACTCTGAATCAATGCAAACAAAAATCAAGAACATAAAAAGTACATGACCAAAAAATTTCAAAAAATATATACACACGAGATAAACGTGTCCTCTTCAAAAGGTTATTTTTCATTTCTTGATTTTGGTAATTAGAAGAAAAAAAATAGTGCACACACATGTGTACGAAATGCAATTAAAAATTTCAATGATTAATTTCCAAAATCAATAAAAAATATAGTTTTCCAACATAAATTTACAAAAAAATATGTGTGCCCAAGTGCATTTGTGTAGATTATGTTCATATTTTCTTTTTAAAAAATTATGCATTTATCACTAAATTATTATTTTTGCACACAACGCACTTGTTAACTATTTCCTAAATTTACAAGAAGAAACCTATCATTAAATGAAATTTTTGCATATTAAATAATATTTTTATTTTTTTAAAATAATATAGGTGGAAACACAACATAATTCCCTACAATTGTTTCTTTTGTTGCATGTCGGAATTCACAAGGAAAATATGAGTTTTTAGGGCTTCCAGTTACTAAATGTGTATAAAATTGAATTATCACTGTCACTTTTGGCCCAAAAGTGTTACCTATCTTCAAGGGTTCACCCTTATAAACAAAAATATCACTTCATGGCCAAGGATAGAATGTCTACTGAAGAAGAAAATTAAGAGAACCAAGAAGAAACATCATATTTAGAAGAAGAAAGAAGAATAAGACTTGAAAACCTCTCTTTATGAACATGGATACAAAGTCAAATTCAAAAGAAGAAGACAATGATAGGGATCTTGAAGAAAAAATTGTCAGTTCCATAGAAAAAATGAATAGACTAAGGAAAGAGATTATAAAGAAGAAGGAGATATTCGGAAATATGAATGGAAGGATCGTGATCTTGATGAAACATAGAAGACAATTTTCATCCTGAAGACTCAACTAGAACACGTAAAAAGGATAGAATGAATAATGAGAAGTAAACTCAAGGAGAAGGAATACATATGTGAGATGCTAGAATCATAAGTTGTCTCGTTAAGAAAGCAATTGGAAAATTCAAATGCTCAATTACACAAAAGCTTGAAGAGAACTGAAACTTTGAATGGAATTCTCAACTATCAAAGGCTAACATTCATCAAAATAGGTCTTGGCTACGATGAGAATGATAAGAACTATGAAAAATATGTAAGAAGATATAATGAAGAAAAGTATAAAATCTATGCTAATGTTATTAAAGTTTCCATCAATAATGAAAGAAGAATTGGGACTGAAAATGATGACCATCAATAATTTGATGAGATCATAAGAGAATTTCGTCCAAGAATGTCTTTCGCACGTAGGTATCAAAAAGTATTTTTGTCTACTATTTCTCTTGTAATAATTTTCCTCATAAAGCAATAGATTGTAGACCATATGCAAGAAGTGATCATGTGAGAAATGGAAGTAGAGGCTCTTATAAGGCCTCAAAGGATGATTATGTGAGAAACAATTCCATAATTTCTCAGGGATTTTCTAATAGAAACTACAATTGATTTTCTCCTTTACTTGGTATTGAGTTCTATAAGTGAAATAACTGTGGGAACATAGCTTGTTACTGTAGAAGAATCATGATAGGAACTCCTAATAAAAATAGGGAAGAAGATTTCATTGTCAAATAGAAAGAAGAATACTCAAATGTTTGGAAAAGGAATCAAATCAAGAAGATCAAGAAGAGACAAGTTGTAGAGAAGAACATAAAAAGGAAAAATGTGGATGTGTACTCTATGCTATTTAAGATAAAGAGAACCAATGGCATATTGACAGTGGATGTTCAAGACAGATGACATGGGATTAGTTGAATTTTTTCATATTAAAATAAGAGAAAGGAGATAGTGTTAATTTTGGAAAAAAATCCTCTGCAATGATAGTTGGAAATGGTACTATTAGCCTTGGAGATTATATGACTAAAGAGAAAATGTCTTGCTTGTTGAGGACTTGAAGCATAATATTCTTAGTGTCAGTCAAATGTGTGATCAAGGACACACTCTCACCTTCAACTCCCAAAAGTGTGATATAAGAAAATAAATATTAAGTAGATTGGTGGAAACATCAAAAAGATCCTAAAAAAATGTATACATACTCAATAAAGGAAAAATATTGAAGAAAATCACAAGCTCTGGGGGAGCATCCCTTTTCCATTGATGTTGAAGGGGGGGAATTGTAGGCAAAAGAAGAGTATCTACAAGTTTGTTGCAGAATTGTATAAAGTTTTCCATCAGAGACAAAGGGAGATATTTTTGCAAATATTTTTTTCATTGATGTCAAAGGAAATGGGAGACTACACACGTCAAAGATAAATATTGCAAGACGGAGATTGTTGAAAATATTGTTTTTGGATTTTTTATGCTCAATTTGGATACCTTATATTTGAAGTAATTTTTACTCTATATAACTAGATAAAATGGGAGTATAAGGTACATGGTTGGAAATATTATTCCAATACCTTTCCAATGGTATATGGAACTCCCTCTAATTCCATAGGAATGAGGAGATGTGGAAGGATTTGTAAAGTCAACCCAACTAGAATTTTAGGTTGGTCGTGCTAGGATATTGAAAAATGTTATGTTGGACGAAAAAGTGATTTAAGAAGAGTATAAATAGAAGGAGGAACTCCTCATTTTATCTTTTGTTCATCTAATCATGGAGCTTTGAAAAATGTGTGCACTTGTGGAAGAGGAAGGTCTTCTAGGGTTTGAAGATGGATTTGAAGATATTTTTGATGATACTCTCTTGAAGGTTTTTCTTAGTGTTTCCAAGGTTGTCTAAGGAAGATAAAGGACACATTATGAATTGGAAGGGATGTTTTCTTGTAGGTTATTCTTTGGATGAGGCTAATATAGAAGGTTATTATGCAAAAATTTGGAACTGACTTGAAGGTGATCATATGACATAATTAGGGCTAATTATGGTGGAGATTAAAGGAAAATCTTGAAGCATATTATGGTGCATCTATAGAAAGAGGTGTTGTCTATTAAAAGAGAGCAGATTGGCATAGGGTCAAAAATCAAAAGTAAGTACAAGAAGAAGCATAAGGAGCAATAATAGCAACAACAGTATCAGTAGTAGGGTATTTGTGTCTCCAGTAGGTCAATGTTTACATATTACCGAGTTGGTGCTTAGTTGAGGAGATTGGTGTCTCTAGTAGGTTGGTGCCTACATATTGTTGATTTGGTTCTCGTGTCGTTCTCATTTGAGGGGATTGGTGTCTCTAATAGGTTGGTGCCTACAAAAATTTCCAATAGTAGGTTAGTGCCTACATGAATTTATAAAGATAAGTTGTTGTGGTTTTTTCTTGAAATGGTTTCCATGTTGTATCTCGTGTTCTATGATTTGAGATTATGTGTTGTTACTATTTCATAGTCAATGAATGATTGTTGACTACTTATGTAAATAAAGAAAAAGTATTATACTGATTCACCCCCCCCTCTCAATATAACCATAATACCAACAATGAGTTGTTCTTCTGTCATGGATCTTTACATAGCCACATATTTTGCAAGACTAAGAAATAATGATTTCACAAACCAATCTCCTAAGAATGCATTGGAGATATATATTTTGATAAGTCTCTGACAGCTCTGCTAATCATGAATATGATTAGATATATGAGTTGGATTAGTTTGTCAAAGTGAAATCAATAGTTTTGTACTTGTTTAGTAAAATATATGTAGTTGAAAATGTGTCAAGAAAACCATAGATAAGGAGGAAAACTATGTGAATGAGCCATGATGCAATTTGATATACCATTTTGTAGCGCTTCTTATGTTGGTTGTGGAAACAGATCTTCAAGTCTCATAGATGATGACTTAGCCGTGTTTGAACCCCAGGTTTGGTTATGATCCCGGCCTGATGCTCAGGGGGTCCGGGGGCCAGCGGGCCCTCAAGAAAGGGGGGTTCGAGGGCATAGCCCCCGAGAAAATTTTTTGGGGTTGTTTTCGCTAGCAATTTTCGGGCCCATGGTTTTGGGTAACCCATGGTATTTTCCCATTGTATTTCGCTTATAAAAGAAAGACATTGTAATATGGCTAGGGTTGATGTATTAGGTTTTATGCATTGTAAATATCTCTGAGATCAAAAGAGAGACTATGAAACAGTGAAGAGGAAGTGCAGCGGTTGTGCTGTAGGTTGTATCGCTTCACTTCGCTGGATGGTACAATAATAAGGACCGACAACTTCAGTGTGGACGTAGCCCAAGTTGGGTGAACCACGATATATCTATGTCTCTCTTGTAATGTGTATGTGTGATTATATTTGCATTTCTCTTTATTGTTATTTCTTTTGCGATCTTATTTTTCTAACAATTGGTATCAGAGTCAAAGGTCTATTTGGCAGATAAACCCGTAGGAAGGTAGGGTTTCTGGTTCGAGTGGGAGCAATGGCAGGAGAAGGAAAGTTTAAGGTCGAGAAGTTTAATGGCCAAAACATCCAGTTATGGAAAATGCAAATGGAGGACTATCTGTACCAAAAGGATCTATTCCTACCATTGGGAGGAAGAGCAAAGCAGCTGGCGGCCATGAAGGACGAAGAATGGGAGGTTCTTGACAAAAACGCTATGGGAATAATATGACTGAGCCTAGCTTCATCAGTGGATTTCAATATCTCAAAAGAAACGACAACTAAGGGTTTGATGAATGCACTGGGTAAGCTATATGAAAAACCCTTGGCCTCCAACAAGGTATTTCTTATGAAGCGTTTATTTAATATGAAGATGTCTGAAGGTGGATCTGTTACTGATCATTTAAATGAGTTTAATACAGTTACAAATCAACTAAGTTCTGTAAGTGTGAACTTTGATGATGAGGTTAGGGCTCTTCTAATCTTGTGTTCATTGCCAGAAAAATGGAATAGCTTGGTCATGGCTGTAAGTAACTCTGTCTTTGGTTCAAACACCTTGAAATTTGATGATGTTATTGGTGTTATTCTTAGCGAGGAAATGCGAAGAAAAAGCACAGGTGAGACATCAGTTAATGCGTTGACCATGAAGAGCAGGGGAAGACAAAAGGAGAGAGGAAAGAGACAAGGTAATCGTGGCAAGTATAAAATGGGAAGATCCAAGTCCAGACTGGGAAAAATAAAGTGTTGGAACTGTGGAAAGAAAGGACATCTGAAGAAAGACTGTAGATATCTAAAGAAGAAAGGAGATGCACAACAGGAAACTACCTAGGAAGCAAATGTAGTAGGTGATGTGTTACAAGATGCTTTGATTCTTACATTAGATAATACTAGTGATTATTGGGTAGTAGATTCAAGGGATTCATGTCATGCTACACCCCATAGGAAATACTTTCATAATTATGTTCCAGGCAATTTTGGACATGATTTATTGGGTGGTGATGAGCCATGTAAAATTGTTGGAATGGGTAAGGTATAGATAAAAGTTAAGAATGGAATTGATTGGTTGTTGAAAGATGTAAGGCATATTCTTGCTATGAAAAGAAATTTTATCTCAATAGGGAAGTTGGGAGATGGTGGCTGTCTATCTACATTTGGAGAAAAGTGGTGGAAGATCACTAAAGGATCAATGGTGATAGAAAAAGGAGACAGGGTAGGTATGTTGTATTTATGTTTTCATAATACTGACCATTCTATCTCTTTAGCTTCCACAAGAACAGATACAACATTGTGGCATCATAGGCTTGGCCACATGAGTGAGAAGGGGATGCAGATTCTCCACTCAAGGAAGTTGCTGCTAGATTTGAAGCAGGTAAGTTTGGAATTCTGTGAAAACTGTGTTTATGGAAAACATAAGAGAATCAGATTTCTCAGGGTTGGGAAACATAAGAAGAATGAAAAGTTAGAGCTTGTGCATATAGATGTATGGGGACTGGATCAGGTACAATCTCTTGGTGGCTCTCATTATTATGTTACATTTATTGATGAGTCAACTAGAAAAACTTGGGTTTATTGCATTAAATAGAAATCTGATGTGTTTGCTACTTTTAAGAAGTGGAAAGCTTTGGTTGAGAATGAGACAGGAAAAAGGTTGAAGTGTCTCAGATCTGATAATGGAGGTGAGTACTACGGCAAGGAGTTTGATAGTTACTCTTCATACCATGGGATTCGTAGAGAGAAGACAATCCCAGGAACACCACAAGAAAATGGCATGTTAGAAAGGATAAACAAAATGATCATGGAGCACGCAAGGTGTATGAGACTACATGCAGGGTTTCCCTTACAGTTTTGGGCGGATTTTGTAAATTCTGTTGTTTATTTAATAAACAGAGGACCTTCAAGTGCTTTGGATGGTGGTATTCCAGAGAAGGCATGGATAGATAAAAAGTTAAACTACTCATTTCTGAGAATGTTTGGTTGTGAAGCATTTGTCCATATTAATAAAGATAATATAACAAAGCTTGAAACTAAATCCAAGAAATATACCTTTATTGGATATGGGGTTGATGATTTTGGTTATCGCTTATGGGATTATGAAAATAACAAAATCATTAGGAGTAGAGATGTAATATTCAATGAAAATGTCATGTATAAAGATTAGTTGCAGGGAAAGAAACAGGAAAATGAAAAAACAGAGTACACAATACTTGATGAAATTAAATAAAATGAAGTTCCAAAGGTGCCAGAAAATCAAGAACAGTAGCAAGTACCTGAAACTCCTGCAACTGCAAGAAGATCTACCAGGTCAAGTAGACTCCTTGAACGATACTCTCCTTCAATGTATTATTTATTGATGGCTGATGCTGGTGAACCAGAGTGTTATGAAGAAGCAATGTGGGTGGAAACTAGAAAGAAGTGGGAGCAATGCATGAATGAGGAGATGGACTCATTGGTAGGAAACCAAACTTGGGATTTGGTTCAGTTGCCTGGTAGTAAAAGAGAATTGCAGAACAAATGGATTTACATGTTGAAGGAAGAAGAAGAAGGTAAGAAGCAGTACAAGGCCAGACTTGTTGGAAAGGGGTTTGCACAGAAGAAAGGTATAGATTTTGATAAAATATGTTCTCCTGTTGTTAAGATGACTTTAGTTAGGACTATCTTAAGTCTAGTGGCAGTAGAAGATTTGCATCTTGAATAGTTAGATGTAAAAACAACCTTTCTCCATGGGGATATGAAGGAAGAGATATATATGTAGTAGCCACAAGGGTATGAGGTCAAAGCGAAGGACAATTTCATATGCAGGTTGAAAAAGAGTTTGTATGGATTGAAGCAAGTTCCAAGGTAGTGGTATTTAAAATTTGGCAGGTTTATGATAGAACAAGGTTATAGTAGATGTCATTCTGACCACTGTGTTTATTTCAAGAAGCTATACAATGAAAGATATATTATCTTGTTATTGTATGTTGATGACATGCTTATTGCAGGGTCTAACATGTAGGATATAAATGTGCTCAAAAGGAAGCTAGCTAATTCATTTGCGATGAAGGATTTGGGTGCTGCAAAGCAAATCCTTGGTATGAGAATAACAAGAGACAGGAAAAATTGCAAATTGACATTGTCTCAGGGTGAGTACATACAAAATGTGTTGGAGAGGTTCAGAATGTAGAATGAAAAACCAGTTAGTACACCTTTTGCCAGCCATTTCAGTCTAAGTAAGGAAATGTGTCCCAAGACACAAGAACAAACATATTACATGTCCAAGATTCCCTATCAATCAGCAGTTGGTAGCTTGATGTATGCCATGGTGTGCACAAGACTAGATATTGCACATGCAGTGGGAGTTGTGAGCAGATATATGAACAATCCATGTAAAGAACATTGGAATGCAGTACAATGGATTCTCAGGTATTTGAGAGGTACTACCACTCAGGCATTATGTTTTGGAGGTTCAGACACTATTCTACAGGGATATGTTGATGCAAATATGGCAGGTGACAAGGATAGCAGGCGGAGCACCATAGGATATGTGTTTACTATAGGTGGAACAACAGTACGTTGGATTTTGAGATTGCAAAAGGTTGTTGCACTTTCAACAATGGAAGCAGAGTATGTTGCTGTTACAGAGGTTAGTAAAGAGATGATTTGGTTGCAGAGGTTTATGGAGGAAGTGGGTAAAGAAGCAGAAGGATAGCAGGTTGTATAGTGACAGCCAGAGTGCCATTCATCTTGCAAAGAACTCAACATTCCATTCTAGGACTAAACATATACAACTCAAGTACCATTTCATACGCTCTATTCTGGAAGATGAACTGTTGAAGCTGGAAAAGATACACACTAGCCAGAATCCCGTAGACATGTTCACAAAGGTAGTGACCAAAGAGAAACTGAGTTCTTGCTCAGTTTCAGTTGGCCTTCTAGCATGAAGGTGAGGAGGAGAAATTTGCTAAGTCCAAGTCCAGCAAGTGCAGCAACAGTGGAGTTGCTGTGATCAGTCTTCAAGTGGGAGATTGTTAGTTGTGGAGCCAGATCTTCAAGTCTCATAGATGATGACTCAGCCATGTTTGAACCCCAAGTTTGGTTATGATCCCGACCCGATCCTCAGGAGGTCCGGGGGGGTGTTGACACCCCCCCCGGCTATGGGGCGCGGGGGCATATACCCTGAGAAATTTTTTTGGGGATGTTTTCACCAATAGTTTTCGAGCCCATGGTTTTGGGTAACCCGTGGTATTTTCCCATTGTATTTCCCTTATAAAAGAAAGACATTGTAATACAGCTAGGGTTGATGTATTAGGTTTTATGCATGTTAAAGATCTCTGAGATCAAAAGAGAGACTGTGAAACAGTGAAGAGGAAGTGCAATGGTTATGCTGCAGGTTGTATCCCTTCACTTTGTTGGACAGTATAATAATAAGGACTGGAAACTTCAGTGTGGACGTAGCCTAAGTTGGGTGAACCATGATATATCTGTGTCTCTCTTGTAATGTGTATGTGTGATTACATTTGCATTTCTCTTTATTGTTGTTGCTCTGCGATCCTATTTTTCTAACAAGGTTGCTGAAACAAATGCAATCTAGACCTATCATCGTTTAGGCAGTTGGATAAGCACCATATATGAAATGTCATTACATGGTTAGATGGAGCATCTCCTAGTCATCCATCAAATTTGTGTATATTTGATGGAAGTTTGGTTTGTATTGTTGGCCACCTGTTCAAATGTAGAAAAAGATCATTAATTAGCCAAGATAATTTTGGTATATTAAGAGTAGAAAAAATGGATATCTCATTGTTATTTTCACATATGCTTGATGCACAAGTGGATCCTAACAGCCCCATTGATTTTGTCCCTAGGAACGATTGGCATTCCTAGGTACATTGCCACATTGTGGAGGTGTTACTTCAAAAGATTGGTTTCTTTTTGGGATAGGACCACTCCATTGCAGAATAAGATTGACATTGGTATTATTCCCCCTGACATACTTCCCGTGGTGTAGGTATGATTTCCCCTAAACATGGTTATAGTGTAAAGTAGAGGATCAACCCCTGGGGTATTATCACTCATATGTATAGGATAATTCCAATTGGCATTCATAGCTGAAAGTTTGGTTCTTTCATTCGGAATATAAACACTCCAAGGAAAAGGGTTTCCCCTGGAAGTAGGACATGTCCATGGATTGGGAATACCAAGAGGATTTTGATACCCTCCTTGTGTCTCTGTGTGTGTCACATGAGATTGACCAATACAATGGTATTGAAAATTGATGTTCGGTAGAGAACACCCTCCAGTAGGTATAATTGATGACTAAGTAGATTTACTACCCAGATTAGAACCCAAAAATGTATTGATCGTCACTGACGTGCAATTCAAATTCATACTAGGAATATGCATGTTGATTTTTGGGATTGGTGTGCTAGTTGATGTCATTCCAATAGGGATGGTACTCATATTAAAAGGTGCACTAGTTGAAGTGGAGGATTTATAACCTCTTGTAGCTAATCCAATATTAGCAAGTGTGTATCCATGTAATTCTGACAAAGATATAGGATCAAAATGTGTGTGTTGTGTGTCTCACCAACCTTAAAAAATAGATGCTAGATTTATTAGTGACAGTGATAGTAGCTTTAAAGGTAGGGTTATATCTACACTCAAATGCTATAATACTATGAAGTAGGTGAATATTCAATGTTACAAATCCACAATGCATTCCCTAATATATTTAAAAACAAGCATAGGAAGGGAATTGAATTATTTCATATTAAGCTAAAGAAGAAGATACAAACTTACAATGTAGCTTGATGTCCATCCCTTCTCCTTTTCCATGAGATATCCTTTCTCCACCCTTGCCTTTGATGAAGATGCCAAGCTTTCCAATCCTTCAAATCTCTCTAGCATGCCTTTTTGCTTCCTTTTTCCTCCTCCTACCATACCCCAAATGCCTTTGTTTTATAACATTGGGAAATGGGCTCTCAAGTTTCTCTTTTCAATGTGGGATTATCCCTTTTCTCTTTTTTTGATTTTTTTGCTCAAAAACCCACTTTCCGTAGTATTTTTAGGCTTTTGTCACAAATTTAGGATTCTCAAGCACAATTAATGCAATCTTGTGCATTTCTTCTCAATGTTGACTGATTGAGACTAGATTTGATCCTTTAATTGAGAAATTCAATCACTGAACCTTGTCTCTTTAGGATCCTTTTTTCTTCACTCAATCCTTCCAGTTATGGAAGTAGTGATTAGATCAGAGAGGACTGTTCTCTTATGTACTTGTCTTATGTCTTCATGTTGCAGACACATAGTAAAAAATGCTTCTGCCTTCACTTTGTTAAGGGTGTTAATTTGATTGTTAACAGATTCCCCCTAATGTTTGAGGTCTGAATCAGTGCTAAGGGATGAAATACATTACAGAAATTGATGCTCTTTATACTGGTACTCTTTATTGATCAAAGAAAGGATGAGGAAAGGATAAGCTCATGGGTGCAGGATTCAGGGAAACACCTATAATTCAAACATAGCAATTTCTCAAATATATAACATCTTTTGGAGGAGGGCATACCCATGCTTAGCAGTAAACAAGCATGTCCACGAACAATACACAGTGGATCCAAGTCAAAAGTAAATTTTTCATAAGTGTAAACATGCACTTCGATGGGTGCGAGAACAAGGTCTTCATCGAGCTTCGAACATGGTAGTTTAATCTTGTGCAACTCAAGAAGTGCATCGATGAGTGATACAACTACTTTTCACAAGGTCTTCAATACCAACCGGCAATAGTATGAGTTTATATCATGTGAATGAATGAACTGATGTCAAGCATAATAAAACACCATCTCATTACTAGTCATTGATGTATACCATTAACAGATGCGAAGAGACCTGCCGATAATAATGATGGAATCTAAGGTACTGAGTACAAAATAGCAAGTGCGAATAGATGTTCTGATGTCGAACACTTGTAGAATCAAATAATCAGGGGTCATTGATGTATACCCATTGACATTTGCGAGGAAAGCTGCCACTGATGACTGCAAGATACAGGGTACTCCTAGGTTTTTAGATCCATTTCCTAGATGATGATTTGGTGTCGATAGAAATAGATCCATCAAAAGGAGGGAATTAATGCATCCCACATCAATCGATACGAAACAAAGATCAAGGAAGGCTGACTTGATTGGTTAGGAATAGTTGAGGAATGGCCGACATAGTTTGAAATTCCCTTGAACAAATAACACGATGCAGAATGGACACTTGGTAACATAGGAATTTGAGTGACTGACCATAATGAAATCTTCCAATGCCAGATGCATTAACGAAAGTTCCATTGGTGATGGGAAGGATAAACCATTGGTGGAGATCTGTTCAAAATACTGGTACAATTTCCTAAGGCAAATGTAGATTCTGTATTGATGGCGGATACCAAATTATGTGCCGTATTCAAGGGCGACAAGGACTGACTGTTGCCATTTTCTTCAATGATATAATATGAAATGATTCAATTCTCTCCCTTTTTTTGAATTTTTTGTTTTCCAATTTTTAACCTTTTTCATTTATTAGCTTGAAAAAAGAATAAAGCATGCTATGATACATTAGAGGAAACGAGTGTCTCAAGGGCATGCGACTAAATTTCAAGGGCATGGGTTAGGAAAAGGAAAATATCCATATTGAAAACAAGGGCTGCGTTAGTTATGTACACTCTTACAGATGTTTCCTCCATGGGTATGGGTCAAATATACAAAAACAATGGTTTATAGGAATCTTGTAACAAAAAGTGACTACAAAGGAAAATACGCAACATAAGCAATAAACAACGAAGAAGTTGGCACAGATGTTGAATTGGATATTTTAACACATGCTTATGTAAAATGACAAAAATTTGGGATCCCATCAGGATATGGTCAGAAATTTATGAAAGAGAAATATCTGGTCTCAAACTCTAATTCATGATGGGACTAATAGGGCTCCCATACCTTCGAGAATAACTCATCATGGGAAACAAAATGGAAATGGGGGGCTGATAAGGGTGTCCCATGTTCAGTAGGATCTTCTCTCGAAATGGTGGAAAATAAATATATGAAGGGCCAACCCACCAATTTCCAACAGGTTCGACCCTATGGCAAGTTTGGGTTGCAAAAGGTTCAAATGCATCTTCAAAAAGGGATAGCTTAAACCTATATGCAATCTTCCAAATATACCAAATCAGATCGAGGAGCATGCAAATCGTGCTTCTATACTTGGGTATATTTAATCCAATTATACTCCTAGTGGCCCCACAAAAGATGTCCTTAGGTGGGTGCAACCAAATGTTCACAACTTTAGGGATATCTTCATCTGATGATAAAATGTAATCCAAGAAATCATGTGAGTTGGGATATCTCATAGCCTAAATGGGCCAATTAACCAGATCATATTCTTCCATTAAGGGAAGTTTTTGATCTGAATCTGCCGAAGCTATTTGAGTAGCTTGGTATGAAACTTCTACGGAAGATAGGGGTGATCCAAATGCTTTCCAACATTTAAATGACATTACACAAGATGATCTCCCTTCATCTACTATGGTTCGAAAAATATTCTTATCATGAGTCGTTGCTTTAACAGGAAAAGCAACTTTGGAAGGGTTCCTACATATTGAATGGTCTATGTCTGATGTGATCGAAGTTGCATCGGATGGATCAACAACACCAATTGTAGACAATAGTTCCTTTTTTGCACAGGATGACGTTGCAATACCTCCAAGGTCGACATGGCACATGGTACTTGAGCTAGGTCCTCAAGAACAATATCGTTCTGAGCAGCTCGTGTGTTAGGATTATGCATTGTTCTATGTAGAACACCTTTGGGAGGGTGTGGTACTAAGTCTATGGTTGGTTTCTCAATGGAGAGAAAACCACTTGGCTGTGATATCGATTGATCCGATGTACTAGGAGAGACATCATAAGAATCAAGTCTTGTTTGAATGTTCATCTCATGATGACACATGAAGACATTGGCATTGGGATCATTGCCCTCTTGCGGGGGGGTTGGTTGGTTTCCCCTTGGTAGGGGTACCAGTGTAAAAATAGTGGGTTCTTGTTTCCGATCAAATTAAGTCATGTTCGGTGCATCCCGTTTCCTAGAGTTAGCATTTTGCTTACTGTTGTAGTTCTTATTCTTTCCTCTAAGGTCTATGGATTGGACTATAGGTATTTCAAAATTTTGGGAAGGATTAGCACTTTGCTTACCCTTATACTTATTATTCTTTCCTCTAATTTCTATGGATGAGACTAAAACGATGTTAGAAGTGTTGAAAGGATTATCAAGTTGCTGCATTGCCTGGCCAATTGTGGGTTGCGAAGTTTGAATAGAAACTTATCCCAAGTGTTGGGTATTCTTCTCAATTTGGTTGATGGAATCCATCATACCATTGGCATGAGGTCCATGTGGTGGCCCAGCTGGATCAAATGAAGGTCTTGTAGGTTGGTTCCAAAAATATTGGTTACTTCCTAGAACCTGACCACTCCATTGTGGAATGGGGTTAATGGCTTGATTGCCCCCTTGTGGGGTTAGTACCCAAAAATATTGGTTAATTTATAGAACCAGACCACTCCATTGATGTGGTTCTTGGGTGTGATAAGAATTCCAAGGTGGGTTGCCCCTTTGTGGAGACTGACCCCAAGAAGATTAGGTACTTCCTAGAACATGACCAATGGGTGGATTGCCTCCTTGTGAAGGTGGGCCCCAAGAATATTGGTTACTTCTTAGATCCCAACCACACCATGGAGGTTGTCCTTGGGATTGAAAAACATTCCAAGGTTGGTTTCCTCCTTACAGAGGTTTCATCCAAAAAGATTGGTTACTTCTTGAATGTTGTCCATTCCATGGTGGAATGCGATGGATGGATGGATTTCCCCCTTGCAGACGTCTTCCCCAAAAATATTGGTTACTTTCCAGAATTTGACCAAACCAGTGATTGTTTCCTTGGTTTTGATAAGATTTCCAAGGTTGATTTTCTCCTTGTGGAGGTGGGCCCCAAGAATATTGGATACTCCCGGAAACATCCCCACTCCATTGCAGAATGGGTTTGATAGGTGGATTTCCCCTCGGCATTGTGCTAGGATAAGTCAGAGGATAACCGCCCAGGGCATTTCCACTAATCTATGGAGCATAACCCCAATTGGAATAAATGTTCCATGGTTCATTGCTTCCGCCAGGAATATTACCATTCCATGGTGAAGGGTTTCCCCCAAAAGTAGAATTTGGACAAGTGTTAGGCATACCAAGAGTATTTTGGTTTACTCCTTGTGTGTTTTGACCTTGATTACCTGAACCATATGGAAAACCAGTGTTTGGTAAGGCACACCCTTCAGTAGGGATTCCTGTAGACAAAGTCAATGTACTTTTAGTATTGGAACCAAAAACTGTACCAAATGGCACTGAAGTGCTGGTTGAACTTGTGCTAATAATAGGTATAGTAACTGTTGGGATTGATGTAGAGGCTAAATTGGAAGTATTTCTACCTCCAAGAATTCTTTGATGTTGTGACGATATATTCCCTTGTGCTCCTGATGAAGCCATAGGGTCAGTTGTTGAATTTTGCATTGTCATTCAAACTTTCAAAAAGAGGTTTGATATTACCCAGTGACTCACAAACAGTAAGTAAAGTTGGTTCTGAAAGACTCATCAAAGGTGGAATTACATGAGCATTTGTGTGATATTTCAATGTTTCAATTTCAACTAAAGTAAGATCATCAACTGTGTCTATATTCAATTTGTGATGTGATGGTGAATTCGCACGGTTTGTTTGATGTTGTTCTTCTCTAGTAATATTAATTGAGTTTAAAATCAATTTTGTTTCCAAGTAACTAGGATGTGGTTTTTGTATCTATCTTTGCAATGTAGCAGGGCCTTCAATGTAGTCAGTTTTGGTGACTCACCCCACTACCACTGTGACTGGCAGATAAAGAGAGTAGCCACTTTTAATATTTTGATAAAAGGATGTGTTTAAAATGATATTCTTAATCACAAATAGAATCAAACAATCCTAAGGAAGTATAGACTCAAAAAAAGAAAAAGTTTCTACACAGTAAAAATTCCTATAGATCCAAGCAAGCAATCTACTTTTCCAAAGAACCGAAGATAATTGAAAAGATGGATTAGGGGGCCTTCCAAAACTAGTATTTACTAAGGGATATCAAGCCTCAAACAATTGCTAGCAACGAAGGTGTGAGAAATAGTTCCAATAAACTTTAATCACCAGGGGTGCAAGTGTTGGTTCCTGACCAATCACTCTCCCAAGCAGTAAAAGCTTCAAAGTATGTCTTAGGTACTACAAGTGTCCCCCACTCACAATAGACTCTGTGATATCCTAGGAATAGCAACTAAGGCTACCAATTCACAATCAACGGTCGAGTGGAATAGTTGTAAGTCTAGGACAACTCTCATAACCAGGTACTCTAGAAAAGTGATGTCACCCCGAGGACTTGTCACTTCACATAGAATTCCATGATGAGATCATGTCCCACTAAACAAGAAAGAGGGGGGAACCACCCTTAGTTATCCAGATTGACCTCGTGCTTGATGCATGTGTTAGATTCACGTCCGGACAAGTGTTTCATGCTACTAATGGATTTGAAATCTCATTAATCAATGCTAGTTTCAAAATTTTTGTATCCCAAGAGTGTTAACTCTCCAAAACTAATCTAGGGCACTAACCTAACCTTGTTGGTGATATGAAAAATCAAATCTTTGTTAGTTTTAGATTAAGCGCCAATTTTAAGGGTTGTTTGCTTAGTTTCAGGAGTGGATGTGAAACTGGTGGTGTGTTGACTCGAAAATTCGAACCAAACAATGCAATATGCTCACTACTCTACCTTTCAATTCAGTAAATGTTATAAACTAATGAAAAGTTAGAGGTTCAAGTGTGTCTTTCAAACATGCAAAATTAGTTTCGTATATTTTTGATATTTAGGCATAGTTCTTCTGAAATATGGATAATAAATGATTTCAAAGATCAATGTAAACCAAAAAGATATCTCAGTGAAAATGAATCTAATTCTATTACACGATGGATCTCTGTTTCTCGTTGGTAGGGCCACCTGAGAGTGAAAACAAAGAGGATATGCAAACCCCTTTAGAATGCTTATGAATTAAATTCTAGGCTATTACACTTGAGATCCACTTTCTTGTTCACAAGATCGCCCGAAGGCCCAAGTGAAGAGGATACGGTGGCTCGAGAACTGTATGCAAAAATTGAAATCTACACTATTACACTTGAGATCCACTCTCTCATTTGTAGGGCTGCCTGAAAGTGCCAACAAAGAGGATACGGTGGCTCAGACACAACTTATCACAAGAAAATTGAGATCTAAATCCACAACTTTATCTAATTGTGCATGAGAATAATAAAAATATTGTATATCCAAAACAAAATTTGACTAATTAAAGCGTGTTTTCGGTTTTGGAAAGAAATTGTTTTCAAAATATATCAAAGTGTGATGTTCAAATTTTTTATTTTTTTTAATGCAAATGTGTTCAAGTGATATTTTCATATGTCATAACTGAGATCTGATTCCAAGTTTCATATAAGCAAGTGTATGAGAGTAAAAAATTAAAGGGACTTAAGGTTCTTTAAACAAATATTCATGTTTTTTTTTCAATTTTCACTATTTGCAAACCATGAAATGAATCAAAATTCTTGAAGGATTGATCCACTCAGAAGTTGGCATTGTTGTCGAATGATAACTTCAACATCATCAAGTAATCGACTTCGACAAGTTACAAATTCGGCATGACTTCGACAATGCCAACAACCTTAAAACGTTTCGCGACATCGGCAAGAAGTGTCGACCTGCGACTTGCAACTATCGAACCATGACAAATTGTCTCTCTATGTTCCAGGCTACTGTAATGGTTGAACTTTCGAACCATTCTATATAAACATGTATAATATTGTATAATATTGTACATAAGGAACCCAAGCGTCTCAGCATTCTATATAAACATGTATAATATTGTAACATACATCATTGAATCGATCAGGCATTCAGTCATCGAGTAATAGAGAAATTAGTTCACATTCCTGCATATTGTCTTTGTGTATTTGTGTTTATCTATGTAGTGTATTCCTTCTTTGCTTAGTCTATTCTTTAAGCTTCCTCCATAACAGAGCTGACTCATTCAGTCAAACTGTTGACCCCCTCGTACACCTGGGCGTATGTAGATCATTGGTTTTAGAGCAATCAGTTTTGTTCATGCTTAAGTTTTGCGTAAGCACTTCCAGCAAAGTTACTTGACTTATGCTGGTTCAAACATGCTCACAATCTTAGCAATCCAAGCAGACGCTACCTACAAAAATGGGAGAAGAAACAAACGATAGACATGCAATGATTGAGAAAACACAACTTATTAAGCAAGCGCTGGCTCGACAATGGACTAAAATGTTCACCCAGTTCAATGAAATTCTCACACGATTTTCTTCGACATCCAGAGGATTTCTGATGAGAACGAACTTCGACAAAATCAGTCCCTTCAAAGTGAAAATCAATTTGGACATACCAAATCTTGAAGGCATGATTGACGCGGAATCCGTTGACAATTGGGTACAACAATTGGAATCCTATTACTCTGTGAATCAACTCTCGGAATATGACAAGATCAACATTGCATCCTTAAAGATGTCAACATATGTACTCTGTTGCTGGGAGAACCTATCAACAAAGATGGAGAAAAGTAGAGATCCCATCGACACATGGGACAAATTTGTCGAATACGTTCGAAAATAATTTTACCCGCCCAAATATCTTGAACAATAGTATAAGAAGTGGTAGCATCTAAGGCAACGGAAAGACCAATCAGTACAGATTTACACCGACGTGTTCTATTGACTCATGGCTAGACTTGGCGTCCAAGAAGAGAAATTGCTTGTTCTGAAGTACATCAGCAGATTGTCCCAGTACATTCAGCAGGAGATGGAATTTATGACTATCAATAGGCTTGCAAATGCTTTCCACTATGCCAGCAAATTGGAAACCAAGTAGAAAGGAAAATCATGCTTTGCGACAAATCCGAAATCAAGATGACCACCCCACAAGAAGGCACCAGCTGACTTTGACAAGTCAAAATATTCTTAGCCGACACCGCCAAATCCATATCACAATAAAAATCCTTTTTGAAGAGGGAACGTAGCAAACAACTATCTACTGATAAATGGTGTGATTACCACCACTCATCTTGGCATGATACGTCTAAATGCAAGGCTCAAAAGAAATTTTTGGCAAACGTGTCGACATTCAACACATTCAACAAGACAATGGAAGAATCTAGTCCAGACGCAACAACCCTTTTGACATCAACATCGACCACTCTAGCAGCCTCGAGTATCGTTGACAAGGAGGAATGGGAGTGCCTGTTCCATACATGGATATGGGTTTAGAGCAATCCATTACATCTGATTGTGGATAACGGTACCCAGAAGAAATTCATTTCTGAAAATCTCATGAAGAAGCTAGGTCATGTCACCACTCCGCAACCTCATCCTTACAACATCGAGTGGATGAAGGATGGACAGGAACTATGGATCACCCAACAATGCAAACTCGGATACTTTATAAAGACTTTCGAAGATGAAGTACTCTGCAATGTGGTGCCACTCTTTGTAGCCAATGCCTTGTTTGGGAAACCTTACTTGTGGGATTTCCATGGAAGTTATTAGTCATGACCTTAGAATTTGATTGTCAAAATATGAAATCGATGGTACGACATACTAGAGTGACGACCTACACCAACGGTCTCAATGATATCTTCTAAGTAAACAAAGAAGCTCATCAATCATGCTTAGATGTTCGCATTAATCATGATCAAATAGCAACATTCTAGGAAGACTGCAGCGACAAGTCGACTCATTGACCAATGCAGCTCTCGACAGAAGTAGTTGATCGACAATGTTCTCAACAAGTATCAAAGTTTATTCCAAGATCCAGATGGAGTGCCTTGACATTGTCAGGTAAAACACTCCATTGAACTTGCTCCCGGTTATTATTTTCCTAATGCATTTGTTTACAAAAGATCCATTCTTGAAAATGAATAAATTCATGGACAAATCCAATATTTGATCGACAAAGGTCATATCAGACCAAGCTCCTCTCCTTATGGAATTCCAGTCATCCCTGTTTCAAAGAAAGACAGAACTTGGCACATGTGCATCGACTACCGGGAACTCAACAAAATTTCAGTAAAGAAACGCTACCCTCTGTTGCAGATAGACGAGCTCATCGACTTTCTGAAAGGTGCCAAATTCTTTACTAAGCTCAACCTCAAGTCGAGATATCATCAGATTCCAATCGATCCCACAGATGTGTGGAAAACTGCTTTCAAAACCAAGGAAGGATTGTTTGAATAGTTAGTCATTCCTTTTGGCTTAACAAATGTACCTGCGACCTTCATGCGATACATGGATAACACTCTTACACCTTTCATCGAAAAATATGTCATTGTCTACCTCGACGGCATACTAATTTTCAGTTGAACATGGGAAGAACATGTCGAATAGCTTCGACAAGTCCTCGACACTCTCCAACAACATCGACTTCAGTTGAACATGGACAAGTGCACCTTTGCGATGACCAACATCAAATATTTGGGGTATGTAATTGACTCTATAGGTATTCACGTAGATCCAAAAAAAGTACAAATCCTCAAAGAGTGGCCCATTCCTCAAAGCATTTAATAACTAAGAATTTTTCTTGGTTTGGTGAATTTCTATCGACAATTCATATTGGGCTTTAGTCACATAGCCTGGCCCTTGAATCAGTTGATGAAGGGAAATTGGAAAATTGTCTTCAAATGGACACTGACACAATACGAATATTTTGAACAGCTTAAACACAAGCTCTGCACTGCACCAGTACTTGTGTTACCTGATTTGCACTATCCCTTTGAGATTGAGTTGGATGCATCGGACTATGCCTTGGGTACAGTTATCACCCAGTTGCTTTTCATTCCAAAAATTTTAACGACACAGTTAGAAGATATTCAACATACGAAAAATCATTGTACGCCATTGTGCATGCTCTCAAACAATGGAGGCATTACATGCTTGGCAAGGAAATGGTCATCCTCACTAACCATAAGCCTCTACAATTCGCTCCGACCCAGTCAAAACTACAAACAACTCGACAACTGAAGTGGATCAATTACCTACAACAATTCCATTTGGTGGATAAGTATTGGAAATGTAAAGCTAATGTCGCTTCCGATTTCCTAAGTCGACCACCCATTAATCTCCTTTTCAAAGTGATGAGTATGCAGGGATACGAAATGACCGCTTGGCTTCAATTGTATTAGAACGACAACGAATTTTCAATAGTCTATCAACAAGTACAGACCGACAAGTCATTGACCTCCGACTACTTCCTGAAAAACACCTTGCTATACAAGCTTGGACAACTTTGTGTACCGACCGGTGAGCATCGACAACAGGTCATTTGGGACTCACACTACAACAATACTGTGGGAAACTTTGGAGTAGAGAAGACACTTTCTATTATATAGAACTATTTCTTTTGGCATACACTTAAAACTAATGTCAACAAGTACATTCAATCATGTGGTTTGTGCCATTTATAAACCTCCTAATCAACGACAGGGGTTGTACACACGATTACCAATTCCTAGTCGACCACGGGAATCTAATTGTATGGACTACTTGACAGGATATCCTACTACCAAACATCAACATGACGCGATATTAGTAGTAGTCGAAATATTTTCCAAGATGGCCATTCTAATTCCATGCAAGAAGACTAGGACAACACAATAGACTGCTCAGCTCTTCTTCACACATGTTTGGAAACACTTTGGTTTACCGACAACCATTACTTCCAACTGAGATTCCATATTCGTCAACATATTTTGGAAGACCCTCTGGCAACAGCTAGACACACAACTCTCATTGTCGGCATCCTTCCATCCTCATACCAACAGACATATAGAAGTTGTGAATCGCTTGGTAGTACAACTACTTCGCATGTACAACCACAAGCATCAACGAACATGGGATGAAATTATTCCATACATACAACACAACTACAATCGTGCTCAACACAACTCTATGGGAAAGAGTCCATTTGAGATCTATTACAGATTTCAACCCTCAGCGCCTATCGACTTGATCAGCTCCTCGATACAGTTGAAATCCGACCCTGACTACAACTAGCTAGAAGTTGATAAAGCCTTGAAGTTTCGAGATCATATTTGAGACATCCAAAAGCAAGCACATGAAATGTTGCAATGAGCAAATGATAAAGCTAAGGCCTGACACGACAAGCATCGTATTCCTCATTCATTCCAATTTGGGGATAAGGTCTGGTTGCATCTTAAGAAAGAGCGCTTCACCGATCCATACAAGAAACTCAAACCTTTGCGATATGGTCCATACAGTATTATTCGACAAATTAGAGAAAAATCTTTCCATATTGACATTCCTGCATGCCTGGGTCTGCATCTAGTATTCAATGTGGATATTCTTCGACCATACCATGCGCCACTGCTGGAACATAACGACTTACCGACAACAGAACCTGAATACATCCATCCAGATGTTCAGGATCCTCTTCCTTGCGACACCATTGTGGGACGATGAGTACGCTGTACAAGGACAAACACATTTCCTTTTTTTCAGGTTGCTAAAGTTGGACAAATCCCATCCCAAGGAAATTGGTACTCTACTATTGAAATAACCGACAAGTTTCCTCACCTCTCTAAGAAAACAATGGGGACCATTGTTTCTTAAGGAAGGAGGTATGATCCACTCAGTAGTTGGCATTGTTGTCGAATGCTAACTTCGACATCGACAAGTCATTGAATTCAACTGAACTTCGACAAGTTTTGAATTTGACACGACTTCGACAACCCCAACAACTTCAATAAGTTCCTCAACGTCGACCTGGGACTTGTGACTGTCGAACCATGATAGATTATCTCTCTGTCTTCCAGTCAACTGTAACAGTTGAAATTATGAACCGTTGTAACTTCTCTTGTAACTGAACATAATGAGAAGGTACCCAAGCATCTCAACATTCTATATAAGCATGTATAATATTGTTACATACATCAATGAATCGATCAGGAATTTAGTCGTCGAGTAATAGAGAAGATCAGTTCATATTCCTGCATATTGTCTGTGTGCATTTGTGTTTATCTGCATAGTGTATTCCTGCTTTGCTTAGTCTATTATTTAAGCTTCTGCCATAATAGAGTTGACTCATTCAGTCGAACTATTGTTGTTATGGAGAAAAACTTCCTATGGTATGGGGCAGACCACAACAGGAAGATGACTGCTAGAAATCAACTCAATTCTCAAAACAATGTTATATAAATGAAAATGCTAAGATATGGATAATAAGACCAACCTTCAACCGAATGTTCGAAGTAGATCCCCGTTGAGCTTTCAATCTCTACACTTGACCTGCAGATTAGTCTCAACAAAAAATACAAGCATGTGAATATAATATATGAAAGACATTAGCATAATCAATAACATGGTCCATGATATAACAAGTAAATGTAACCCAATGTAATTTAAACAACATTCACAACATCAATTGGACGAGAAAATGAGTATTTCCATTAATGATAACAAGAAGTATATGATACAACCTCTTGCAGGAAATCCATCTGAACCAAGAACTAGGTCCCTCCACTTATGCCTCCATCACTTCAATCCCCCATGCAATGGCAAACTCAAACTATGAAAGGAGTTTGGTAGGTGAACATAAGAAGTTCACAACAACAAGGATTAATGGATGTAGACTCAAGTCACAACAAAAATCCAATAGAGTTACATTGCTCTCTCTTTCTCCTCTCTTCCATACAACATAAGAGCTCAATATATAACCTTACAAACATAGGTGAAAGGTCGAATCGAGTTGTTTCGGGGTACATGGAGGGCCAAAGGTCACCCTAAGACCGCTTTTTGGGAGTAAAAATAGAGTTTTTACTGTTTTTTACCATATAACTCGATGTACGTGGGCTATATTGGTGCAGCCTACATATATGCTGGCTATAGTGGAACAACTAGTGTATAGGAACAAAAATAGGGAACAATGGTTCCTGAAGGGAAAATAATGGATTTGAGTCAATACAATGGATACTGAATGCCAAAAAGTGTTAATGCTCACAAGGTGGAAAAATACGTTGTAATAGTTGCCCCCTCATGCACCTGGGTGCGTGCATATCAAGCATGAACCCTAATCCTATCCAATCAAGGATCTAACAACAAAAGGTGACCTTAAGCAAATGGATATACCACAAATTGTAAGAAAATTTTGAAAGAAATGTCAATTTAGGCCATTTTTAAAGGTTTTTGGAGGGAAATTCCAAATCTGAAGATCTCAAACCAAAACCTCCCATTTTTTTCTTAATTATTGGTAAAATGATCCTAACATGTCTTAAATCAATGTTTAGGTTTGCAAGTACAAAAATGAAGCTTAAATGTGGCCCTAAAGCAATGAAATCTCAAAGCTAGTTCTAGCAATTTTTGCGAATTTGAATCAAGAAAGCTTTAAAAATATTTAAAAATCTTCCAAATATTTAGCTAAATAGGATCCAAGTAAGGTCCAAACTATAATCTAAGGGGTTCGTCATTCAATCCAAGAAGAAGCAATCACAAAAATCGATGTAAGGATGAAGAACCAAGCTCCAAAAAATAAAAAACCGGGGCGACACACCTTCTGGAACAGAGCAGAGCATTGTTGGGGGGGGTGACGCACCTTGAACACATGAAGGATGTGTTGGTGGCTCTATTTTCTAGTGTTAAGGGTGATTTAAAGGGCCTTCAACGCTCTGTGTGCACAGAGAAAGTGTGTTGTCCCTACAAATCAAGAAAAACCTAGATTTGAACTCTTTTTTTCTGAGATTTGTGGGTGTTTAAGAGTGGATTTAGGCCGGGTTTGAGCTTATAAACATGGAACATAAGTTCTTTAAGAGATATTAAGGCAAATTTGGAGTATATATGAAAGGTTAGAACACCAAAAATTGAAGAAAATTTCAAAAACAAATCAACTAGTAAGGTCACAAATCTGATAATAGCTTTAAGGTAGGGTTAGATCTACTTTAAAACATCTATATTACTCTGAAGTAGGTGAATCTTCAATGTCAGAAATCCATAATACATTCTCTAATATATTTAAAATCATGCCTAGGAAGGGAATTGAAATATTTCATATTAAGCGAAAGAAGAAGATACAAACTTACAATGTAGCTTGATGTGCATCCCTCCTCCTTTGTCATGAGCTATCCTTTCTACACCTTTGCCTTTGATGAACATTTCAAGATTTTCAATCCTCCAAATCTCTCTAGCATGCCTTTTCTGTTCCTTTTTCATCCTCCTACCATGCCCCAAATGCCTTTTCTTTATAGCATCGGGAAATGGGCTCTCAAGTTTCTCTTTTCAATGTGAGATTATCCCTTTTCTTGTTTTTTGAATATTTTTTCTCAAAACCCGTATTTTTAGGAATTTTTCACAAATTTAGGATTCTCAAGCACAATTAATGCAATCTTGTGCATTTCTTCTCACTATTGACTGATGGAGACTAGATTTGAGCCTTCAATTGAGTAGTTCAATCACTGAACCTTGTCTCTTTAGGCTCTTTCTTTCTTCACTTAATCCTTCCCATTATGGAAGTAGTGATTAGATTAGAGAGGACTGGTCTCTTCTGTACATGTCTTCTTTCTTCATGTTGCAGGTGCATAGTAAAAATATGCTTCTACCTTCACTTTGTTAAGGGTGTTAATTTGATTGTTGACAGACCGACTGATAGAAAATACAACCAGATCCATAAGATCTATCAAAAATGAATTCATGCAATCAACATAATGGCCTTTAAGTAGTTATATGTCGAAATATTGAGTAGGTTCTTCAACTAAGTCTGCATTTGATTTGTGAGATGATGATAAATGTATAGACTTAGATTGAAGATATTATTCTCTAATGATATTTCCCAAATGGATGATTAATTATGTTTTTGGGACGCTCTGGTTTGAGTTTAGTAAACATCGCTGCATTGTAGTGGGACCAATAAATTCATGTGACTCTCCTCTTTTTCTCCTTGAACAACGGTTTGGGGGGCTAACCACTTTGAAAAACTAGTGTAAGGAATATTTATAATGATGTATATTTTACTGAACAGACAATCCTAAGTTTTACTATACTCAAATAAACACACAACTAAAAATGGTCTAAAATATTCAACAAGCAAAATACTTTCCCTTGAAACAATGAAGTAGTGGAAAGTTGAGATAGGATGCGTTCCAAAATAAGTGTCATTGAGGGATGCCAAGACTCAATAAACAATAGATGAAGGTGTAAAAGAGACAATTACACTAGCCTTCCTTCAATCAATCACTAGGGTTTCAAGTACTCTCCTTCAATGAGCACCTTGCCAAGTAGATGAAATGGATAATCTATGTCTATCTGAGGTACGACAAGCATTTCCTAGAAGTAATCACCCAAGTATAGTCCTAAGAAAATAAAATATGGTTACTACACAAATCAGTGGCTGGCTAGAACAATCGGCATTCAGAATAACGCATATGGGTAGGGAAGGTTGGACGAATGTCCAAGACCCAAAATTATAACAAAGGGATGTCACCCTGAGGCTTGTCACCTTTCTAAAACCTTGCATATGCAAAAATAACACTAACCAAGCTAAAAGGAGATACCAATTTACTTGCTTACCTTATACCTCATGCTTGACATATGTTTTAGGCATTTTTTTTCAAAAAGCATCTCTTGCTAGTAATGGGTTTATCACTCAATAGTAATTACTAGTTTCAAAGTTGCGTGGCCTTGGAGAAGTTAACTCTCTAACCCTATTCCAAGGACCTATTCCTAAGCTTGTTGCTTTCTTTTCAAAATGAATTCTTCATTACTTTTAAATTAAGCATGTTTTTTAAAGGCAATTCAATTAGGTTTAAGAAGTATGGCATGAAATTGATATGATGTTTATGACTCAAAAGGTGGAACCAATCAATGCAATAACAGTTACCAAAAACACATATTTTATTCCATGAACCTCTAATCCATAGCAGAATGAGAGGTTTATGTTCTTCTTTCAATCATGCAACATGCAATTAATAAAAATAATTAAATCAACTCTTCTCTTGAAAAAGAAAAAGGCCAATGTAAACAAAACTTCAAATTCTTCTTCTTTTCAATGAGTACTTAAATCCAATGAAATGGTAAAAGAGGTTGATTCCTTTCCTAACGTAAATCACATGCAACACTTCCTAAAGTTTAGATTGATCATTCAATTTGTTGAAAATACTTGTAAGACAAAAAATTAAATCAAATTTAGTACTTCCAAATTTTTTTCTTATGGGTTTCGATTGATAAAGGATTTTCAAGAGCATGGAAACATCGACTAGTCTATACTAATTATTTTAAACCAAAAAAAGCTTTAACAAATAAATTTTTATAGGAAGCACACACCCTATGAAATGCAATTAAATCAATAATTGAAACCAATATCTCCCTAAATTAGTATGCTTTGAAAAGACAAACAGACAAATCCTACTAAAAAAAATGACCTAACCATAACCAATTTCTTTTATCAATTTCGAAGATGTAAAATTGAAAATTCCCAAACACAATGAGCCAAAATTCTTTCCAAAATGATAGAATCTTGTCCCCAATTCTATCTAATTTGGCTCATGAGTTTGTAATCAAAACATCTGAAGCAATCTATAAGAAATACAACTCAAGAGCAAGCAACAACCAACATGTGGAAATTTGAAATTTTGAGCAAAAGTGTCAATAAACCACTAAAAAATTCAAATTAGTTGAACAATGAAGCAATAGGGAAGTAGATCTTAACCTGCTATGGGTAAGCTCTGTAAGTCACATATCGAGGCAAATTTTAAGAAAAAAATCAATTGTCAAGTGGAAAAATGGCTCTTTCCACATGTAGTCGCCCCAATTTGGCCCATGGATGAAAGGTTATAGCAAGACAACACAATGTATTGTCACAATGATGTAAGTCGAGAGACAAAAAACTTGCATGCCTTTACAACAAGTAGGCCCCCACGAAAAGATAGTGCTATGTTCAATCTATCCATGTGACCGGTGGCTTAGGTTAATTACGAAGGCCCTATATCAATTTCTCGCACCCTGAGTATGTCTGTCACAACATTCGCCTCCCTACGAGGAAAGAGGATCATCTGCTCCTTTACATAGTATGCAGGAAAATCATCACATAAACAATATTCTCAATGTATTAAAAATGCAAGGAATGGTCGTAGGTTCGAAGCACTGTTGGTCATGCTTAGGCTAATTGAAGGAATGGCATTCCAAGCTTGGCCTCTCCCCTTTCTTTTACACACATATCCATGAATAATGAAGTTGTATTATGTATGTGTGCAACCAGCTTACGATGTGGACGTATTAAATAAAAAAATGCTAGTACAATCAACGCTCTTATAGGCCTGTCATCCTGACTTGAATCTAGAAAATACTCTTTTGGATGTAAGTGCCGCACCTCATCTCAAGATATGTGATTTTGGCTATTTAAAGTCTTATGTATTTCATTCACAACCCAACTCAACTGTTGGGACACCTGCATACATAGGTTTAGAAGTTTTGTCCCGGAAAGAAGATGATAAAATTGATGATGTATGGTCATGTCGTGTGACTCCTTATGTTATTTTAGTAGGAGCATATCCATTTCAGGATCCTTAGGAACCAAATAATTTGTGCACTAGTATAATGAGCATGCAATTTTGCATCTCAGATTTTGTTCACATCATGCCCAAATATTGGCACTCTCTTTCTAGAATTTTTGTTCTAGATCGTGTCTTGCAAATTGCAATGACTAACATCTAAGATCACGAGTTGTTTTGAAGAACTTAAATGCATACTTGTTCGATTTTCATACTTGCAATCAATATGATTGTGTATACCAACTTGCACATAGCACTACTAAGATTATGAGAATTATTGATAAAGAAAAAAAAGGATTATTACAGTAGGATCAGGGAAAGAAAATTAATTTGGAGTTGGTATTTATTTAGATGACATGGATATGGATGATGATGTTGAACTAAATAGAATGTTAATGGATATTTTTCGGTGGATTGGTGACATCTTTGTTGTCTTAATTAATAGGATAAAACTAGTCGTGTCTCATCCTTCTAAAGAAAAACTAGTTCATTTCGCATCCTAGTTCAACGGCTATAGAAAGCATGATACATAATAGATCCTTTCCTTTTTTTTTCGAATGGTACAGTTTTGAAAAGTCGTCTAGTAGAATGATGGGTGATAAAAAAACTAGGGAGATAGGGTAAGAACATCCATCCAGTCTCGAAGAAGCTATTATAAGGCCAACTTACATCTGAAATTGGAAGCAACTTGACTCTTTAAGGTCTACAATACAACTACCAAAGACTAAGCATGTGAATCATTTTCGAGATATTATCATACGTCCACTAGATTTCCAAGAAAATGAAACATTGAACGTTAATGAAAAATTCCCAAGCTTCCAAAGGAAGCTAAAACACTAATCTATCTTTTGAACCCCTTTAAATAGACGGCGAAGGTGAACAACATTTCATCTATCTTTTGATCCCATTAAATATAAGTCAAAGGTGAAAGTCTAAAGGGAATCATGTCAGAGGTAAGGAGTAGGTACTATCAGGTTCCTTGTCATTTTTTTCCCTTCATACGCATTTATCCAAGGGCCTAACAATGAAGTGATGGAAGGTAAGGCTACTTCTAGGTCCATCCATTATGGTGAAGGTAGAGTATCATTTCGTCAAATGTATGCTCTATTATTATGCAGGCTTTTTGTGCTTTTCTATATATTCTAAAGATTAATGTCTGCATGGATGCAAGTTACCTTCATGACAACTAAGCATGAAGTATTCACACTGTCTAGGTTTCACCCAAATGAACCTTGAACATTGAGAGCAACATAGGATCTCAAAAACCTCTTGTCCTTAGGGGTATAAAACTATTACGGTTTTTCGTACCAGTGATTATCAAATTTCACCTCATCAATAGAAAAATATTTTGGACATGCCTACATCCTTTATCATTTGTTTAATGATCAAACAATTTTTTTTTCACTTTATTTAGCCTTTTTACAATATATTTATTGTAATATAAATATTCTTTTGAATGGTATATATTTGGAAAATTTTCACATTGTAGGCATTTAGTTTTTTAATGTACTTTGTATAAAAACGAAATGGCTACCATATTCTATTTTCATGCTCTAAAACTTAGAGTAAATCAATAAGCTGAAAAGTGTCATTTTACAAAAACACTCATAGCTCAAAGATAATATCCCACATATGTGATTTTTTATGCACAATACATAATGAAATAAATTACATTATGCAAATATGATTTTTGTGCTTAACTAACATATTTGTTCTGCATACATAAAGCAACTAAATAATCTAAAACATACATAAGGACATTTTTAATAATTTTGCTTTCATTGGCTAATGCCTTTATTTTGATTCATTAGTAGATCATTTTCTTTGTACACAATTATTTCATAATTTTGCTTGATTTTTTAAATTTTTTTGTATATTTTGTAGCTAACATTTTCAATTTTACACATTAGTTAGCCATTTCAATTTTTAAAATGATGTCATAATGCTCCTAGTATATTTTGCACATATTTTCATGGCTAATGCTTTAGTTGTTAATGCGTTTAATTATGTTAGCTAAATAGTTATTTTTAATTCATTAATGCGTATACTTCCACCAACTAACCTAGTGAATTCAATCGACTGGGCACTTTAAGCATCGCCTAATTTTCCATCCATGCCTTTTGTTTGACCAGCCCTTCAAGGGTCTCTTTCAACATTCTTTCCCAAGTCATTATGAGGATCAAAATACAAACCCTAAAACTAACCCTAGATGGCTACCAAGCTATGATAAATATTGGGTCGTTAGGAGGAGAAGGGGTTCCATTATGATGATGTTATAGTATTGTTCCATTGCTGAGAAACATAAAGGGAGTGGATATTAGAGATGAACGTAGGAAGTAGGAGATCCTATAGTAGTTGTGAAGGCCATAGTGAGACGAATAAATATTTCGCTCATACAATAATATTCACCAAAAGACTTGGTAAACCGGATAAGCCATAATAATAATTTGTATTGATGATAGGATGATAGATTACCATGGTGTCTTGGTCTTAAATATGGCTTGGAAACTTGATGTTGAGGAGACACCTATTTTCATAATAACCTAACTATTAATTAATTAATTAATTAATTATTATATTATTTATGTTCGTTACATTTCCACTCTCTTAGAAAGGATTTTTCCTCAAAGCCTTATAATGTTGTCGCATCTTTCCTTGCGACGTCGTAGCTGACGAAACATGTCGATACGAACTTCATAGTGTAGAGCATAACTTCCGATATATAAACGAATCAATCCATCCCAATTTGATTTGTTGTGGAATGTTTGGATTCCATATTGATCTTTCGTCGGGAGCTTTGATCACATTAGTACCAATCTATTTTGACAATTCCCATTTTTTTGGATATTGGTTTTTATGGTTGCGGTGTCGATAGGGAATTTTCATAATGTCATTTTCATGGTTTTTTGAGCATTGATATGAGTTGGAAGTTTTATTTTTCCTTCTTGGGGTTTTAATTTATCGTTCTGTATCTTTTCCAACTTATTTTCTAATTGCACATTATCATTTTGAAACTTCTTAATCAATTCTACTTGTGATTTTCTGTCATCTTCAGACTTCCTAAGTTGTCCTTTCATATCTCCATTATGAATTATGATGTAGCTATCTTCTTCCTGCTTGTCTAGAATTTTTCCTTCAATTTATTTTGTGGACTGTTATGTCTTCCGACTATTATTCAAATTCTTAATTTTTGTGACTAATTTCTTGTTATGATTTCTTAATCTGAAAATTTCTTTGGAATTGTTGGATAGTGTTTTATTACTCTTTGCAATCTCCAACTTGTATTTCTTTTTAGATTCATCACTTAGTTATTGAAGAGTTGTTAATTGTTGTCGATACTGGTCGACCACTGATTCTTGATCTTCTAATTTCTGTCATATCTGCTTCAGTTCTTCGTCCTTGCCATTAAAGACTTTGTTCAAGCATATTATTTATGCTTTGTAATTGTTTATTTCTTTCTTTATATCTTGATTTTTTAATCTATGATTGAAATCACTCTCATATTTTAATTCCTTGATTTATGCACATAGTTTTTCTATATGATTTTTCTTGTCAGACATTTTTTTTTCATTGAAACGTTCTTGTATCGGATGTAGTTTAATTGTTATTTCAGATTTTGTATTATGGTCGTGTAATGTCATGTCCCCAATTTTGGGCAAATTCAGTGACCATGGGTAAAAGGAGACATTATTTCCCTACGAAGATAAATGATAATTTAATCCTGTAACTATATAATAAATTTTAGCCTAAGCTCTGTTGGGGATATTAATTAATTTAATTTAAATTAATTTTGGTAATTATTAGCCCAAGTCCAGGGGAGGAATTAATTTTATTAATTTAAATTAATTCCTTTACTTAATATTCCTAAAATAATTGGGCAAGTGGGCCAAGAAGGTTCCCTTGTGGAGATAAGGTTTCCAAATGGGATCTAGAGACAAGAAAATAGAAATATGGCTAAAGCAATTTGTGGATTTAGAAAAAGAACAAAAGAAGGAAAGGTGTAAGAGTTGCTAAAAGCTAGAAAATGGAAACAACGAGAAAAAGCAGAAGGAGGGTGCAGTTTCCAAAAAGGAGGTCAGTTTACAAATCAAGCAACTTTTACAAAGCATGAAAGATATGGAGACAAAGGGGGGGCGCAGTTTCTAAAGGAGAAAAGATTGTAAGGAAAAAGAAAGGAAAGTATGTCCACTCATGGGTGACCTATTAGCACAGGTCACCAAGCTCTTCAACTTGCTCAGTAGGCCACCCTCAATTCTATAATAGAAGGATTCCAACTCCATTTCAAAACTTTTGTCATTGTGAGTTTATGAGTGAAGCATTTTAGCTTCTCAAGGTTTGGTGATGTGCCCAAGCCAATCAGTGGGTGATGTGCTCCATTCTTCTATTCTACTTCTCTTCTATAATATTCTCTGAACATTTTTTCTCCATGGAGAGCCGATTTGGAGGTACATATACTACAATACCAAGAAGAACCCAATCTTACAAGGAGTTATCATCATACATGGTACATTCGGTGGAAACAACGTTGAAGGGCCGAAATGGAGGTTTCTAGTTCAACACTTCTAATAATTTAAGGGTTGTGAATCCTATTCCATTGCGTCTAGAGGATATTTCCAGTAGGAAACACTTTTTTTCTCATCGAAAAAGTTTTCTGGATGACCAAGATACATTCATTCTCATTGGAGCCAAGGTTTAATGTGTTAAGGAGTGCACGTGTGAAGTTCCACTTCAGTGAATGCACCCAGGACACTCAAGGAAGATCAGTGTAGAATTCATATCAGTCATCATACCTATTTACATTCAAATATTAGTTTAAGATCAGAAATACATTTACTTCTCTACTTCTTACACTCATTCAGTACCATTGGAGCTAGTTTTGGAGGAGATCACCCAATAGAAAGAAGATAGCTCAGTTAATGCGCCCAAGTCACTCCAGGAATATTACTACAACCTTCATATCAGTTATTTGACCTGTTGAAAGTGAGATACTAGATCCATATCATATTTATAGTCACTTCTTGACTTCTTACATTCATTCTCTCTTAGTGTGTAAGATTTTCCTAGCCTGTGACGCTCTTGTAATTATGAATGTAATGAAATAGGAAATATGTATTCTGGAGTTAATATTTAGAACTGATTCTATCAATAAAGATATATCAGAATGATTTAATGTCTTAGAACAGAGTTTAGTAATCCATTGAGGCATTTTGGGATTAAAGAATGCAAGACTAGCTCAATGGGACATTTTTAATAACTAGTTTTGCCATATTTACTGCAAATATTTATCTTAGCATCATTCTTCAGTTATGTAAGTTGTATGATTATTATAATACATTATAAAATCCACTCCATCCCATTCCTTGATTTTTTGGAAGCATTTAACAATGTTTGGAGGAATCTGTAAATCTCCTGGTTGAGCATTCCCTAATAGCGCCCTTGACTAGTTTGCCTCCAAATTTATTTGTAACCTCCCAAAATCATATGAAAACTACACCAATATGTTTTAATGAGTATAATGACTGATGTGAACCTTATTTCCATCCAGAATCAACTCCCAGTATAGTATGCATATGCTGGTATCTTAGAAAGCCTCGAAGTAGGAAACAGACTTGTCTATTGTTGAAAAGTGAAAGCCTCCAGTACCTTGTGCATAGGACTCAGTGTTTTTCCCTGACTTATCTTGTTGCTTCACATTTCCCATATAAATTATAGAACCAAAATTCATCCCTACCATCCTTGATTAGTGAACCATTACTCCTCACTTACACCCAGCTCACCATAAAGAAATTGTTTAAAAAATTCAAGTTAAAATCCTAATCAATTTGGAAGTTGGAGTTAGTGTTCTGGCCTATATTTGGCTGGGATATTACAGTGGTATCATATCTCTTTCCTCTACTCCCATGGAAATAAGACTCTCAATTTGTTGAAATTGTATCCATGTCCATGAGCGGTGGAGAAGATTCTTACCTTGATGATTATTTTTATGAGGAGTATGATGAAGATTATGATGAGAAATATGAAGAGTAATGCAAATAGTATGATGATAAAATTTCCAAGAAGTACCTTCTACAAGCATCTCCCATGAGATCATAGTTGGAAGGAGAGACTATGGTTATTCTTATAGCCATATGGATGGAAACATTGCATGTTCCATAGTAAAATATCAACCTACTTCTGAAAATTGCATAAAAATGTAAAAGCTTCATTGGATGCATGTGTTTTACAATACATGAGAATTTTTGGATCCTCTTCAAGAAGATCCTCCAAGAATCTTGATCCTAAGATGACCAAGGAGGAAGCTTCATCATTTTCTTGTAAAAGCAAGACCCAAAATCCAATCATGAGTTTGTTGAAAGAATAGGAGAAGAATATACCGCAAGCTTCTACGTTAAGGATTTCAAGATCACCTCAGGGGAGATCGGTACTCTTAATGATGGTGAGACATCTTTTAGATCTGATCCAAAAGAGGAACACAATTCAGATTTGTAGTCACCCCTTGAGCCTCACATTGAAGCATAAATTGAGCACATCTCAATAGGGTGTGAAGCAGAGAAATGCGTGGATGAACAAGCCATCATAATTCCACCACATAAGGTGGAGAACATGACACATGGTGAGTTAGTAATTTTTGAATTTTATGTGTCATTATGTCAATCGGATATGGCAGCCACTTCCAGTGAAAAGTTCAGAATTGTGAGAAGGATGAAAAATTGAGAGAAGATCTTTCTGGTGCACCAAGGATGAATGAGTGCTTAAGTTGCAGCCCAAATTATGTTGTTGAGGACCTACAAGATGAATATATTTCAGCAGCAACATATGGATCATATTTCAAAACCCCGAGTGCACTGCATGAAATTGATCCGTTGATGGAAAAAGAAGAGGAGGAACATCTGCAAGAACCTCATCTTCTTGTAGGGTCATTGAAGATGGATGAACAGAAGATCCAAGAGGCCCTGAAAATTAGCCATAAAAATCATGATTCAGTGTCAAATTTGTGTTTGGAAGATGCTTTAATGGAAGACCAATCTTCCTTTGAAGCCATGGATAATATCTAGAAAGCAATGTCCACAATCAAAGGTAATTTCTCAGAGTTGCTTTCAGATAAAAATGACATGTTTGAGCTTGTTGAGTTGTTGCGGGAAGCATCATTTCATAATGAATAAATTATTTTCATATATGAAGAAGAGAACTACAAGCTTAAAGGTGAGTTGTTGGCCACCCAATATTCTTTGAGATACACTCAAAGTGGCCTCTTAGAATCACAAATGAAGATAGAACAATTCCAACAAGAGTGGCAAGAATTGAATGAATCCTCAATTTTTCCTGAGAGTCATCCCTTTTGGGTAAATGACATAAAAACTTCCATGGAGGAACCTCATGAGTGGGTGGACCATGAGGAACTGTCTATTCGGTATGTGCTTGAAGAATGTGCAGAAAAAGCGGATGAAAAACAAGCACATGATTTTTTCCAGAATGAACCTGAGAGGTTCATTGAAGAAAGTCCCTCTTCCAAGGAAGAGGCAGATGAGTTCACCATAGATGGGTCAGCCATCAATGTAGAAGATACATCAACAACTTAAATGGATGAAATGTTCAGAATCATGGCTCACCCTCCTTCATTCCCCACTTCACATTCAACAACAAATTTTGGGAATGAAAATTGGGTAAAAGGATTATTCCTCTTTGTGCCACATGATGAGCAGGAGGATCCTAAAATTGAGGCTGATGGTATGTTCCTTAACCCGTAGTAGTTGAGGCAGTCCATGCATGTGTGTGCAACCACATTTGACAAGAAGGCATAAGATCTACACTTACCTTCAATGTGTGGGTCAATTGATGGAGTTTTGTACCCTTGGATCAATGGCAGAGAGTTGATCCATTGGATGAAGAGGGGAGAACCTATTGAGTTCCATAGAGACCATGATACCTCTTTATTTGAGGGAAACATGAACATGGATTATTTTGTTACAAATTACTCTCTTTTGGAGCAGTCTTCCATGAGAGACATGGAGGAGTGTGCAGAACAGTTTGATGAGAACCAAGCACTTGATCTTTTCCTGAGGGACCTTGAGCTATTCCTTAAAGAGAGTCATTCTTCCATGGAGAAGAAGGATGAGATGAAACCAATTGTACTAGCCAATAATGAAGAATTTGCAGCCATAGTTTTGGTTACTGAATGTTGCAGACATACAAATAAGGTGCATAGTTCTTTCTCACATGAACTAGATTCAGCCACATCAATGAGGAATTAACATTGGGTGAAGATTTTTTTTCTGGTTGATGCCATATGTACAACAAGAGGATCATTTTCTGTCCCTATGGGAGATAGATCCTATTGTAGAATAGATGGTTGATTATAACTCATATAAATCAGCAATGAAGATTTCTTATTCATTCACTGAAGGGATGGATAGAGGCATCATTGAAAAGAAGAATCTTGAAGGTAAACGTTTCTTGTCTTTCTGCAAGGAAATTGTTTTTAATTTAGTTGATTTTTCTATGATTTGCAAGCAATAGAAGAGACATATTTTTCATCCATTAGATACCTCTAGTACACATTCACATAACGCTCGAGTGTACAAATGCATACTAAAAAATTTTGTGAGAAAGATAAATGGAGAGATTCCAACTTGGTATTGGGATCCTGGCATCCTTCAGAATGTCGCATTGTTTAGAAGAATGTTGCACAATCCATGGGATCCTGGCATTCCTTGGGTTGAAAGTTTGTTCTTGATGACATTTGAGCTTTGGAAAAATCACCACAAGCAGTGGAATGTAGGCCTTCTTTTTCCTGGTGTATTTTGTTGGATGGTATTCAGATCCATGGGAGTGTCATACAAGCAATGGGATCTTGGCATTGTTTGTCTTTGGAGAGATGATTATGAGCAGAGTAGCGCAAAAAAATCATGATGGACTCTTGGGATATTTTGCTTGAGCACAAGCAATTTTGGGAAGGGAGGACTGTCATGTCCCCAATTTTGGGCTAATTCAGTGACCATGGGTAAAAGGGGACATTATTTCCCTAGGCATATAAATGATAATTTAATCCCGTAACTATATAATAAATTTTAGCCTCATTTTTGTTGGAGGAATTAATTAATTTTAATTTTAATTAATTTTGGTAATTATTAGCCTAAGTCCAAGGGAGGAATTAATTTTATTAATTTAAATTAATTCCTTTACTTAATATTCGTAAAATAATTGGGAAAGTGGGCCAAGAGGGTGCCCTCATGGAGATAAGGTTTCCAAATCCGATGTAGAGACAAGAAAATAGAAATATGGCTAAACCAATTTGTGGATTTAGGAAAAGAACAAAAGAAGGAAAGGTGTAAGAGTTTCTAAAAGCCATAAAATGGAGACAACCAGAAAAAGCAGAAGAAGGGCGTAGTTTCCAAAAAGGAGGCCAGTTTACAAATCAATCAACTTTTACAAAGCAAGAAACATATGGAGACAAAGGGGGGAGCAATTTCTAAAGGAGAAAATCTTGTAAGGAAAAAGAAAGGAAAGTATGTGTAATCATGGGTGACCTATTCTCACAGGTCACCAAGCTCTTCAACTTGCTCAGTAGGTCACCCTCAATTCTATAAAATAAGGATTCCAACTCTATTTTACAACTTTTTTCATTGTGATTTTATGAGTGAAGCATTTTAGCTTCTCAAGGTTTGGTGATGTGCCCAAGCCAATCAATGGGTGATGTGCCCCATTCTTCTATTATACTTCTCTTCTATAATATTCTCTCAACATTTGCATCCATGGAGGGATGATTTGCAGGTCCATATACTACAATATTAAGAAGAACCCAAGCTTACAAGGAGTTATCATCATATAGGGTACATTCGGTGGAAACAATGTTGAAGGGCCAAAATGTAGGTTTTGGGTTCAACACTTATGATAATTTCTGAGTTGTGAGACCTATTGCATTGCTTTTGGAGGGCCTTTTCTAGTAGGAAACACTTTTTTTCTCATTGAAAAAGGTGTCCGGATGACCAATATACATTCGTTCTCACCAGAGCCAAGGTTTCATGTGTTAAGGAGTGCACGTGTGAAGTTCCAGTTCAGTGAATGCACCATGGACACTCCAGGAAGATCAACAAAAGAATTTATATCAGTCATCAAACCTTTTTACAATCATATATTAGTTTCATATTAGAGATACATTCACTTCTCTACTTCTTACACTCATTCAGTACAATTGAAGCTTGTTTTGGAGGAGATCACCCAATAGAAATAAGATAGCTTAGTGAATGCACCCAAGGCACTCTAGGAAGATCATTCCATCCTTCATATCAGTTATCAAACCTATTCACATTCATATACCAGCTTCATATCATAGTTATAGTCACTTCTCCACTTCTTACATTCATTCTCTCTTAGTGTGTAATATTTTCCTAGCCTATGAGGATCTTGTAATTTTGAAGGTAATGAAATAGAAAATATGAATTATGTAGTTAATATTTCGACCTATTGCTGTCAATAAATATATTTCAGAACCAATTAATGTCTTATAACACAGTATAGTAAGCCCTTGGGGCAGTTTGAGATTAAAGAATGCAGGACTAGCTCAACGAGCCATTTTTAATAACTAGTTTTGCCATATTTACTACAAATCTTTATATGAGCATCAATTTTCAGTTCTATAAGTTGTATGAGTCTTATAATATAGTATACAAGCCACTCCATCCCATTCCCTAAGTTTTTGGAAGCATTTAACAGTGTTTGGAGGAATCTGTAAATCTCTTGATTGAGCAATCCCCAGTATCGCCCTTGACTAGTTTCCCTCCAAATTTATTTGTAACCTCCCAAAATAATATGAAAACTACACCAATATGTTTTATTGAGTATAATGACTGATATAAACCTGAATTCCATCCATAATAAACTCCCATTCTAGTATGCATATGCTGGAATCCCAGGAAGCCTCAAAGTAGGCAATAGACTTGTCTGTTGTTGAAAAGTGAAAGGCTCGAGTACCTTGTGCATAGGACTCAGTGTTTTTCCCTGACTTATCATATTGCTTCACATTTCCCATATAAATTCTAGAACCAAAAGTCATCCCTACCATCCTTGATCAGTGAACAAGTACTCCTCACTTACACCCTGCTCACCATAAAGAAACTGTTTAAAAATTGCAAGTTAAAATTGTGATCAATTTGGAAGTTGGAGTTAGTATTATGTCCTATATTTGGCTGGGATATTACACATAAATCTTCATTGTCTCTTCGATAATGCCTTAACTTTGTTTCTAATTTTTCTATTTGAAATCGGAAACAGGCTTCCATGGTCTCGAACTTCTTCGATGATAGATGGTCTTCCTTTGACTTGACTTCTTCAGCGATAGATAATCTTCGACTTTTTTGATGATATAGGTTCTTTGACTTTCCTTGACTTACTTTAGGAAATTTTCCTTTGATTTGAATTGTTTTTCCTCTTTTTTTTTTAATTCCCTTCTTATAAATTAATTGTAATTAATACAATTACCAAATAGTATTATTTTAGTAATACTTATTACTATTAAAAAGAATAATTATTATTATTATTACTTTTTAATAGAGTATGGTTAAGGCTTATTTAAAAAATACGATAATAATGGGATATTATTATCAATTTTTGAAATGGGGTTAAATTAGAGTTGCTATAGTAATAATAGTGTGTCATTATTATTATAGATTTGGATAAAATTTAATAAAATCAATATGATATAATAATAATAGTATTATTATTATAATAATATTTTTTATAAAAGATTTGTTGGTTGTAGGTTTTCTATTGGATGGCGGTGGAGGAGAATGGCAAGAAGGTTTGGGTGGTTGAGCAGCGAAATGCAAAGTGCATCGGAGTTGGATTTGTGGTGGTGGGGATGATAGAAGGGAGTGTGGGTCACGGAGATGCGGGATGGAGAAATGGCATATGGGGAGGGCGCAGGTGAAGGTTGGATAGGGGGTCAACATGGAGGGGAGTAAGCACTGCGTAGAGGTTGTTGGTTGGAGCAGAGTGCACACGTGTGGAATAATGGTAGGAGTGTATGGATGAGAACGGAGGGACGTGAAACTGGGGAGAAGGGATGAGCGTGGGTGCTGGAGAGGATGGTGTGGGGAGTTGGAGAGGAGTGGATCCGGGAGGAAAGGTTATAGGAGGGCGCAGATGGGGGTAATAGCAGGAATGGAGAGTGCGTGAGGAGATGGAGCAAGGGTGGAAGAGGTGGTTTCGCGGGGGAGGCCGTGCATAGAGTTGGCGGGGGGTGTGCACTGCTGGGGTGGAAGTGCACAGAAGGGTGGCACGTAGCAGCAGTGTGGGAAGAAGAAGGAGCTGCGAGGGAAGGAGCGAGGGGGAAGCGTGGAAGGAGAGGAAACAAAAGGTGAATGTGTAGGATGGGAGGGCGAATATGTGGGTGTAGGTTGTGGAGGCATGGAGGAAGAGGTAGATGAAGGCAGGCGTGGGTGTAGTTGTTAGATGCACAAGTGAGAGGTGGAGCGTGTAGAGAGTGCGGATGGGAGGATGGGATGATGAATTCGAAGGAGTGGAGGGAACAGTCGTGCAAGAAGAGGAGTGTGGGATGTCTAGGAGAGGGGAAATCACAGTGGAAAGGATGTGAGTCGGGGTGCTAGAACAAGGGAAGAGGTCAAAGACCACACGGCTCAGGGAAACCCTGAAATTCACTAGAAAATATCTAATTTTTTGGCCAATGGCTAGATCAAATAGCTAGGATCTAATACCAAATGAGTCGAATAATTACTCACTCACACAATTAATATTACCAGAAGACCTAGAATATTAGAAAATCCATTAATAGGACAAAATATATATTTATAATTGAATAGATGATAGATTACAATGATTTCTTGGCCTTAAATATGGCTTGGAAACTTGATGTTGAGGAGATGCGCCCTTTCATAATAACTTTAATTAATCTAACTATTAATTATTTAATTATTATCTTATTTATGTTCATTACAGAAGAATTTGTTTTTGGTAATCTTGATGTTGAAGGAAAGAGGTAAAAGCATTATATGTGTTGTACAAATGGTGATATAATTGGTGTAGAATTAATTTGTATACATCCAAGTTTGTTTCCAATGGTCCACTTTTGTTCCATGACTTGTTTATAATTTTATTAAAGGTTCATTGGGAGAAATAAAATTATGTTTTGTATGATGCTATATTCGGTTTCAATTGGTTGTGCCAAGTTGTATTGAAAAAGTGTTGTGAAAATGCTATTTTTTTGTTGAAATTAATTGAAGTATATTGGGTGTGAGTAGCAGTAGTCTCACTCAACCCCTTCAGAAGAATTATGGGACTTGGTTGAGAATGGTTTAAGGGAGTGATCATATCAAGCAGCATATAATGCTTTATCACAAGCACAAAAGGATATTTTCAAGGAGAATAGGAAGAAGGATGCCAAGGAATTGTTTTTAATACAACAAGCAATGAAAGAATAAATTTTCCCTTAAGTTGCAATAGCTAAAAGGTCCAAGCATACATGGGACACTCTACAAAACTCATATCAAGGTACTATAAAAGTCAAGCTGGTAAGATTACAAATGCTTAGAAGAGATTTTGAAATTTTGCAAATGACAAATTTTGAGACAAGAAATGATTTTTTCACTTGCACACTAAGTATAGTAAATTAAATAAAGTCCCATGGATATAATTTGGATGATAAAAAAGTTCTAGAAAATATTTTGAGAATTCTTCTTGTTAGATTTGATCCAATAGCTGTAGCTATTCAAGAATCAAAATATTTGTCTCAAGTTTCTATTGATGGACATATGGGGTCTTTACAAACCCATGAGCAAAGAATCAATAGATGAATTGGTTCCTCCATGGAAAATGCATTCAAATCACAAGTTCAAGTTAGCAGCAGAGGCACAAGAGGAGGGAGAATCACTAATAGAGGTGCAAGAGGATTTGGAAGAGGAAGAACTAGCAACCGCAATGAAGGTGGAAGACTAGACAACTCTCATGAAGAAAGAGAAAATTCTAATTTCCTTGCAAGAACAAGAGGTAGAGGTGGCATTCATTCTCAAAAAGTTCATGACCAAGAACAAAGGTATGACAAATCACATATCCAATGCCATTATTGTAATAAATTTGAACATTATGAACCTGAGTGTAGAAAGAAGTAATTTTTTATGAATAGGCAAAATGCAAAATTTTCAAGAGAAAAACACTTTGAAAATAGTGATTCATTGTTTATTAATTGCAATAGTGCACAAGAAAGCTCAAAAGAAGTATGGTTTTTAGATAGTGGTTGTAGTAACCACATGAGTGGAAACAAGGATATGTTTGCAAACATAGCTGAATCTGTGCAATCATAAGTAAAATTGGGAGATGATAACAAAGTAGTTGTCATGGGTAAAGGTAGCATAATCTTTAAGACTAAGCAAGGAGAAAAGAAACACATTCCAAATGTGTATTATATCCTTAATCTTAAACAAAATCTAATTAGCAGTGGGAAACTACTACAAAAAGGATATAAAGTCTATTTTGAATATAATGCATGTGAAGTTATTGATACACATGAAACATTAATTGGAAAGGTCGAAATGACACAAAACAATATGTTCCCTTTAAGGTTGCAAAATGATTTCTCGCTTTCAAAGCAGCCCTCTCAGATCAGTCTTGGTTATGCCACTTAAGATTTGGTCATTTAAGCTTCGCAGGTCTAAATTTGTTGCATAGGAAAAACATGGTGAATGGTTTGTCGTTGATAGAACAACCAAACAAAGTTTGTGAAGGTTGCATTCTTGGTAAGCATCATAGAGAATCATTTCCTATTGGAAATGCATATAGAGCAAGAGCTCTAGTTGAAATTGTGCATTCATATTTGTGTGGGTATATGCAGACACCTTCTATTGGCAATAGCTTGTATTTCATAAATTTCGTAGATGATTATTCCAGTAAAACTTTGGTATGTTTTTTGAAACACAAATCAGAAGATTTTGAAATTTTTAAGCAGTTTAAAGTCATCGTTGAGAAAGAGCATGGGTACTACATTAAAATTCTAAGAATGGATAGAGGTGGAGAATTTGTGTCCAATGTATTCTTGAGTGTTTGAAAAGAAAATGGGATTAAAAGGAAACTTACAACTATATACACACCACAACAAAATGGTATTGTAGAAAGAAAAAAATAGAACGATAATAGAAATGGAAAGAAGCATGATGAAAGCTAAACATCTACCAAATGAGTATTGAGTTGAAGTTGTAGCTTGTGCAGTATATATTTTTAATTGTTACCCCACAAAGAGTGTGAAAGATAAAGTACCACGAGAAGCATGGAGAAATAAGAAACATAATGTTTCTCATTTGATTGTCTTTGGGTGTATTGTAGATGCACATGTTCCTGATGAAAATAGGAAGAAGTTAGATAATAAAGGAGAAAGATGTATTTTTGTGGGTTATAGTGAGCAATCAAAACCATACAAGTTGTATAATCCCATTAGAAAAAGGACTATAATAAACGGATATTTCAAGTTTCTTGAAGATGAAGAATGGATTTCACTACTACATATGGCTCAAAAGTTCCATGAAATATTGCCGCGCATAAGTTAAATTCGAAACTTTCGTGGAAAATTTTGGAAAAAAAATGTTCTGGCCCCCGATAATCGTCGCTATAGCGTTGAAAGTACCATTATCTCGCTATAGCGATGAGTGCTCGTCTCTAGAGCGACATATATGAGTTCATCTCTATAGCGATGTTAAAAGTTACACATGCGACGTCAACGGTTATCACAGTAATAACCATTGAATTTTTGTTATTTTTTAAATTTGATTGTTGTGCATTTTCACCGGAACCGCGAAACTCATTGATCTATAAATACATGTTCTTAAGACATATTTCCACAAATTGTTTGTTATAGTTGCAACAATTTTTCTGCTGATTGTTCGTTATGTGATTTTAAGAGTCTAGTACTGGTTTGACACATCAAATTTTTGGTCTCCTTTGTTTTCTAGGCTAATTTGATTGCAATGCACTATTTGTTTTTTTGTTTGCGCCCTTTGTGTTCCAACAAGGGCTTCAATGCAATGGAGCAAATGTTTATATAGTTTGGGATTTTTGTGTCAAAATGTAATTTTTTATATTGCCATTTGTGTTAAAAAGTAAATTTCTAAATTTTCATTTATGTTAAAATGTAATTTTTTAAATGGTCGTTTGTGTTAAAATGATTTTTTTTAATTCTTCTATGTTTTTTATTGGTAGCCTTTGCTTCTATCTAGGTGAATTAAAAATAATAGCAAGGATCTCTCCAAGCTAGATAGATTTAAAATTAGCTATTTCAAGGAAATTATGGATTATGCATCTTTTGGATTCATAAATTGTTATGACTTCAAGAAAATCCTAGAATATACCTCTTCCCATTTTAAAATTATTTACATTGAACTTGGGCATATAAATTTGAATGTTTCCCATGCCCTACTTTAGAACATTGTACAAAAAATTAAAATTGTTTATAAGTCACATAGATAACAAATCACAATAAATATAGCACCCATAAACCATGGAATTAATATCATTTCCAATTTTAGTACTGAAATTAGAATGTTCTGGTACATAACTTATGTATCGATCACATTTTATTTTCCACCTCTTTTCTAAAATCATTTAACAATTGATGTAGTATGGTGTATAACTAGCAGCAAATCACACATCAACCTAGAAAGTTGGAACACGATGTTAGTGTGATGCTAACGACATCGACGTCGATGACAAGCATCATCATCACCATCAACACCATCTTGATCATCATCATTATAATCATTGTCATCATTATCACATCATCATCAAGAACATCATCATAATCATAAGCATCTTCCTCATCGTCTGTAATCATCATCATCATCAAAATAAACACAAATGTTGTCGTCATCATCATCATCATCATAAGCATGTTCGTCATCGTCCTTAATCATCGTCATCATCAGTGACGATGATGATGATGATGATGATGATAATGAAATCATCGTCATTGTAATCAATAGGACCATCATCATAGATTTGAATAATATCTAATTAGATTTAACTAGCCCCCTCATAGATAACCAATGAGACCACAAAGGTGTATCCTTTCAAACTTTGATAGTCATTCCTACTAAAGTCAAAGTTTCTAAAAACAAATTACATAGTATATGGAATCATTGGGATGCCATTAATCTATTCTATCCTAGAGAGAGACATTAATGTTGTAACAACTCCTTTCAAAAATACACTTACAACCCAACATACTAACCTGCTTGGACATTTAGATAGAAATCCATTACTTTATAAGGAAACCCCATACATATTAACATACCAACACATGAATTGAAGTAATATGTAAACTCCTAATTTGTAACATCATTAACACAATTCCTTAGCCCCTTTTTTAAGGCAATATCTAAATTCATGTTTTGTAGATTGAATAACCATTACCCCCAATACGTCAATTCTTATTGGAACAACATGTAGTAATCCAAGGGAATTACTTAGGTAATACTCTACACATGCTTACTAAGGTAATCCTTTGATCATGTCCTTTAATTTTCTGTCTCCTTTAATATACATATACTCTATTAAATTTATTTGTATATTGATTGAGTTTTTTTTGTTCTTATAGGATATTAGAATGTCAAATAAATATACTTGGGAATAAAATAATAAGAGGTATGTTGAGTTTAAGGAAACATTGGACGCAAAGGGTGATGGAAAGTTTTATTTCCCTTGCAATGATTCCATAGGTTTACAAACGAGAAGAATTTTAAGAACAATAGCTGAAAAACATAGTAAGGAGAAGGGCCATGTTGAAATGGGGTATGAATATCATCCCTTGGTAAAACGTTATTCATTACAGAATGTACTTCTTGTAATAGTATTGATCATGTATTCACAACATGTTTGATCATTTTAAATATATGTGTTGTATATTATACACTAATGTTATTGCATTGTTTGTAAATATAAAGACAATGCCCCCTAAATGTCGACCGCTAGAGAGCTATTTGCCACATAATAGTAGAAATACTACTTTACAAGGTGACGAACATGGAGATCAGGATATTGACGATCAAGTTTTTAATGATCTTATGGACGAATATGACATTATTGATACAAATGGAAAATATGAGATAAATAGATTTCTCCAAGACACATTTGCTCCATTGGATGAGGACAACCTCCATGATATTCATGATGTTCCTCTAGTAACTACAGAAGTCCCAAGAACCTATTTATGAAGGCACAACAACCAATATTCTATCTGCTATATTGTTTTTTGTGAACTTGAAGGTTTTGAATGGTTTATCAAACACTTGTTTCACACAGCTCCTAAGGTATGTAAAGTTGACTATTTTCCTCTATTTTAACGGTTAATTAATTCGTAAATTACGGATATGCAATATTTATGACGTAGATTGTTTACATTTCATTTTTTTGTCAATGTTCAGATTGTTGGGTGAATTTCTATTACCACCATCAAATAATTTACCATGCACATGTTGAGAGGTATTCTTGATTATGAAAGAAATTGGAATGGAGTATCAAGCTATTGATGCATTTCCTAATGATCATATTATATATTATGGACAATATGCATCAGAAAAAAAATTCCCACAATGTGAAACTAGTAGATATCGAACTAATCTAGTAACAAAAGAGATGCCTAGAAAATTTATTTGTTATATTCTCCTAATTCCATGTTTCCAACGACTATTCATGTGCCAAAGTATAGCACAGTTTATGGATTACCATGCAAAGAAAAGAAGTGAAGATGGTGTTCTTCGAATTCCTGCAGATGGTTCTGCATTGAATAACATCGAAGAAAAATGGCCCATTTTCAAAGATGAACCTCGTAATGTTAGACTTTCATTGGTAGCTGATGGTTTCAATCCATTTTGTGAGCTTCATTCTACTTAGTGTGGCCTGTTTTCATCATAAGCAATAACCTACATGCTTGGATGATGATAAAGAGAGAGCACACAATATTGATAATGATAATTCCAAGTATGTTTGTGAAAGTAAATATATTATTTCATTAATTTCTTTGTTTAATTGTTGCAAGAGAACACATTTTATATATTGGGACACATAACTAAATAGCAATATTGTATGTTGAATGATCAATTAGGTAAGTACCAAGTTAAATATATGAATGTATATATTGAGCCTCTGATCGATGAGATATTGAAGTTATGGGATGGAATCACTATGTATGACATCTCCAGACCAATAGGGAAGAAACAAATTTAGTTCCATGGAATACTTGCATGGACAACTCATGATGCTCTCAGGTTAACACATTTTTGTGGTATGTAACTTTATGTTGCACATCGTTAATATTATATGTTTTATGGTAAATAACATTCATTTTCTTTCTTAAATTAATAATCTTTTGATGCTATAACAATAATACATGTATCTTGCAGGTCTTCAAAGAAAGGGAAAATTTGCATGTCTAGTATGTGGTCCTAGGATAAAATCTCATCGTTCAAGAAGTTTAGCAAAGGAGGTGTTTGATGAGTACAGGCACTTACTCCCTATGAACCATAGGTATCGAACTACCAAGAAAAAAAAAATCAATGGTAAAGAAGAGAATGGAAAGAAACCATGAAGAATGACACCTCACCTATGGATGTTGGAATATAACAGAAATTGTCGAGGTATGGAAATTGTATATGTAGCATATATAAACACGTAATATGTTTATTTTTATATTTTTACTGAATTTTCTCTACCATTGGTGTCATGAGTTATTGTTAATGTGTTTTTGTTTATGTTTAATGAATTTCTTTAAGGCATGAATGGGATTCCATGAGGAATGGAAAGTTATCCCATACAATTTAGTAGGTTTCCTTACTACGAGTACCTACAAATAGCTCATTTGTTTGATACAATGCATATTAGGAAGAATGTATCATAAATGATATGGAAGATATTAGATGGAAGGTTTGACAAAGATAAAATTGGAAAATTTTGTAGTGACATTGCAGAAGCCAACCACGCATTGCAAAGTGTAATTATTTCCAATGTTGGAGATCAGGACTGAAATATTAGTCTTCCATGGTTATTGACGGAGCAACAAAGCAATTCTATAAAATTGGTAATTCATAAAATAAGGATTCCGACTGGGTTTTCGTCGAACATACAAAATATCTTAACCAAAAAAGGTGATTTTGGTGGTGTTAAAACTCATGACTAGCATACAATCATTAAGGTAATTATTTACGTATATAACTTCCATTTAGTACATCTTTTTAGTAATTGTTCTCTCCTATTTGAAAACATTAAATAATGATTTACTTTTTTCTACAGTACATTCTACCTCTATCTCTCCCAGATAGCTTTGACGACAAAATAAAACAAGTTATATATGATCTTGGTAAATCCATGAGGTAAGTAACAATTTATATGCTTGAAAATGTTTGTTCTCTTTGTTGCATAGCTTATTGATATATTGTGTTTTACAGCTTGGAAATTTATTATATATGCCTCAATCTTGTTGATCACTGTTATTTTCTTGCTTCTTTTATAGGTGGCTTTCATCTAAAGAATTCTACAAAGAAGATATTAGGTATTGTAAGAGAGAAATTCCTCATCTAATGTGTGAAATGTAGAAGTATTTACCTCCAGCATTTTTTAATGCACAAGAACACTATCTCATACACCAAGTTGAGGAGACTGAATTGTGTGAACCTATAAACTCAAGGTCAATGTGGATGGTGGAAAAGAATTTGAAGTCATTGAAGTATTTTGTTAGACAAAGAGAACGTCCTGGGGGTACTATGGTGTAGGGCTATATGCTATATCAATCTATGGTGTACATTAGTCAATATCTTCCAAATTTAGCAAAAAATATCAATCTGCCTCGCATTTGGCATGTCGACTCCATCAACAAATTTGAAGGGGAGGTCATGTTGGGGAAAGGTAGAATGAGGAAAGTGAAAGGTAATTGAATGGTGTAGATTTAATTTATTATACATTTAATTTTTCAATTTATGTAATTTTTATTATTCCATCAGTATTTTAAGGTAAACTTAATTGCCTTTAATGATAGCAAATTTACAATTCTTAATTGTCATTTTTTCATATAGTTGTTCGCATGTGGGATGCACTACATTTATACATTACAAAAAATCTTGATTAGATGGAGCAATGGATAGAACGATGTACATAATAATATGGTACCTTATCATGGGAAGGGGTTAGTAAAATGATTAAAATAGTGCATCATTATCGAGAAGAATATCCTGGTGAACTTACAAAAAGGGAAATTGATTTAGCATGTGGTTTAAAAGATAAAAAGGCAAGTATACTTACCCTGCTCATTTTTTTCGTTGTTTCCCATTGTATCAAAATATTTATTTCATTTATTTCTTCTTATATATATTTATTTACCAAGTCGAGCATGATGCAGTTGATACATCACAATGCTATGTGGTGCAATGGTCATAAATTTCACATCAAAAAGTTGGATGACAAGAAGAAAACATTTGATTTTGGGATAACTGCAGTTTTTCAAGTAACCAATGTTTCCTCTAGAAGTGACAGGTATACAGAAGTATTTGAAATAGGTACTATGGTAATTTGGAATATATAATTGAGTGTGACTTTAATTCCTTTAAGATAGTTTTGTTTGAGGTCAAATGGTATAGGCTACAAATGAATGAACATGATCCCAAAAGAACTATTATTGATCATGCCAATGGATTTACCATGGTTAATACAAAGGAACTTGAACTGGATACAGAGGCTTATGTTCTTGCAATTCAATGTGAGTAGGTATTTTACTCAGTGGTGCAAGGTAAAGCAGGTTGGTCATACATTGTTAGATATGATCCAAGATGAAGACCGATCAAGTATAATGAAGAGGAAGAAGACACTATTGAAGAAGAAGGTGATGCATATCAGGAGCAGTTTGTCCCCGACGTAAATGTGTCAGATGAAGAATTCGATCAAGAAGTTGATCATCCAAATGATTTAGTAGACAATGACATGGTCATTGATGATATTGATGATGAATATATAATGGAAAATAACATTGATGTTGATGCTGATATGAGCGATATTTTAAACGATATCGATTCTGAACTAGATGACGATACAGATGTTGAGTCAGATGAAGAATAACTTTGAAATTGTAGTGATGTTGGAATCTAGGAGGTATGCGAGAACATATTTTTTCATCATGTATTATGTTTAAATTATTTAGTTATGTGATTTTTTATTTAGTATGTTACATCATCGCCATCATCATCATCCTTATCCTCATCCTCGTCATTGTCATCAACATCGTTGTTGTCGTCATCACCATCATATTCATCATATTCATCATTTTCATCCTCATCCTCATCATCATCATCTTCGTCATCATCGTCAATGTCATTATCATCATCACGTCGTCATCATTTGCATCATCATCATCATCATCATCGTCATCATTATCATCATCATCATCATCATCATCATCATCAACAACAACATCTTTACCATGATCTTCACCATCATCATCATCATCATCATCATCATCATCATCATCATCATCTTCATTATCATCATCAACGTCATCATCACCATCACCATCTTTGTCATCATCATCATCGTTGTCATCGTCATCACCACCACCACCACCATCATCACCATCACCATCTTCGTCATCATCATCATCATCATTGTCGTCGTCATCACCACCACCACCACCATCATCATGATCTTCATTGTCGTCATCTTCATCATCATCATCGTCATCATAATCATCATCATAGTCATCATCTTCAACATCATCATCATCATCATGATCAACATCTTCATCATGATCTTCATCATCATCATCATCGTCATAATCACCATCTTCATCATCATCATCATCATTATCGTTGTCGCCATCATCACCACCACCACCACCATCATCATCATCATCATCATATTCATCATCATCATCTTCATCATCATCATCATCATCATCATCATCATCGTCATCACCATCTTCATCATCATCATCATCATCATCATCATCATCGTTGTCGTAGTCATCACAACCATCGTCATCATCATCAATAATCATCTTTATCATTATCATCTTCATCATCATCATTGTCTTCGTCATCACCATCATCTTCATGGTCTTCATCATGATCATGATCATGATCATCATCATATTCGTCGTCGTCATCATCATCATCATCATCTTCATCATCTTCATCATCATCCTCATCCTCATCATCATCATCATCATCGTAAACATCTTCATCATCATCATCTTCTTCATCATCATCATCTTCATCATCATCATCATCAATAACATCTTCATCATCTTCATCTTCATCATCATCATCTTCATGTTCATCATCTTCATCATCATCATCGTCTTCATCATCATCACCATTGTCTTCATAGTCTTCATCATCATCATCATCATCGTCGTCGTCGTCATCGTCATCTTCAGCATCATCATCATCATCATCATCATCTTCAACATCATCCTCATCCTCATCAACTTCATCATCGTTGTTGTCATCATCATCATCCTCTTCATCATCGTCCTCCTCATCCTCAACCTCATCCTCTTCATCATCATCACCCACATCCTCAACCCCATCCTCATCCTCATCCTCATCCTCCTCCTCATCATCATCATCATCATCATCATCATCTTCATTGTCATCATCGTCGTTGTCATCATTGCCATCATCATCATCATCATCATCATCATCATTGTCATCATCATATTCATCATCATCATCATCTTTATCAACATCGTTTTCATCATCATCCTCATCCTCAATCTTCATCATCATTGTTGTCGTTGTCATCACCACCATCATCATCATCATCCTCATCATCATCGTCACTGTTGCTGTCATCGTCAGCATCATCATTGTCATCATCATCCTCATCCTCATCATCTCATCATCGTTGTCATCATCGTTTTCATCATCATCGTCATCCTCATCATCATCCTCATCATCGTCTTCATCATCATCCTCATCCTCGTCATCATCATCATCATCATCATCATCACCATCATCTTCATCTTCATCATCTTCATCATCATCATCATCGTCATCGTGGTCGTCATTGCCATCATCATCATGATCATCGTCACCCTTGTTTTCATCTCCATCATCATCATCATCATCGTCATCTCTCCCTAAAATAAAAGTTTCAACATGTGGTGAAAATTTCCTTACTTCACAAGCAAGATAAGAAAATCATACAATACCAAACAACTTGGCACTTTCAATGTAATATCGAAGAACAACCTTGATAATTTAATTCCACACTATCTTCCACATCAAACTATAACTACATACCCCAACTATAAGTCCATGACCATGAATTTTGATCTCCTTACTTTATGACATCATGATCAACCTCAAAAGAACTCAAATTAGGTTACTCATCAAAAATCAATCCATTATGGGAAAGCTAAGTACCGTTAATAATACAACCATTGTTGCATAAGAGTAGAAGGATTAACTCACCCAATCCAAAATAAACCATCAACCATAGTGTTGATGTAATTGTAACTTCGGAATGTATTTCACCTATGTATATTGTACTCCTATAGAGATGTTATTATTCCTCTATACAGAAGTGTTTTCATTTATATTATAAGTGTCATAACTTATACTTGATGGGTTATTAGACCACCTTAATGGGGTCGGCCCTGTATAAGTCATGTGGGTTAAAGGGTTATTAGACCACCCTAGTGGGGGTCAGCCTTGTCGGCATTATGTTATGTGGTTAAGGTGAGGCCGACCTAGTAAAGGTTATTAGGCAAGTAAAGTCAAGTATAAATAGAGTGCGGGAGGCACTCTATTTGGTCATTCATTTTCTCACTCATACACTCATTGGAGAGTGGCGCACTAGTGGAGGAGGAGAAGCTGCTGCTAAAATACTATCTCTTATGTTTGGGTTTTGTATCATTGCTCTATCTATCTCTGTGGAATTTATTAGGGTTTTTCACCTTTATGGTTTTCCCCAAGGAAACTCTGTGTCTCTATTGTCTCTTGTGATTGCTTGTTGTGATTGATATGATTGATATGCTGTACATGTTATTCTCTCAGTAAGATCCTAGAGTATATTGAATTGATGCTAAAAAATTAACATGGTATCAGAGCTAACCTGAGAAGAAGATACTGTGCAGTTGCGGAAGCTAGGGCTTCTTGTTTATTGGGTTTCTCTCCACAGATCTTGAAAGGTAGTAGGGTAGATTGATTCTCATCATCAAGGCACATCTTTCTGTCCAATCAGAATTCAATTTTGGGCATTTTCATTTTTGACCCTAAACATTAGGGTTTCCACAAAAATAGGAATTTCTGAAATCTGAGACCATGGATGGAAGCTCCTTGGAAAAATCTAATTTTAGAGCTTTGGATCGAACTTTTTGGTTGGGTCAAGCTCGGGGAAATTCAAACCCTAGTTTGGGGTCCTCTCTAGTGAAGCTAGAAATTAGGGTTTCTGCTAAAGTTGGAATTTCTAAAATCTGAGACCATGGCTAGAAGCTCCTTTGAAAAATCAAAGTTTAGAGACCAAGATCGAACTTTTTGGATGGATGAAGCTTCGGGAAAATCAATCCCTAGTTTGGGGTCCTCTCTAGTGAAGCCATAAATTAGGGCTTCTGCAAAAGTTGGAATTTATGAAATCTGAGACCATGGCTGGAAGCTCCCTTGAAAAATCGAAGTTTAGAGACCAAGATTGAACATTTTGGATGGATGAAGCACCGGGAATATCAAACCCTAATTCAGGGTCCTCCCTAGTGAATCCGGAAGTTTGAAAAACAAATTTGAGGGGTGCTTTGCAGTTTTCAAATTCTGAGTATACCAGCTTGATCCACTCATCAAGGTGCATCTTTCTATCCTTTCAAAAGTTTGAAACTCAAAGTTTGAATTTTTAGGGTTTCTCTCACAAACCCTAATCCAGCTCTAGATCCAATTTTCAGCAAATCAAGTGGTAAGACCTAATAAGTTTTCTATTTCCATTTGAAGTACTTCTTAAGATGTCACCACACCAAGCTTGAGGATAAGCTTGAAGGGGCTGATAACTTCCAAACATGGAAGTATAGGATTGGGTTAATCCTAGAAGAGAATGAGTTGGACACTTTCACTAGTGAAGAGGTTCCAGTTCCAGAGGGAGATGAGACTAAGACTTCACATAAGAAGAACTTGGTCAAAGCCAAGAGAATCATTGTTGATTCTATTAAGGACTATCTCATACCCCATGTGTATTCCCTAAGGACACCTAAGGAGATGTTTGATTCCTTGACGAAGATATTTGAAGGGAAGAACATAAATCGGAAGATGACATTGAGGAATCAACTAAAGAACATCCGGATCCAAAATGCGGAGACCATGCAGTCTTACTCTTCAAGGGTCTCCCAGATAAAAGAACAACTTGAAGCTGTAGAGAATGGAGTAGTGGTAATAACCACTCTTATTGGCCTTCCTAGGTCATGGGATTCCTTCATCCAAGGAATTTGTGCTAGGAAGAAACTTATCTCTCTTAGTAGGATGTGAGAAGAATGCTCCGAGGAAGAAGCTCGAATTATAGCTTGAGAATAAAAGACGGGGAGTGAAGATCAAGCTCTCACAGCAAATACCAAGGAGAGGACACTTTTCCTCAAATTGTCCTCAGAACAAAAGGAACAACAACAACAACTACTACAAGCAATCTGACAGGTATGACTTACAAGTATGTTTTGAAATCTATTCATGATTAAGTTTATAATATGATTGTCTTCATATTATTGAGTTTAGTAACAATCTTGTTTAATTTTAGACTTGTCTTATCACCCTAGTAAAAGTATCAATGCATAATAGAAGACATTCATTGATTAGGGTTATGACACTTATGATTGTATTATGATTGTACTAATGCATTGTAGTGTTGTATGAGGAGAATGTTATCCGCTAACATTAAGGTACAAATCAAGTCCTAGATCAAGACCATAGTGACATGAAGACAGAGACTCATTCATAGTCATGGATCACACAGATGTATGTATAATTTGGTTCTACAATGGTTAACTTATGAGTTATGCAGGTTAGTGAAGAGAACAAGAAAAACATTGCTAGACATAACTAGCAAATATGATGACCAGGTATATTTTTTCCTATATCAAGTTAGAATCCTACCCTATGTAAGGATCTTATACTTTTGTATGATTGATAATGATTAATCATGAAGTTACAAGTTTGAGTAATCTAGGGTTTATGCATATTATGTCTCTTACCTTGATTGATGATATGACTAACCAGAAGAGTTCTATGGTCAAATATGAATATGCATGAGTAAGAGAAGTCTTCTCTGAAACTTTGAATGCTAATGCTTATTATCTGTGTTTGAAATGATCAGACTATACATGTTTAAGATTATTGAGTTTTGATAGTATTAAGATTGTACTAATGAATGTATGATTATGTATGAGATCTCAAGGATAACACAATGATGATACTGATCGAGGATGGACATAAGTTCAAGGACAGGTAATCCAGGAAGCAAATATCAAGAGGGAGCACACTCCAGTAGTTCCTACAAGGAAGCAAAGGTTGAGAGGGAGTCCACCCGACAAACAAACAAAGATACGTATTTGAATTGTCATTTCTTGTATATTTGATTGTTTAAATAATATTGTTCAATGATGTATATACTTATGTTCCTAGACTTAGATTGTGTATCATGTATACTTATGTATATATTATGCATACTGATCGAGGATGGACATAAGTTCAAGGACATGTAATCCAGGAAGCAAAGATCAAGAGGGAGCACACTCCATTAGTTCCTGCAAGGAAGCAAAGGTTGAGAGGGAGTCCACCAGACAAACAAACAAAGATAAGTATTTGAATTGTCATTTCTTGTATATTTGATTGTTTAAATAATATTGTTCAATGATGTATATACTTATGTTCCTAGACTTAGATTGTGTATCATGTATATTAGAATAATTGCATTAATGAACAGTATACCACTAATATGCATGTAATGGGTAAGTGGCCTATGGCACTGTACAACATTCCATTGCTACTTATCTAGAATGAAAACTCTTTGCTGACATGTTGGGAGTTGTGCACACTCTTAACAATGTTCTGGTAGAGATTGGAAGGCATCTAGAAAGTTATGGGATATGGATAAATGTTGTATTGAAGCGTTGGCTAAATTAATTGCATGACTATATGACATATTTCTTTATGTGTACGAATTTGTTCTGAAAACTATGAGATGTTTCTAATCATGCAATTTAACTTGTCTTGTAGGAAAGATCGTATACCATCACCTACAAAAGAAGGACTACAACATTTACTCCAGCAACAAAGCTATCTATTGAAGAATATGAAGTTCCTAGGATCCGGGATGAAGTAATGGTCAAAGAGTACCAGTTGATCATGAAGAATGATGTTTGGGATGTGGTCCCAAGACCTGAAGGGAAGTCTGCTATGACTTCCAAGTGGATCTACAAGATCAAGCATGCTACAGATGGTAGCATAGAGAAATACAAGGCAAGATTTGTGGCACATGGCTTCTGCCAGAAAGATGGGATAGACTATGAGGAGACATTTGCACCAGTAGCTAGGTACACTTCCATTAGAACAGTTCTTGCTCTGGCTACAGTGATGAAACGGAAGATACACCAAATGGATGTCAAGACATCTTTCTTGAATGGTGTAGTCAAGGAGGAAGTGTATGTGGAGCAACCACTTGGTTTTGAGACACATGACATGGGGTCCTATGTGTGCAGGTTGAAGAAAGCCTTGTATGGTTTGAAACAGTCACCCAGGACCTGGTACGACAGAATAGATAGCTTCCTATCCAGTTTGGGATTTACTAAGAGTAAAGTAGATTCCAACCTTTACTAGAAGGTTGTGGAAGGAAATCCAGTGATACTACTATTGTATGTGGATGACCTGTTTGTTATAGGTGAGGATAGATTGATTGTCGACATGAAGAGTCAGCTTGCTGCCGAGTTCAAGATGAAGGACTTAGGGATGATGCACTACTTTCTAGGCATGGAGGTGTGGCAGAGTGCAGATGGAATGTTCCTTGGACAAGGGAAGTTTGCAGTAGAGATCTTGAAGAGGTTCGGGATGATGGATTGAAAGGCCATGGCCACACCTATGGCATCAAACCTGAAGCTTCAGTGTGATGTTTCATCTTATCCGGTTGATGTCACTATGTATCATCAGATGATTGGGTCCTTGATGTACTTGACGAACACGAGACCGGATGTTTGCTTTGCGGTGAACACATTGAGCCAGTTCGTGACTGATCCGAGAAATGTTCACCTGGTTGCTATAAATCATATTTTGAGGTACCTGAAGGGTATGGTTGACTATGAGCTCAAGTATGATGCGAATCAAAAGTTTTACCTGCAGGGTTATGCTGATTCAGACTAGGAAGGCAATGCTACAGATAAGAAGAGCACTTCTGGGTGTTGCTTCAGTATGGGATCAGGTGTGATCTCTTGCTTTAGCAGGAAGCAGTCCTACATAGCACTGAGTACAGCCGAGGCAAAGTATGTTGCACCTTGTTCGGATAGTTTTTAGGCAGTATGGTTCCAGAAGCTACTATCTAAGTTGTTTGATCTCCCATTGGATGCTACTGGTATGTTTTGTGACAACCAGAGTTGTGTGAAGCTGTCTGAGAATCCGGTGTTCCACGATAGGTTGAAGCAAATTGAGATCAAATATCACTATATCAGGGATATGGTGCAGAGAGGATGAGTAGGTTGCAGATGTGAAGTTAGAATACTTCAGAGAGAGGCTTGGTGTTCTTCAGATTGATGACACTTCGAGGAAGAAATGATGGACACATTTTTAGGAGCCATTCCAAGCATGGTGAGAGGAGGATCCTTCCCATGGCTGTGGATGTAAGTGTTGTGTGATGAGCATCAGGACGATGCTCTAGTTACTACTCTATATGCATCAGTTGGATGCTTGATATGATCATTTGGATCATGCATTTGTATATGCATCATGTTGGATGCTTGATATGATCAGGTGGATCATGTATTTGTATATGTATCAGGTGGATACATTGTATGATCAGGTGGATCATGTATTTAATATGTATTAGGTGGATACATTGTATGATCGGGTGGATCATGTATTTGTGTATGTATCAGGTAGATAGATTGTATGATCAGGTGGATACATTGTATGATTAGGTGGATCATGTATTTGTGTATGTATCAGGTAGAGACATTGTAGGATCAGGTGGATCATGTATGATGATATTTATCAGGTGGATACATTGTATGATCAGGTGGATCATGTATGATGATATGTATTAGGAAGATACATTGTATGCATCAGGTGGATGCATGGTATGATCAGGTTGATCATGGATGATGAGTATCGGGACAATGCTCTAGATGACATGCATCAGGATTATGCTATGATGATGATCAGGATGATCATAGATGATGAGCTTTCGGATGTTGCTCCAAATGACATGCATCAGGACGATGCAGTGATGATGATCGGGTTGATCATGTATACATCAGGATGATGTATGTTGAGTATCAGGTCAATACTCTGTGGCCATGGATAGGTTGTACAGGTAGCATAAAAAAGTTCCTTTAAAATCCAGACAGGTAGAGCGATGTGCTCGTAATAGCCTGGGATGCTCTATCGAGATCCGAACAGGTAGAGCGGTGTGCTCGTAACATCCTGGGATGGTCTATTGAGATCTGGACAGGTAGAGCGGTGTGCTCGTAACATCCTGGGATGCTCTGAGTAGGTTTTACGAAAGTTCACATGTAAGAGATCCTTTAAAATCTAGATAGGTCGAGAGGTGTGCTCATAACAGCCTAGGATGCTCTATCGAGATCCGAACAGGTAGAGCATTGTGCTCGTCACATCCTGGGATGCTCTGAGTAAGTTTTGTGAAGGTCAACATGTAAAAGATCCTATAGTCTGCACTAGGTTTTGTTGACGCACGTAATCAGTCCTAGGTTCCACAGTATGGCCACTGATGATGAAGACCTACAGCTGGTGGGCCTACATCCAACATGAAAAGGGGTTGGCTATGTAGAACTTCCTATGACAAGTAGTTCAAAGATTGATTGAGATAGCAGCAACAGTGACGATGATGATGTTTCTATGACGATGATCCAGTGACGATGATCCAAAGAAGAAGACTTGTGCTAGCAGATCTGTGTCGAGAAAATACCTTCCTAGTTAAGAGGGAGTGTTGATGTAATTGTAACTTCGGAATGTATTTCACCTATGTAGATTGTACTCCTATAGAGATGTTATTATTCCTCTATATGGAAGTGTTGTCATTTATATTGTAAATGTCGTAACTTATACTTGATGGGTTATTAGACCACCTTGATGGGGTCATCCCTGTATAAATCATGTGGGTTAAAGGGTTAGTAGACCACCCTAGTGGGGGTTGGCCCTGTCAGCATTATGTTATGTGGTTAAGTTGAGGCCAACCTAGTAAAGGCTATTAGGCAAGTCAAGTCAAGTATAAATAGAGTGTGGGAGGCACTCTATTTGGTCATTCATTTTCTCACTCATACACTCATTGGAGAGTGGCGCACTAGTGGAGGAGGAGAAGCTGCTACTAGGATACTATCTCGTATGCTTGGGTTTTGTATCATTGCTCTATCTATCTCAGAGGAAGTGATTGGGGTTTTTCATCTTTATGGTTTTCCCCAAGGAAACTCTGTGTGTCTATTGTCTCTTGTGATTGCTTGTTGTGATTGATATGATTGATATGTTATACATGTTATTCTCTCAGTAAAGATCCTAGAGTATATTGAATTGATGCTAAAAAATTAACACATAGGAGTACGAGCTCCTTGATCCACATTCTGAGTATCAATTCCCTATTCTACATGCTTTAAAAATATCCCATGTCTCTTCACCTAGCCTTCAAAATTCCATATACATAAGCACACACAACTATCAATTTCAAAACATCTAAACCTTAACACATGTCTACAAGACTACCATTACCTCACAAATATAGGTATTTCAATTCAATATCCTTATCTTGGCACATTAAAGCTTAACCTCATCATTCAAATTACATGAAGCATTGGTATCATTCTTAATATAATATCCCTTCACATTATTCATACTACTTAATCCACTAATCAAACTCCTTAAGAAAGAGAGTTAACTAGTTGCCTATAGTGATTTCGCACCTTTTAATTACGAAAAAGTCTTTGTGTTTATCATTACATCAACTTATTTTAGAGGATTTTCCACAATTTTCACATACTCAAGAAAATTAAAGTTACATCACAAAAACAAGACATAAGATCTTTAGTAATCTTTCTATAATGTACAACCTCATATTTGTAGAATCAAAATATTCTAATCCATATTGTTGCTGTAAAATTAGTCACAGCAGATCTAATGAACAAGTAAATCAATCACAACAGATGAACATAGAAAATATGGTGCAAAACTGTGCAAAACATGCAGTAGTGCTCAATATCCCAATAAGGGTGAATGAATTCCAATGGAATACAATATCTGTCAATGAGCAATTCGAATTGACTAAGTAGGCCATTTGAATCACTGAATGGAGTAGCTTGACTCCAACTAGGAGTCCTCATCATCAATCGGTGGTGGTCATCAATGCACAATCATCCAGGTGTCAATCTGAGTCTAACTGAGTGTAATAAGTGTAACTGAAGTGTGTAGCACTGATTAAGGAGAAGGAGGCTCAGTGGGGGCATATGGGAGGCTAACTGAAGTCAGAACAAGTCATCTAGTCAATCTGGAGGTCCAACGGAAGTGAAACAGTCAGTCGGGAGTGAAACTAGCCTCAAATCAGGGAGAATCGGAGCTAACTGAATGTAACTGAAGTGGAATTGCAGTGGTAGGTGAACAAGTGCGCCCTTCTCTGGCAGTAGGTGAGAAGTGGGCGCCTTTCAGCCTAGGAGGGCTAAAACTCTGTAGTAAGTGGCTCCCGGGTGCTAGAATGAGGTGGCTAAGGTGCTGGAAGCATCAAACTGGTGACTGGGATGCATGCAAGTGCATGCAGGTGCATGCAAACCCTAATTGCATGCAAGATCCTGAAAAAGATGATGTGGATATCCGAACACCCCCCCTCAAGCTAGACTATGATGTGCCAACAAAAATAATGTGGGTCCCTGGTAACTAAGACCAAAGGTCACCCCAATACAATAATAATCCAAACTAATAACAGTAAATAAACCGAGGAAATGGGGAAAACCTCATGGGAAAAATACCCCCCCTCAAAATGAATTGTAACACACCAAAAGATTTAACTGCTCCAAACTCAAATAGATATGTCTGGAGGTATCTTACTCTTGGGAGTAAATGGATTATGCTCCAAAAACATGTGCTTGAATTCTCCATCAGTGGATGCAAGCGAATGTGGAGACTTTATGAACTTGCTCTTCATACCGAAAATGGTGAGAACAAATCTGAAAATATGAGGATGATCCTGGAACCTGTGATTCGAACCAAGTGAGGTAGGAATAGCTCCAATCGGATAAAATAGATCTTGAAACTTGAACTTCTTATCAATAGAAGTTAAATCAGCTCCAAAAATAGATGAATGGTTTCTTGAGATCTCCTTTGAACCAACAAGGGTGAGATCAAAACCAAAATCAGCAAAAAGTGCATGAGAATTGAACTCAAGCGAATGGTAGTGCTCTTCATCTTCATTAAAACTCTGAGAAACTTTGCAAATGATAGAACATAAGTTTATAGAAGGCATGCAATCAAGGAGGGCGAATGCTTCACCTCCAAAATCAGATTTTACCTCCAAAACATCAAGTAGATCATTATTCTGCATGCCGACAAACTCATGTGAAGGAGAGGATTCAAGAACCTCTTCGGAATCTAGAGTATGAGCTTGTTTATCTTGCTCAGAATTCGAAATAGAAGACTTTGAGAGAATGAGGGTTGAATCTACAGTTTCTTCTTCATCTTGAACAGTTGTTGAGGCCAACACATGATCGGAAAGAACACATAAGGAGATCTCACTGGGCTTGTTTTCCAAAAGGCTAGCATGATCCTCTTCTTCCTACTTTCCAAATTCTCTGTCAAGTTGGACCCATAGATCACTTGGATTTTCAGCAGTCTTACTGAGGTAGCGCATACAAGGAGACATAGCAAGACATATTGCTCCAAAAGCTCTGTCACAATCATTGAGCCAATCATTCTCCTCTTCATCGGAATCAAAAACTCTTGTATTGCCAATGCACATATCAAAAAGACATTGTCTCTTCAAGAATGCAATCATCTTTGGTTTCCATTCATCATAGTTGAATGGAGTAAGAATATTTTGTGAAGAAGAAGTCTCCATCTTTTTATTAGCGAATGCACATGGGGAAGTAAGAAACCTGCAAATTAAACACAAACAAGCACTATGTTTTCAGCCTTGCATGCACATGAGCGAATGCACATGAGATTTTGCATGCCGCTGCTGAAATATATTGGTGAGCAAAGATTGCTCTCTCTTCATGTAGAACACCTGTAGAAAAGAAATCTTGTCCCTGTCATGGCTCTGATACCATGTAAAATTAGTCACAGCAGATCTAATGAACAAGTAAATCAATCACAACAGATGAACATAGAAAATATGGTGCAAAACTGTGCAAAACATGCAACAGTGCTCAATATCCCAATAAGGGTGAATGAATTACAATGGAATACAATATTTGTCAATGAGCAATTCGAATTGACTAAGTAGGCCATTCGAATAACTGAATGGAGTAGCTTGACTCCAACTAGGAGTCCTCATCATCAATCGGTGGTGGTCATCAATGCACAAGAACCAGTCATCCAGGTGTCAACCTGAGTCTAACTGAGTGTAATAAGTGTAACTGAAGTGTGTAGCACTGATTAAGGAGAAGGAGGCTCAGTGGGGGCGCATGGGAGGCTAACTGAAGTCAGAACAAGTCATCTAGTCAATCTGGAGGTCCAACGGAAGTGAAACAGTCAGTCGGGAGTGAAACTAGCCTCAAATCAGGGAGAATCGGAGCTAACTGAATGTAACTGAAGTGGAACTGCAGTGGTAGGTGAACAAGTGCACCCTTCTCTGGCAGTAGGTGAGAAGTGGGAGCCTTTCAGCCTAGGAGGGCTAAAAATCTGTAGTAAGTGGCTCCCGGGTGCTAGAATGAGGTGGCTAAGGTGCTGGAGGCATCAAAATGGTGACTGGGATGCATGCAAGTGCATGCAGGTGCATGCAAACCCTAGATTCTGCATGCAAACCCTAATTGCATGCAAGATCCTGAAAAAGATGATGTGCATATCCGAACAGTTGCATCATGCATGCAATTCTAGTTATTTTCCTTAGAGAATTAAGAGTAAGATCTAATAGTCTAATAGAGCATCTAACTCTAGATCAAGTTCAATATTCAATCCTCATTCTAAGCCTTCATGTGAACACAAATTCATAAATAATATTAACTTAGCTATGCCCATGAGATTACATGACATAGGTTCTTTGACATAAGACTTACACTTAATTATTAATTACACTCGTAATATGTGTTTCACAACCATATATCATTGTAATGAATGCAATCTTCACGCCTTCTTTGCTATGATTTCCACAATCATATAACACATGCAAGAACATAAATCAATTTCATCAATACCGAATCAATTACACACCACCACTCACACACACACTAAGTCATTTGAGAATCATCCATGTCCAATCATAGGTTATTTAATATATAAATGGTGTCCTTATGGACAACTCTTCACCTATATATTTAAATCCTTATCATTATGCACCATTGGTATCTAAGTTAATTACAAGCATTGGTTTGAACCAAGCAAGATATACCATTATGTATAGTTCTTGCTACTACTCATCTGCTTACGGAAAACATAAGTCAACATTCAAACAAAGCACCCTCATAATCTCCTCAATAATTTTGACTTGTAATTGGTATTCTCTTTTTAGCATGCCTACTCAATGGCATTGTATCACACACAAGATAGGGTCGAAATATCCATAGTTGATACTCAAAATATTTAAAATATTTAGTTTTCCACCTAGACATAGGTTTTAGACATAATTCATAGATAAATAAAAATAAAAATATAAAATAAATAAATATAATATAATAAAAATATAAAAAATATGCATAAGGGATAAGAAATTTAGACTTACATTATCATTTTATGTTATTACGACATAGTACAAGCAAGGATAAACCCGTGTGATGGAAGTCTGAACCCGAGGAGAAGAAGATCACACTAGAAGAGACCACGCACCATAAGAGGAGGAGACCCACATAATTCTATGCCCGAAGGAGACCCACATACTTCTACACCCAGTTATGCACCCAGAGGAGATAGATACCATCGAAAAGGAGACCGAAATGTCTTTAGTAAGTTCAAACATCAACCAAAACACTTAATCTTTGAAAATTACTTATCTACAGAGCACATTGAGCTCTTTTTTTTACTGTTTGGGGGTTTGGAAGTTCATTGTGCGAACAAGGGTTAGGATATTTTTGCACAGACTAGGGTTAGAAATACGCTTTCTATGGTCAAACAGAACACACAGTGGATGGGAAAATTTAGTTTCGGGATACCTTGAGCTGGTTCGATTTATTGGGTGGGGTTCCGCTAGAAGAAAAGGCCAGGGGATCTCTCGTCTTAGTTTCATTGATTGTCCAATTGAATTTTACATGTCTTCATAATTGATGGATATCCCAACAATGGAACCATTTGTTGGCTTATGACCTCGTTCCTTAACTTTCTCTTATAGACCTAGGTTTTGCGTAGTTGCGGTCCAACAAAATCCTTCTTCAACGACACTTTAGGAAATAGTCTTTGAACAAACTAAGGTCTCACCCAAGGTGAATTTTATGGGGGATTACAGAAGAAGGTTTTTGTAATCAGGTGATGCACAGTCAATAGACTGGGGGACTGCGCGAAGTTACGCCGACTTCACGTCTATCACTTATACCATAGCGCACACTGGCACTGCACGCTTGAAGTGGCCATGTACAATATGGTAGCGCAACTCTACACTTCGCAAAACATATGGGACTGTGCACTTCACAAAGTCATACAATATGGTGAAATACAATACAACAATGCAATTTCAGTACTGCATTTCCAGGGAATCGCACTTAACACAGACTTCGCTAACTTAGTGTTTACCCAAATAATCTATGCATTCGATGTATTCCACATTACTTACATTCAACATTCAAGCATATATGTTCAACACTTAACATATTATTCTCAGCACTTATTCATGTGGAAAATACATATAAAAGTGAAGACACATATAACTATAATCATGAAATTAACCATAAGCAAAAGGAAACACACAGATTCAATCACATAACACAATATTTACATGGTTCACCCCCCTGGATGGGAGCTACATCCACTGGAACTATTGATTATATTAATGGGAAGGGTTCAACAATTCGATTCTGCAGACTCAGCTCCATACTATTCTCTTTACAATAGGTCTATGTGCACATAGCTACAGATCCTCTTTCTCTCTTCAGTGGGTCTCTGCGCACATAGTTGCAGAGCCTCTTCCTCTCTTTAGTGGGTCTCTGTGCACACATCTACAGAGCCTCCTACAATGCTTAGTCTTCTTCGATACACTATGAGAGATCAAAACTTGTTAAAATATCAACCCTTCCCTTACAAAATTTCCCTATTTATAGATTGTTCCTGCAAGTCACGTCTTTACAATGAATATGGGCCCAAAACCCTAGAGTTACCAAAACAGGTGCGCTTACCTCGCTAACCCGGCCTATCGTCATCGACATCTATTTCACGCACCTCTAGCCGCCTTTCTGTGCCACTCCTGGTTCTGATGCCCTTCTGACAGCCGTAATCCTCACGTAAGGACCCTAACTGCATAGTGGTGTGTCCCTTTCTGCCACTTTGTCTTTCCCATCGTTGTCGACCCATGTCTTTGCTTCTAACGGTTTCCGCCGCTTTGGATGACAGGTCACTTTCAACCGCTTCGACGCTGCTCCTTACCCCACTCTCAGGAATCATGGAGTCACTTACCCAAAATAAGTCACTTCTTCTCCCTTTACTTATATACTTTTCCCAAAAATAGCTGTTGTGCTGGAGCTGCACATCAGCAAAACTACATCATGCTTAGACTTTGTATTCTAAACTACACATATCTGAACGTTTCACCAACTACGCATTTTTTAACTTCGCTTCATCAAAATCGTTCCAACTTGGGCCATGCCCAACAATAATTTCAAGGAAATATATTTGTGTTGTACTGTTTTTGAATAACCAGTATAGGTATATTATCACTACTTGTGGAAACATAGACATATGAGAAAATTAACCTTAATTTGTGATCATTATTTTCACATTTGTATGAATTGATATTTTAGAAGGAAGAAACCAAGTTATTCTAGGAATCCATGATTTTATTAAATAAAATTGAAAATTGGTATGTGGATGAACACTATGTGTATAGTTGTGTATATAGGGCAATCAAGCCACTTCATTTATTACCCAATTTCATTTTAAATAGACTACTCATTAGATAAATTGTGAATCAAACTATTCTCAATGGTTTCAATGTGGCATTAAGTTCTCACAAAAATGGTTGGTTGAATTATCCCATCTATATTGGAATGCATGGTCTTGGCAATGTCAATTTTGGTGACATGGAATATTATGCCATACATGAACACAAATTTAGGGAGGGGAGGTTTAGGAGGCACAATAATAAGGCTATAGTATAATCACATTGTAAAGAAGTTAAATTTACTTGGACTTATAAACATGAATATTGGAAAGATGAAAATTCATTGGGGGAGCCAAAACTTACAAAGAGGTACAATACAAGAAAGCTCAAACACATAGTTTGAAGATTTGAGATGAAGCTAAGAAAATAGTAGAATTTTTTTTTTTTTACTCAATTCCTGTTCATAATTTATTACTCTTAATGAGAAATTCATAATTTATTACTCTTAATTTAGAGTTATTTTAAATTTGTGCCATTTCAGTATCATAATGAGCGCAAAATATAAAATACAAAGATCCCCACCTATATAGGATCTTGGATTGAAAGAGACTTCAAACAAGATTGAAATCAAGGATGGGTCCATAAAAGGATTTGTGCGACTTATATATCATAGAGTTCCCACACAACCTTAGAGATCTGAAAAGGCTTCTCAAATTCATTTAAGTAAACTGTAGGTCCATTGGTAAAGTTTTGTACCATGGAATTTAAGTTTTGTACCATTGGTAAAGGTAGAGATCACACAAATATGTTTTGATGGTTTTTTGTTTTCATAAAGAGAGTTGTACAACCTAAAATGCATAGGTTGGTGAAAAAAATTATAAAATGGGTCCAAAGATGCATGAACTTTGAGATCTACCCAAGTTCACAATACCTAGGAGAGTATCAAATAGAACCAATCCTAGTGTTGGATCCATAGGAAAATTTGTGTGAGGAAAATAAATGAGAATTCCAAATATTTATTTGGCTCATGGAGCTATGGGATTTGACTCAATGTTTCAGTGTAGGTATTTTTGGAAGCAAGGACTATGAAAGCATCTGGAGGATGCATGTGGACATGTGACTGTCCTAAAGAGCTCAGTATGAGTAGTAATGAAAGATGGTGCTAGTGGACATGTGTGGGTCCTAGCAGCCAAAGGTCCTGTAGGCAACAATGGGAAGGACTCCAATGTCGAAAATCCTTAAACAGACCTTAGACACTAAGTGTCATATCCAAGAACAGGCAAGTCAAGAATTCACATTGAAGTGAAAGAGGCTAAGGAGCATGAAACCACAGTGATGGTGTGGCTCCAGATTGGAACAAGACTAAGAGGGGGAAACACTTACTCTTCTGTTTCATTTTTGATTGATGCATTTCAGAAACAAAGGATTGTTGAATGCATGTTGTGACTGGAAGTTGATTGTGTTTATTGCTTGAAATGAATTGTGAATGCTGAAATAGTTATTTCCCTGTGAAAGGATGAACATGAACGAGTTCATGTGTACATTGGGAGAGCATGAAATGTGTGGAAGTCTCATGGGTAAAGCATGGACGTTCCATGTCAATTGAGCAATTAATAGACTAATTTTAATATTGTGTTATGCTTGTCCTGACAGGAATTTTCATGATGAATCTCACATATGAGATAGTAAAAGCCATTGGTTTTGGCTGAAAATATTCCTCAAGTAGTTGCCAGGACAACAAGAAAGATGGCAGCCCTGAAAATTCCAGACTTGTAGATCAGCTGGAAGGTGAATAAGAGGGAGGGATTGCTGTGGAGCAATGCCCGCCTGCAGAGCTGGAAGATCAAAGCCAGTAGGAGCAGCTTGAGGAATCAAAAGGACTGGATCCTGAAAGTTCAAATTCAAGAGATGAAATGCAGGACAGTGCTGCCACCATTGTGAATTTTGAAGCATGTGTAAAGTGGGTATTTATTCCTAAGAATTGGAACACCGAGGACAGTGTTATTCCAAGGGGAGGGGTATGTAACGTCCCCATCTTGAACCCATTGCATTAATAATGTAAATGACGTAATATTGTTATAAAATCATGGTGAGGAGCTCAAGGCCCCGCCATCGATTTATTGATGCATATGGTTTATGTGCTAGCCAGGCACATTGGAATTTCGACATCATGTAAATATGCATTTAATAAAATACCCACAACTAGCTATGCAATGCAACAAGAGATGGGGGCATGATTTTACAAGGAATTGGGATGGAAATATTCAAACCCTTGAGCCAAGGAAGTCAAGCCAAGTGTCAATGAGAGAACCCATCAACCATCAACTACCCATGTTGACTTTGGTGCCCAATCATTCATTTCTCCCAATAGTTGGGTGAAGTAGTTAACGCCTTGGGGATTGGGGAGGTATGGATCTCCAAATTTGAGTATGGGCAAGCCACCCTCATGGAAAATCATGTTTCTCCTTCTTGGGAAAGAAAACACCCACGAAGTGCCTTCCCAAGCCATTATTCATGATCAATTTTTGCTCTCTCACATTTTTGGAGCTTGCTGGGCATTTCTTTCATGGAGTACGCTGTAAACTCACTGGTTTTCAAGCTGAGAATCTCGTTTTTTGTGATCGCTGGACTGTGAGGAAAGAAGAGAATCCATTGGGAAGCTCAACAGATAAGTTTGATAGCTTGCTGTTTCCATTATTGTTGTAAAAACGTTTTTGAATTTCCAGATTTGGTTTCATTTGTGGAAAAGTCATTTTTGTGAACTTAGCAGTTATCTCCTACCTCAGAAATCGTTTTTGAATGTTTCCATCAACTGTGTGACTATGTATATGTCAATTTCAGGTGCCAACCTATCACAGTTTTGCCCAAAATTCATTTTGGTTCCTTGCTACCAGTTAATGACTGTGTGAAGGCCATTTTTAGAGCTTCCATCTATCACATCAATGACCCGAATTGTTTGAATGTTTACATCGAATTGTATGACTATGTGAAGGCCATTTTTGGCCCTAGAATGCCCAAAAATCGTTTTCTGAAAACAATTTTCTCTCCCAGGGTTATTTTCCCCTTCTCCCTTTTCGTTTTGGCTGCCCACGTTTTTCTGAACTAGTAGAAACCCCATTTTGGGCATCCCACTATAAAAATGTTTTTCTACATGCCCAACACTTGTGATTTTGTTTTTATGAGTATCCATGCTTAGTTTTGAGTTGTTGTGTGTTAAGAAATGTTGGGATTGAGATGGGTATCCATTGCTTTGGGTTGTGATGAGCTTGAAAGTCCTCTTTTCCTTGTAGATATCATGCCCATCTCGAGGGTGGTCTCTGAGTGCTGAACTAATACAAGCTAGGCAGAGACCTATGGTTGGGAGGAACGTTGCAGTGACATAGCTAGTTGTGTGGGACAATTGCACGACAAAGATAAGTGTTTTCTATTTATGTGTTTTGCCTCTGCAGTGTTTAAATTAAATGACTGTTGTTGTTATATTGAATGCATATGAAATTATGTGTGTGGATGAGGTTATCTCTGTTGTGCATGTTTGTTGAATTTACATCTACACACATGGGTTTTTAATTCTATGAATCTAATGAATGGGCTAAGGTTGTTTAAAAATCCCCGTAGATTGGCTTCATGTTCCCTTCCAGAAATTGGATAGATGGGTGGGTACGTTACAATATGTTTGTGACTGATTTTTGTTGTGTAAGCTTTGAAGGAGGCTTGACTATGGTTACGAGTGTGAATAATTATGTTGTTTGGGGTTTGTATGGTACTGCATTTTTTGTGAAGCCATGATAAGTGTAGTTATGAGTGTGAAGCAGTAAGCTAGTAGGGGTTATGTGTCTTCTTGCATGTTGTGTAATGCCAAGTTCATTTTTTTGTAACAAGTAGAATTCTAAGATGTTACACTTTTGATGAACAATCTAGTTTTAGAGTATAAAGTTGTTAGTGGATGAATTGATTATGTGGAGAGTTAGGCCATCCTAGATATTCTAAGCAATGATCCAGTTTAAGGGTTCATTCTAGCAAGGATGAAACCATTTAAAGATAAAATTATTGATTTAGGAGATGACATGTGGAATATTTTTCAACATGATGGTTTTCTATTGTTACAAGTGGTAGAAGCATTTGGTGGAAGATTGCACCTTGTGACTAGAAGATAAGATAATATTATTAATGTCCAAAAAATGACCACAAATAGGCCAATGGAATTTATAAGTACAATCATATCAATATTTTGTGAGAGTGCAAGGGCCACTAATATATAATAACAAAAACCAAAGATAGATCTAATATTAATATCTAACCTCTATGAGGAAGGAAATAATGTTAGAAACGAAGTTGCAACATGTCATCTCTAATCCTTGGAACAAGAAATGAAGTTGCAACATTGTCATCTCTAATCCTTGGAACAAGAAATGAAGTTGCAACATGTCATCTAGGGCTTGTACCCCTCCTCCACAATGTTGAATGATCATCATATCATGTAGATCACTCTCCTACTAGGTGAATCCTCCATATTTCCATGATGTAGGGAGTCTGCCATCCATGCAAGAGATATCAAACGACTTATGGAAGGTTAATGAGATAGTGATCATTTGAATTTTTGCATCCACTAAGAAAGCTATCACAAGTATGCATATCCATCATGGGACATATCTCATGCTATAGTCCATATCAGACCATACATGGGTTATACCTACACCATGTACCCCAAATATCATGAAGCATCCAAAATATGGTGTAAACTCAAAATTCTAACATACAACTTGTCATACCATATTTAGGAATCAGATTGTTTCTAAGGTCTAGAACCAGAGGACCACGAGCTATAAATGAAAGACCTATCTCAAGATTTGAGTTATCAATTTTGCAAGGGTCTTTCTCGTGAAGGGTTTTACAATAAGATGAACTTGTTATTGTAAAAATTTTGTGTAATTTTTAATGTATAGAATCTGAATTATACCACGTTAAGAAGTATACTGTTATTCAAATGCCCTCCGACCATTTAATTTTAAAAAAAAAAGCTTATACATCATCCCTATAGCGACGGAACTTGCAGGCATATTTTGTCGCTATAGCCAAGTAACCATCGCTATAGAGAAAGAACTTGCGGGCATATTTCATCGCTATAGCCAAGTAACCATCACTATAGCGACAGATCTTGTGGGCATATTTCAAGCCCCTTTCAAGCATATTTCGTTGCTATTGCCAAGGAACTATCGCTATAGCGATGGAACTTGCAGCCATATTTAAACCCCTTGCGGGCATATTTCATCACTATAGTGGCGCCCGTCAAGCACAATGGGATGCAAAATCCATCGCTTGTATAGAAATTCCATTGTTATGTTGTGTACAAAGCGTCTCTATAGCGGCGTTTCGTCTAGCACGTGGAGATGGATTTGCTATACAACCAACGATCATTTCGTTGCTTGTATAGCAAATCCGTCTCTATTTTGTCCACAGAGCATCACTATAGTGATGTTCCATCTAGCACATGGCGATGGATTTGGTATACAAATGACGATCATTTCGTCGCTTGTATAGAAAATCCGTCTCTATGTTGTGCATGGAGCATCACTATAGCGATGATTAGTTGTTTCTGTAGAGATAGGTATTGTTAGCCATGGAAGCAACTAACAAGAATTTTTCATCGCTACCACGATGACTAAGTGTTTCTATAGTGATGGGTTAACGTCGCTCTAGCGACGTAGATTGGTTTTTTAAAAATAGTCCATACACGCCACGTTTCATGTCTTTCCTGTTGCTAGACTGATGAAATTTTCATAGTGTTGCTACAGCGACGAAAATGTTGCCACAAAAATATGAGGTCATGTTCATCGCTATAGCAATGATTTTCCATGGGAAAAATGTGCACATGTACTATTGTTTGGAATAAAAATCTACATAATCAACAATTTGAGATGACAGATTTTGGTGAAAATCATGCTCCCAACATTGGCTCCAGTTCACATAATACAACGTCAACACCTCAATCAGCTTCAAGATCTCAGTCAACACCTAGATATCACTCAAGTGATAGCTCAGGGTCAGATGGCACTCCAGTGAAGACAAGAAGTCTCACGTAAATATATGAGGTAAATCAAGGTAATGATGATGATGATTTAATTTTTTATTTTTCTTTATTTTCTTTTGTTGATCCAATATGTTTTGAAGAAGCAATTAAGTATGAAAGTTGGAAAAAGGCAATGGATGAAAAAATTGAAGCAATAGAGAAAAATCAAACTTGGAAATTAGTGAATCTTCTGGAAGGAAAATATGCAATAGGTGTGAAATGGGTCTATAAGACAAAGTTTAATGCTAATGGAAATGTTGTGAAGCATAAAGCAAGGCTAGTTGCAAAGGGTTTTCAACTACAGCCTGTGATTGATTCCAATGAGACTTTTTCTCCAATATCTAGATTAGATATAGTGAGAACAATGTTAGCAATGCCAGGGCATCGTAAATGAAAAGTTTATCAAATATGTCAAATAAAAAAAATTGAATGGGATATTACAGGAAGAAGTGTATGTGCAACAACCATGATGTTATCAGATATTGGGTCATGAACATAAAGTTTATAGATTGAAAAAAGCTTTATATGGTCTCAGATAAGCTCCAAGAGCTTGGTACAACTGCATTGATTCATACTCTTCAAGCCATGGTTTCAGCAAATGCAATAGTGATCCAACTCTTTACATAAAGGTAAATGATCAAGGTAAGGTCTTAATTGTATGGCTATATGTTGATGATATGATATTTAGAGGAAAATTTTCAATTGAGTTGTTTAAATAAACAATGAAAAAGGAATTTGAGATGACATATTTGGGCTTAATGAAATATTTTTTGGGCATAGAATTAAGTCAAACAAATGATGGAATTTTCATTTGTCAAAAAAATATGCAAATGATGTGTTGAAGAGGTTAAAGATGTTGAATTTGAAGCCGTCATCTACACCTATGGAAACATGATTGAAATTGAGCAAAGAAGACAGGGGCACAAAGGTAGATCCAAGTCTGTTCAAAATATTAGTAGGCAACTTGATGTATTTGATAGCAACAAGGCCTAACATTATGTATGTAGTCAGTTTGATTTCAAGGTTCATGGAGACACCAAAGGAGTCACATTGGGAAACATGGAAAAGGTTTTTGAGATATGTTAGTGTAATAAGAGATTATGGTATTTTATATTCAAGGTCGGATTATTTCATAATAGTTGGCTACACAAAAAATGATTTTGTAGGAAGCATTGATCATAGAAAAATCACAGCTAGATATATTTTTCATCTTGGTTCAGAAGCAATCTCATGGGATTCATAAAAACAACCAATTGTTACTCTTTCAACTACAGAAGCAAAACATGTAGAAGCAACATCAACAACATGTCAAGTAGTGTGGATAAGAAGAATTATGTCAGATTTGATGTAAGATAAATAACGAGAAACAAAACTTTACAGTGACAATCATTCAATAATAAAACTATCAAAAAATCATGTTTTTCACAAAAGGAGCAAGCACATTGATACTAGATATCATTTCATTGGAGAGCTTCTCAACAATGGTGAAATATATCTTGAATTTTTCAAGTCTTAAGAGCAATCTGCAGATATCTTCACAAATTCATTAGCAAAGGAAATATTTGAACACCTTAGAAAAGGTTTGGGCATCATCATAAAGTAAAGCTTATGGGGGAGTGTTGAAAACATAAGATTGATAAAGTCGTGCAACCGCATTTCAGCAACCAACTAGCAGCCACCATCCCACCGCAGCTATCCAGCCGTCCACAACTACTCAACCGTCCACAACTACCCCATCATCCAGCCATTAAACTCTACCGTCCAACAGTCAAGGGAACAATAGAAACATGCTTGTAAAATATTCTATATATAGATCAACTCAAAGCTACATAAGGCATACATGTGGATGTAATTTCTTCAGCATAGTAAAATATTGAGCAGCAGCTCATCTCTTTCTGCCAAATTTCATTTTCTGGTTCTCATTTGATTTTTTATCTTGCGTCCTTCTCCTACAACCTTGAAGACTGAGAGATCCAAGCTGCTTACAAATCCCAGCGATGGCCTCAATGCCATAATTCATTAAATTGGGTATTGAAGATAAGGTAATTTGCTCAAGCATAGTACACATTCTCACGAATCCTACCAGCCCTGGATTTGAAATTCACAGTTGAGGCTTGTCAAGGTTCGATATTGATATTATAAGTAGGAAAACTAGTTCCCTTCCAGGTTGTCAGTACTTCTCCCAACATCGAAAACCTTAGCTTCACCGCTTTAATAGGCATAGGAATCATGGAGAAAAGATGCAAAATGGACTCTCAATCAAACTAGAACTTGTATCTATCACTATGAAACAACATAGTGAAATTGATGGTACAAAAGGGTGATCCATATGATCAGAACTATTAAATACCCTAGGTTGTATGGAACCCTCTCAAACAACCTCATTGATAGATTATTGTAACCACAATATCGATGACCTCAATCCTATCCCAGAGGAATCATGGTGGAGAGATAGGTAGTTGGAAGCTTCAATTCATTTCATATACTGCATTAGGGATGATAAACCTTCCAAGATTAGCCAAGAAGATTTGTGGATGAGCATGTTTAATGGGGGTGGATACTGAAACAACTACCCCATTTCTTATTCTTTTTATTTTCCTGTCGACGGATGGTGTTGAATCTCAAGCCCTATTAGCTTATTTATGAATTGATGTCTAAGCTTATTTATGAAATGATTAGTGAGGAGATTTTATTTCAGATCTGATGAGTGAATCAATATCACCCAACATCCCTACACGAATACAAATCTGAACTCAGTGCTAGATGTAGGGTATTTTTTGGTTGGGGTTAGAGAAGATTGAATTACAAATTCATAAATTTTTAGATCGAGGGAAAGCCTTTAATATATATCCATCAAGATAATCCCAAGGCCTCTACCTGTAGTGGCATATACAAAGGTAGAGAAGGAACTAGATAATTATTTTTATTTTTAAAAAAGGAGAATCTTAACCCTAACTTCCATCACAGAAACCCTAAACGTTGGATTTGGCATCTATTTCTTTGAATAAAATGTATCTAATCCATCATTCAGATAGGAGGGATGGTACTTACAATATGCATAAGATCAGGCATCGGTTCATCATTCACATAAGAGGGATGGTACTTACAATATGTAGAATATTGGACCTCACATCTCCTTTCATTCTGAAACACCAAGATGAAACCATGAAAATAAAAGAAAAATCCCCAATTGAAACTATAATATTACATTTCAAAATTAAAAGTTAAATTGGTTTAAAAATATTAAATTCAACTTTGGGTAAGTCGACATGAATTATGGATCACGCTTTCAGTCAAAGAAGGTGTTTCCCTCATTGGATACCTTATGCCTATCTCAAAATGATCCTACTATCCACAAGCATCATCAAAATAACCCAGAGTTCATCATCTGTATGAAGTATTCATAGTATGTACATGATTTGAAACTTAAATCATACGATCATATCAAGATATTCTTAGCTCCATCATCTTGTATTGAATGTTGTCTAATCCAATTTCAAAAGTATTATTCTTAATTAATTGCATACCAAATGTAATCCCCTTACTATTGATTAGTAATGAATAAACCTAAGAGGAGACTCAAATCCTCACCAATCTAGGATCTGAAGTATCTTGGACCTCTACCTGTCTCTAATTTCCCCAATTAAATGGGGCAACTTGGACGTCAAAAGTGATCCTTCTGGAAACCCCCGACCAAAATGGGGGATGCAAAGACTTAGATCTATATCTTAGCACTTATCCAATGAAGAGTGTGAGGCACAACTAGTCGGGGTCTCAAATGAAAGTGGAGAGGGAAAATCTCAATAAAATAAGTGGTAATAGCCATGAATCTCATAGTATAATGGGCATATGAAAATGAGATTCATCTTCAGTCTATTCAATCTATTTCATCCATATATACTATTACGAGGGATATATATATATATATATATATATATTATCACACATATAAAATGCCTTTGTATATGGATTCAGAGACTAAGTAGTTTATGAATCCGTCTACATCGTTAGAATTTCTTTTACAATTTCGTAAATTTTAATGCTACAACCGATGGATTCAAAGGCCCCCTGCTTAGTCATTGCAAAATAATTAGGTCTATTAAAATTACAATATTTACATATCTAGAGACGTATAGAAACATGTTATATATAATTATAAAATCCTATATTATATTATATATATACATTCTTAATTTTTGTGTCACATATAAGGAAATATTTTATTAGGACATCTTGTATAATTATTAACTTAGATTGTCTAGTCATATTTCTTATCTTGTGACTAAATTAGTCATCATTTTAATACCATCACTAAATTAGTCCTTTTTTGTTGTGATCACTTAAAATTGCTCAAATTTGGTCATATTTCACTTAAAAACACTATGGTGACCAACATTTTTAGTCGCTAGTCATTTAATTCACATGGTGACCAAATGTTTTGGTTGCTTGGTCATTTATCACCCATTTTTCTACTAGTGATATGTAGTAATGTAAGAAAACCGTCATCTTTAATTACAACAAAGAATTTGTCAAATGTTTCATAACAAAACCAAGGTGCGTTAAGAGTCCCCTTCAGAATAGATGTATTTTCCCTTCCTTTTGGTTTCGTTGCTTGCCTCATAAAGGATTTTTTCATATCCATTCCATCCAACTATGAATTAGTATACATGCCATCAAAGGAATGATAAATGCTTTTTATTGATGGAAAGGAAAAAAAACATAAAATTCCTTCACATTTATAATCTCTAAAATTTTAAATATGTTGAACTCTGAATCTATGTGTAGTATCCCAATGTCCACCACTATTGTGTTTATATGCAAAACATGTATCTTGGCCTTTTTAGATGTGATTTCCCAAATATGGCCTTTTTACAAAGATAATTTCCATGGATATGTGAATTATTTGTATCTACAGTTTCCTTCATTGTTTAAGAGATATGAAAATATATATAATTAACTAGTTTGTGTTTTGGTGAAGTGAACACAATGAGGTTACTTTCAATTTCATTTTCTCCATAATTACTACAGAGTCTAGACATAGCTTACTGGAAATGTTGCATTTTTTCAAACTTCAAACTCTAGCGTTTCATTTTCCATAACAAAAAAAACCCCATGAAACTCTAGAATAATAGGTTTCATTGTGGGGGAATTCCTTAGCTGAAAATTCAAAGCCCTTACTAATGCCAATTTCCTTCACAAAAGTGAGAATAATCAAGTTGAAGATTGCTCCATGGTTGAATCTGTCAAAATAAAATAGTATTCATCATGTGCAAATAAGTTTTTTGTGCTAGATTTCCTAGTAGTAGGGTTAAAATCTTCACATCATTAATCTCGATTGTCCATAACCAACATTAGTATGTGCATGGTTGAATATATGTGGATGGGGGTATAGTACTATGCATTATAGGGTTTATGCTAGGCTTGACAAGGGTGTCACATACCCAAATTTTGAACATTTTATGTTGTGAGAAAAACGTTATGTTTTATGTTATTGTAAATTTTTATGATTATTGACCAAGTGGGTTCATGGATGGCTGTAATTAATTAATTTGAATATTTTATTATTAATAAATAAAAGAGGAGACAAATATCCAAAGGAGGTTGTTGATTGAGTATTCATTGACCCACTAGGAGGAATGGACTGGGGTGAGAGAAAACTGACACTTAGCAGCATCCTCAATTCACTTCTAGCTGTTGTTGGGGGTAACTTCCCTATTTTTATGGTCATGTTCCCCAAGAAAGTGGAAGTAAGCAGGTGGCTCATTAACTAAGAAACTGACCAAAAGTCCTAGGCATGCTTTATCTACCCATCAAATTCAGTAGGAGGTTGTTCATCTTTTACCTTGTGATAATCTCTGAAAAAGAATGACAAGAGAGCACACGAGATTCGATGAGGGGAAGGGTAAAAGTGATTGAGTGAATTAAGATTGCATTCTAAACTAGTGCAGCCACATTGTTGAGTTCAATATTGCTAAAGGCAGAAGTATTACTGTTAAGTACTTCTGTTGAGTTGCAGAGGAATTTATTCCATTCTCCACACAACATCTTCGTCTTTGTGGTTCAGTGAATAGGCTCGAGGGTCCTAAGGCAAGTGATTTGGTTTTCTTCAGGAGAAGGTTGGGTGGAATGGGCTCCCTTGGGTGTTTGTCCCTTCTGCAATTACTAGGTTTTACTTGTGTTATCTTATTTAATTTTTGTTCACTTAATTATTCAATGAATGTATGAGAATGTGTTCCTATTTTCCATTTAAAAATCAGTTATTACTTAGTTGTTTTAAATGTTTCATTGTTGTAATATTATCTATCCTGGAAAATTTTTTATTATTCAAAAACTACATGTATTAAATGTTAAATTGATAGAGTAACTTGATTAAATGATGAATACAGATACTTCTATGTATTTTTCCCCACATCGAAGTGCTGTACTCTAGTACAGAGAAGTCAGAATTATAAGTAGATCAGAATGATTTGAAATGACTTAGATAGAAACAACTTTGCAAAGATCTGTTAAATAAATCTATTTCTATTTTTACAGTAATTTCTAAGCTGATCATCAGATAGGATCCTTATCTCAAAACATCGAAATTATTTCTATGATCAAATACAGGAGTAATGTAAATACAAATGCAAATACATGAATTTTCTAAATTGTCCAGTTCTGATTTCTTTAAAACTACATCAAGTATAGAGTTTTAGTAAAATAGCTAAACTATTGCGGTTTTGTTTCAAATAGAGATAACCATGTTAAACTAATTACAGGATCATATGACCATAACTCTCCTCTCATCATTTCATCATAAACCTAATACATAGAGTTTCCATTTACGGATACGAATACCTAGAATATTTATGCATACATTATTTAATAGGGTAAAAATAAAGTTATCTTCCATTTCATTTCTCAAATAATTTAAGAGAAAGGTCATAGACCCTTCATTCACCGTAAAATAACACTTAATATTATTATGAGTAATTCCTCACAGAGCTTGTCATACACTATAAATAATGCTGAACCAAGTTATGATTCTTGCAAATAATAAAACTAATACAATACATGAAAGGTAAACACGATTCACTATTTAAACATTACTTCGAAGGTTGAAAACCCTATATCGAAATCAAATATTAAGGCTAGGAGTAATACGTGTAAGTTCTAGATTTAAAAATAAAAATAAAAAACATTTTTTTATCACAGTATCAATTATACAACATGGGTTCGAGCCATCACTGAAGTCATCGCCCAGGTTTACATTTTTAACAAAAATTGCACAGGTAATTATAGTACCGAGGTTCGAGACCCGTAAGGGTTCACTGAACTTGGGTCAACGTAAACCTAAGAGTTCATAACCAGATTGTTACAAGTAAGGGCTCAATATAGGAACCCTGCATTGCACCTATATTTTAAACAAAGAAAATTGTAAAGCATGTAAGAGGGCATGCAGAGATTTAGGGTTCGAGTCTCAACTCACCCAACCTACTAGATAAACACACTTTTCTTTTCCTTTAAAAAACTTGAAAATGCATAAATATGAGTTGGGTTTGAAACCTGTAACAACACAATTATCGAATTATCAATGTATTAAAACTTTCAGGGTTAGGGTTTCAACCCAGCATTTCAATCGTAGCTAGAAACATGTTACCATCCTTAATAGACTAATAGTGAACATTCGTACAAGAGTTACGAGAAATCCATAAGCCATCTTCAAACAATAAACACTTATTACACAGTATTAATCCATAAGTTATTTTATTAAACCATAACTTCTTTTATAGACCAGTATTCATAGGAACCGTTGAGAAACCAACGCGAGCTCAGAGGCTCAAGGGTCAAACCCTCTCAGTATTAGAAAATTCCATACGATTTACAAGTGGGAAAAAATCCCAACAGTAAAGAACCAGAACAAAAATCAAAACACAAGTTCGAGTTGCGTCTTGTCGAGGAGCTCAGACTGGCAGCAAAGTGTTTTACACCACCTTTTTCACTACACAGGTCACAACTAGGGTTTCCAAAAAGGAACCACCGAGGCTTACCCGTGTGTACGCACCATAGCCATAGCCAGTAAGTAACATGCCTCTCAAAGGTTGAACCAACCTGCCACTCAGAAACCAAAAACCATAAAACTGTTCGCGGTTAGTAATGTAGAAGCAATACCGCTTAAAATAACAAATAGTTAATAATGTAAGAGTTAGGGTGGGTTTTATTTACCTTCTCATAGTGATCGTAAGCACATCCTGAGAACAACCATCAAAACGTTGGAGCACCACATGAAATTTCTTCAAACCATAATACCTCAGAAGGCTGTTGGCCTCTCTGTCGAACCAAACAAACTAAAAAATGAGAATAAGGAATGAGGTTAAAGTTTTATGAGTTAAGGTCTTCACTAACTTCGATGCAATCACGTGGTCCAAGGCCAAATAGAACACCACTTGGAAATTCCACTAAGAACCGTGGTTGATGGCATTAGTGCTACCCTCTGTCGAGGAAAACCATTCACCTGTCAACCATAATTTCCCACGCCCACTTTGTAAAACACATCGCCTTCATTTTAAATGTCGAGATGCCTCATCACTATTAAGATCTTTTGTATGTTTCGAGTTTACCAATCATGAGCATGGGAATTCAGTCTCGTCACCTCATTGAACTGCTGCATAATAAGTTTATAATAATTGTATATCCTCGTAAGCATTGAGTCAAACCATAGCTCGTATGCAGCATTATAAACTTAATATAAACCATTGGTTCATAGCATAATCAATTGGATTTATACATGCACGTTATCACTAGGATAGAAACTATTATGACCATTTCTTGATATATATATATATATATATATATACACGATACCCTCACAAGAACCTTAGCTATGGTTAGGGTATAAACATTTTGTTTATAAATAAATGAAAGCCTGAAATTAATGATTATAAAATAAATAGTTATATAAACCATGCCAATTATATTGGGAGCAATAGATCTTAGGGTTATAAAAAATACATAAATGGCATATTCATTTAAGAAGAGTAATCCTAGGACAAATTATATATCATGAATTTGTTAGCATACAACTAAAACGTTATAAGTTGATACTTGAATCAAGTCACAATTTTTGTCTCCAACCTCCAAAAAATGGGTTAAATATCTCACTTGTAAACTTGTCATAGTAAAAATAAGTACGTAAGCTCTTGAAAGCTAAGTAAGTCCCAGGTCAACCATAGGACCCCTTTCAAATGAAATTCAATTGTCAGCATGCAAAATGATCTTAAAAAGAGCTTAAATGAACATCGAAAGGTCAACTTATTTAATCATTGTAGAAGTAAATATTTAGTCACATATAAATACACATTTAAGTTACAACTTAAATACATCGGGATAGTTTTCAACACACTTTAAGAATTCAGTTCATAACCTTGCGACATATGAAAACTAGCTAACGACAACAATAAATAATTATGTGTTGGTTTAAACAGAATTAGAGTGTTATCAAGGTTTTCTTATCATTACCTTACGATGCGGATACAATCATTAGCATTAAATGTTATGTAGAGAAATTTTAAATTTTGGGGATGTTACAAAGGGTTTCTAGGTTTTTAGCTTGGATTGAATTAATATAATGTATTTTTTAATTATTTTTTATTTTTTATTTTTTATTTTACTACCGTTTGTTTTAGTGGAAAAGCTCAAAATTTGTAACCAAAAATTAAAAAATTAAATACACCATTTCTTTCTTCGGCACCTACCTTTGTTTCTTGCATCATGAGTATTCTAGAATCATATCATTGATGAACCATTCATCTACTAAGATCATGTTTTATTTCATGATATTTACATAAGTAGAGAGATTATTCTTTCTCATCTTACATTTTCTCCCCTCTCCATTTGATCTAAAACTCTTCTCTAGGTAGTGAGTATGCTCCCTATTGACTAGCATGGGTGCTTGAGTTAGAATTGTTACAATGATTTTCCTTGTCTTCCACCCCTTTCTACTCTTTTCCAACAAATTTGATGGATGAAAAAACTTAAGGTTTGTTTTAATTTCCTATTGATAATAAAATATTCCCTAACATTGTCTTATACACCCTGGTTTATGCATTGATTTCCACATCCTATATTAGGTATAGTTTCAAACCCATCTCTAACATATTCTCTTATCTTCAACCCCTACTTTTCCTACAATCATTGTTATGGGATGCACCTTCCAAACTATGACAAATACATTGACGACCTTTCGAGACATAAAGGGTTACATTCAATCCTAACCATCCTAAGAATATCTCTTAGATTGGCCTCCCTTCTTCGTCGATTGTAAGACAACAATTGTGACTTAGCATTTATGTTATGATTGCTATGCAGTTTATTTTTGTTGGTACTATTTAGATACATTTCCAAGGCTCTCTTTGATACATTGAATCTCATTTAATTCCTCACACATCAATTATATTATTCTCACTTATGATTAGGATGTGTTACCCATGATTATATTAGCTTCATTTATGATCTCTGTGAATGTATCACACATGATTATATTAGTCTCACTTATGACTTGGATATGTCATACATTGGTATCATTATACTATTAACATATTTCCATTGATTATATGTCATTATATTATTTTGAAAGATAATTTCCATGTATATGTGAAGTAAGCGCATGGTCGAATCTAGTTGGGGTACTAGTACTATGTACACTCAAGTTTTTGGTCAGAAAGGGTGACCTACTTGTGTATAGATTGAATGAATGGAATGTTTTTATGTTTTTTATTTTTCAATTCTTAATAATTTGTTGTATATTATGTTTAATTTTATTGTTATTTCTTTTGGTGGGGAAACTAAATAAAGTTACAAGCAAAATATTAAATAATCTAAATACAATGTTTCTTTCTTCTACAACTATCATTGCTTTTTACAGCATGAAAATATTTGGACTATATTTTTCTACTCCTATGTTATGGACACTTAAATAAAATTCTAATTGAACATATAAAAAAAATTCCAATTTAAAACATCAACATCACCTTTGTAGGGCTTGATGTCTACTTTTGCTTCCATTTTGAACAAATATTGTGATGAAGTGATGGCATTGGAAATTCATCCATCTTTCTATTTATCTTTTTTCTTACTCCTTTTATAGTTATTAATTGCCTCTATATTTACCATCCAATATAGGTCTTAAGTTTGAGTTACCAAACTCTTGGAAAGGTCCAAACCTGTTTTCTATAGCCACTATGAGAATTCCCATATTACAAGAGATTCTAGCCACATCTCATTTTGTAAATTTGAAAATATATCCTCTACCACATCAAATGGATTGTTATGATTGGTCTCATCATCCATGGATAGGGTTTTTAGACTTCTTTTCTATGCCCTAGATCTTGCAAATTCCCACAAAAACCCATCAAAAACTTCCGTAATACCAATATGATCATTAAATTGCATTGGATATTCCAATGGAATAGTTTTTCACAACAGGTCTTTTAGTAGTATTCAATCTCTTATTGCATATATTTTTACTTAAGGTTGGGAATTAAATCTTATTTGTTTAATGTTGAAATAATCTAAAATGAACTAAAAAAATAAATTAAACCAACTAGAAAACAATAGACCATCCATGCACTGAATACAAGATACACCCTAGGAGATACTAATACAGGAAAACCCAACTTTAAGGTGATCCCTATTCTCTTCTCTTTTATTGTCAATAATGTAATGCAAATACAAACAAAGGGGCACTCAATATGTAGTTTCCATGGTCTATAAGGCCAATATGCTTGTTGAAATATCTCATGTTTCCTTTGTTCTTCTCCAATATCTCACTTCCAAATGATTTTCATCTATTGAAAAATACATAATACAATAAGAATGGAACCCCTTCTTTTCCTATAATCCAAGTATTTAACACATCCTCATAGTCGTTTAGGGTTAAGGTTAAGATTTGTGTATGCCTCAATCCCTAATAAATGTTGGGATTTTTGACCCTCTAGAATGTCTTGAATTTCCACAAATTATTAAATCCACACATGTGTGTAATGGAAGCTAACAATTCATCCACTTGATACCATGATGATGGTTAACATGATGGGTCAACTTGCAAAATGCATAACTTCTACGTACAAACTCTAATTGAGGTGATTTTTGCATTATTGAAAATATGTTCATCCATATGAAAATGTTGAGAGGATACAAGATATGATGAAAGAAATTTGACCCCAAAAGTGACCATTTAAGTCCTTAGTTGGGCCCTTGAAGGTTCTAGACCCAAAATAACTAAAGTGGGACTTAGTAATAAAATGGGACATATAAGTGAAGACCTTCAATTTTTTCACATAAAGTATCAAAATAGATGATAAATAATATCATTATCCATTTCGATTCAATTATGGTATCTATGATAAATAATTCTACACCTTAGTTCTAGTGATAAAGCAATTTTGGCATTACATTATAGGAAAATAAACTATGTTACACATAGATCATCAAACATTAATTGTTTTAAATTTGCAATCAGAACTGCCAGAAAATTTCCTCTTAAAAATGAGCAACTTCATTCAACAAATTCATTTATTGTTAATGTATCTAAAAATAATTGCAAATTGGGGGTTAGATATTTCCTATGCCACCCTCCAGCTTATGATTTAAATATAATGTTTCAAGAATTAAAACATATTTATGGGATGAATCCCACATTTGTACCCTTGGTTACCAAATTGCAGTGACCTACAAATATTAATCAAATTCCATTTGAAATTTACTAAGATGGAGAAGGATGGATCTACTTACTAAATAAGTTGTATGTTCTTAATTAGGATGCCTCCCTCTTGCTACTTCAGAATTCTCACTCTTGAATATATTCTCCAACTAATTATTTAAATAAAATGTTTGAGGAATTAAAACATCTTTATGGAATGAATCCCACATTGAGACCCATGGTTACAAGATTGTAGTGACCTACAAAGATTAATCAAATGCCATTTTAAATTACTAAGATAGAGAAGGATGGATCTACCAATTAAATAAGTTATGTGTTCTTAATTTGGATGCCTCCCTCTTGCTACTTCAGAATGCTCACTCTTCAATATATTCTCCAAATAATGATTTAAATAAAATGTTTGAGGAATTAAAACATCTTTATGGGATGAATCTTGCATTCTAACCCGTGGTTACAAGATTGTAGTGACCTACAAAGATTAATCAAATTCCATTTTAAAATTACTGAGATAAAGAAGGATGGATCTACCAATTAAATAAGTTATTTTTTCTTAATTTGGATGCCTCCCTCTTTCTACATTAGAAGGATCACTTTTCAATATATTGAGGAAATTTCTAGACAACAAACATATGAGAACTACTCTTGCACTATTTTTTCTGGCCTTGAATGCAAAGACAATTTCAAGACTATATTCATCATTGTGCACATTTTAGTCAAGCTAATCCCTCCAACTCCATGGTTGTATCTTTGTGTCTTTGTAATAGTGTGCATATTTTCCAAAATGCCAATTTTTATTTCTTGTGGAAATACCATCTGTAACTTTCCCATCCATCATTTTGGCTATAGGAGGGGGTAAATACAAATTTCATGATTATAATTTTTTCTTTATGGGTCATTATTCAAATTCGTAACTAAGAAATGCATGCGTAAGTGCATGAATGTAAAACAAAGTGGTAATAAAAGGTTTGTCTGGATAGACATCATGCATAAACAAGCATATTTATCACAAGAAGTAAATAAAAATACTTTAACATTCATAGACAAATAGAATATTTATATTTTGACAAAGAATATCCAAGCAACCAGTTGTGTAGTAGTGTTTTTCCACCCAACTGTAAGTATATGAGGTTGATTCTACCCCTAAGGTAGGATATGAGGCCACTAGGGTGAAGTAAACATCTATGGGTTTCTCTATCTCATCCCAAAATGCATCTTATCTCATGCTTTGCCAAATTTCTCATCAATAAACAATTAAACGAATCTCACTCAACCATTTGAACCATGGCACTCTCTTCTACTACCCCACACAAAACAACAAAGGCATTTTCCTTCACTGCTCCACAATTCCCTCAAGGAATCCAACTCTTACTGTTCTTACCAATGTGTGCAGAAAGAAACCAACCTAATTTAATCTATTGGAGAACCTTCTATAACATTAATTCATGGCTTCTCAAGCAGTCTAGAGTACAAAAACATCAATGAGTAAAGGTTGATATCTTTCCTAGCCTCTACACTAACCTACAACCATCATCTTTCCTCTAATGTCTGTAATCTCCCTTTGTTTGTTGTAGTCTGTTAGACCCAGGTTTCGACTTATGTGATCAACAAGAACCCCATAAGCATTGGCATATTTTGGTACTCTGCGAACAAAGTAAAGTCCCACCCATGATGCGCATAGGAATTACACAGAGACCCGAATCAGGGTTGTGTAGGGTTGTCTAATTTCTTTTCATTCATCATTCTAACAAATATACTTTACTCTTTTATCATATCTTTATCCCATAGACATTCATTTCATGCACATTATATAGCTAATTATTCATACAAACAATGCACAAACCATGTAAGAAAACATGAACTTCATTATATTAACCTGGAAAAAATCTAGTGTCATTGCACAACACAACATAACTCAGCTCAACAACTTATCTTTCTCCATACATCATATCTTCCTTAAAGAAAGTTACATCAAAATTCCTCATCATCGCAAGGTTGTACCTTTGACAAAGCTCAAACAACTATTACATCTCAGAACCACAATATTAAAAAACTATATGACTTAACAAAAAAACATTAACAATAACAACAAAAAACAAAAACAACAACACCAACCCTTTACAAAATGGATCTTTATATAGGCTAAAGTTACAAAAATCTAGAATTTGTTGCTAGCATCTAGCTATTAATTATTTTATGTTTGTAACAACTTATTCTAACTTTTGTTGGCTCGGTGTGCAGTAATTAGTCAAAACTTGGAAACCAACAGGACCCCAACACTAATATAGGGTTCGTCCCGAGCCTACCAACTCACAGATTCAGTTCTGCTATTGAAGGAAAACACATGTGCAGGTCAATGATGAAGTCCTAAAATATTTTTTGAATTCACTCAAAATGACTAGTAATGTCATTGAGTTGTGCAATGAATGAATCAACATCATCAATTTTACTCTTCCTGATTTATGGTTTTCTTGCTCTGTAATTGGAAGGAACTTAGTATCATTTTCTTGGATTTTGAATAGATTAAAAAGGTGCCTTTGTTCCTACTCATGTTCTTCAGCAATAGTTATCACGATGGTCACAATGATCTGCTTCTTTGATCTGATGGCTGTAATTTTCTTTAACGGAGCACTAATCTCTACCATTACCTCTTTTCTTGCAGAAAGTGTTAGTTTTTCCATTCTCTATTTGTTCGATCTTACCAATGCATCCAACTTCTCATGCACTGGTTTACTTGCTGCAACTCAAGTACATCCTCGAAATGGTTCCAAATATTGAAACTATATTCTATGACCCCTCCCAAGGTCACGACTCCTTGCTTGGTTTTCTCAAGAGGCTACACTACATCTATGATCTTCTTAGCAAGCTATAACTCCTACAGAGATGGTTCTAGCTTGATCTATGACCTCATTTCTATTGTTTCTTGTTGTAGCACAACCACTGTATTGATAATTTGGGTAATATTATCTGGAGGTTGGAGTTGAGTGATTGGAGCCTAGCTAGGGGTTGGTAGTGTCCTATAGGCTCTATCTACATCATCCTCCAATTGATCCTACGAACTGGAGACTTATTTGTGTTTCTTCTTCAGCCTAACATAGGAGTGGCAGAGCTAGACATGGCGATCTCCTAGCTCCGAAAACATCTCTGACACATAGTGCTACAATACTGGAGTCGACACCAGGTTCAAGTTCAGATCATTGTATGGGAGTTGCTGGGTGTCTAAAGTAACAGGTGGGTCCACCACCATTATAGCTAGTGGAATCAACTTTAGTTTCTTGTGGAATGCCTTCTCAATCTATTTTTGTAATTTTCCAACATGAATCAATTCTACAGTTTCTGATGTTTGTGCCATTGTTGTCCCTGGAGCCATGTGCATCACCACCAGAAAATTCTAAAGTTGGTCACTCTTATCCTTATGGAGTACTTGTGAAACCGTAAAGGTTTGACTACAATGTTGCATTATATCAGGGACCAACTTTGCGGTGGCCTCTTTTTGTGTATCTATATCTATTGGCTCTCTCAGTTCCTTCTCTTGATCCTTCTAGGATCCATTCACTTGTTTTTTGGGATTTCTTGTGCTCACGCCTTGGATCTGCTTCTTTCATTGAAGCCTTCTCTTGTTCGTGTGTTTTTCAAAACTATTCGAATATGTTCCAGTGAACAGACGTCATTGGTCTAGTTCCTCGTAGCTCACCTAAAGGAAAAACTTCTTCAACTTATTCCTCTTCCTCCTCCTCCTACTCTAGTGGTGGGGAAGGGGATGTCCTTTTATTTTTCTCTATGTCCTCGGTCTATTGTGAATGAAGTGTCTCCCACTTCTGCTTTTCTATCAAGCATGGTGACTGTCCTGGCAGGGCTGAGTTGCTAGCCTACCCTTGCAAACCATTCTTCTCTATTCCATATTCCTTAAGGATATATATCTCTAAATATAAGAGGGACTATAGATGCACCATCCACTTCATCATTGTGTCCTTGAAATCATTAGTAGTTATGCAAAACAACAAGGCATACTCAACCTTTGGCTCCTGGCATCATACAATCAACACATTATAGCTATTGACCTTGAAGATGACTTTATCATTAAATCGATCTACAATGCTCTCCAATATCCTTAACGAATCCATTGTCGCATTGAGCATCCTTATGTACCACATGTGAAATGTTGTTTACACATCAACCTGATACTCCTTGGTCAGATGCGGTGGAATATAAATAACTTTTTCATGACAAAGTCATCTGGCATAGGATGGTCATAGGTGTAGTGTGGTGGTAGCTCCCATATGGCCATGGAAATGAGTAGTAGGAACCAGCTGTAATGAAACTCTATTATTCAATGCTATGCATTAATACAATCCTACAAAAATTCATTTCATAAGTAGGGTTCACATGCCAGTTCTTTTCCAATTGCACACTGCTCTACTACAATTATGACACCTATTGGGAATGCATCCTTACGAGATTGTCTTAGAAACGTGCATGCCATAATCTGTGTTGAGAACCAGACTCAATGCTATGATATGGATGATATGATACAAACCTTTAACCTTCAATGACTGTTCTATTTCCAATAAACCGCTTTCATCTAAATGTGTTGGCCTTAACCTCTATAGGGTCCAATCCTTGTTGTGGTATTCCTAAGACCAACTGAATGACGTTGTTATTGATCTCATACTTCTTATCCATCCACAAGTAACATCCCTGGAGACGATTGAGGAGAAACCTCATGTAGTCACTGATGGAGACACCCCTCCCAAAATGGTAAACATCTATAAGGGGAAGGATTCAAGACTGGTGGAGCAACTTCAGCCATGGCTGCAGCTCCATGCTCTCTATTACATCAGGATTGGTCTTTACCTTATTTTATTGGGTTTTCTCCAACTCAGGGAATTGTGTATCATATAGGATTTTGAAGTCTTGGTATTTCAAGAATGGAACATGACCCAGCACCTATCCTTTGATCATCACCTATGTTGGGAGTGGCACCTTTGACGCTGGGTACTTTTCTATGCCCTTCATCTTAGTGCAGCCCTTGTTTGCGACAAGTGTATTAGCCATCTTTACATTCTCACACTATCAATCATTGGTACTCCTCACAAATATTGCCTCTTGGCTTGACTAAGCTCTACACTAATTTCTTCACTCTTCTTCTTATCACACTGATACATCATTCTTCCCTCACATCATCTCTTATAGTCGGCCCTACAAGATCAATTGAGATACCTCATTAACTTATTTCCCACCCTTGCATCTCTCTTCTTATTTGCTGGATGGATAGAATCTGTACAGAAATAAGCTCTTGATCTTGGCATGCCCCTCACCATGAATGTTGGACATGACTTCCAACTTAGCACAAGCTCTCTCCTTCCCTATGTGTCACTTTCTACATTCATGGAGGTTACCTCTCTTTCTGTGTGGGTTGTCTAACTTGCCTTGATATTGAACCTTCTCTATATTTGATAGTGTTTTATTTTTAGTGATGCTATGAATGAAATACCTTCTCTTTATGATAGTGTTATTTTCCAATCTTTCCAAATAGGGATTGATGGTTATGACTAACTCTAATACTGACTGACAAGTGGGATACAACTAACTCAATGATGACTAACAGATTTAGGCGTGACAGTTCGATGACTAGCGAATCTGTGATGATGACCCATCCATAGTTATTGGTATGATGGAGTGGGGAACTAATGAATCAAGATGCATGATGATCCTACATTGACAAATTTACTAATGAATCGAATTATCAAAGAAGTTTAATCAATGACTCGCATTCAATGTGGACGTTGACCCATACCTTGGATTTTGATCCATGACACTTGACCTTTTTCATTGGACTTTCTACTGACTAGACTGTGACTCACCCTATTACCTCATGATTGACACAAGTTAGGGAAAAAATACTTCACTCTCTTTTGTTTTTTTTAGTACTATGCCTATCTTGTTTTATTTCCCATGTGAGCCATAGTAGGGTTTGAGGTGACTACGATTGATCAGTCCCTTGATTGGTTCTCCTTCCAGGGTGTAAATCTTGTATACACTTGCTTCAATGATAAACATGATCCTAAATGGGCCCATCCATCTCATGCATGGATTTTTTGTGTTCTTTAAAAACTTATTGTCATACATCAATACCAATGCTCCAGGTTCCAAAGTCTTACACTTGATGTTCTTGTCATGCCAAGATTTTTGTCAATGTTGTAAGGAAAAATATACTATGACTAGGATTTAGGTCACCAACGTACTAGGGTTGAATAAGAATGACATCTAAGGCTTGGTTACACACAAAACATACTCTTGACTATCAATTGACATCAAAACAAATGCATATAAAGGGTTTAGGAAGAGAATATAAATGTACCTTTTTCAAAGGCTAATCCAAGATTTCCTTGAATCCATGAGCTTTTCTCCTAATATTCAGTCTAAGAACCTATAAAACCAACAAAACACCTTCCTCAAACACATTTGGATACAAATGGATGGTTTAAATTCCATTAGAACATAAAAAGCTAATGAAATGAACATCAACAAGTAAACAAATCTAAGACAAGTATCAACACGGCTTTTAAGGAAGGGAAATATTTCAATTATCTTATTAATAATAGAAACAAGTACAATATTACCTTATAACTGTTTTGGTACCTCATGAAATCTTGACTCTAGATATCCTCACTTCTCTTCTCCAACACACCCAAACAATATCCATATCTAGTAATAATAGGATATCATATGCACAAAGCAATAGAGGATGGAGATAGCTTTATTTCTCCAGCATAACGTTACATAGCCAAAATAGTACCCTTTCATGGCTCATCTCCCTTTATTTTATAGTAAGTGGAGACAGTTACCTTTGGGTTGGGAGTAGTTATAACTAAAGGGAGGTTACGAAAACCATCCAAACTTCCCCAAGATTCAATTTTTTATTAATTTTTGAGCATTTAAGGAAAAAAAGGTGGTGAGAAAAAAGAAACCTATCTTTAAAATGATGGTGAGACAAAGGTAACCTGCATTTTTAGGAAAAATATGCTAGTGGACAGCTCATTAGGGATGTGTTTGTCTCCAAACCCAATTATAGAGCTTCTGATTGCTAGGGAATTACTGGATAAGTTAAGGCCATAACATCGAGCAAAAATTAGGTCTCTTCCATCTAGAGTGTCCTTTTGTGTAAGCAACAATGTTGTCATGAAAGTGTTATGATGAAAATGTCATCATGAGAGCATGTGAAGCACCTGCAACAATTAATTAATAAGAATATGCGAAATAGCATAAATGACAGAACTCAAAATCACTTTTATATTGATCATAGGCCACTTCGATGGGGCAACCTCCTTTGAGAAAGCTCAATACAAATAACTTCACGGTGCCTTCATAGGTCTCAACACACACTTATATACTAAGTCTAGGTGCCAATACTATGGGTCAAAACCATGGGCCACTACAAACTATGGATCAACAATACTACGGGCAACTTACAAAGCATATGCGCCAACAACAATAACACAAACTATTGATCAACAAATACTACAGGACGACTTACAAAGCATATGCATCCAACAACAATATACTAACAAAGTAAAGACATGGGTTCCTAAAATCCCCTCCCCCTTAAAAAAAGCTTTGTCCTCAAAGCTTTAGATGTGGAAATTGTTGTTGAATCTGAAGGAGTGGTTCCCATGTAGCATCCTTTGGTTGCATGCCATGCCACTGAATTAAGACCTCTATGATAGAGCGAGAGCGTAGCTGACGAGTGCACCAATTGACGATGGCCTCCGGCTCCAAAAGGATGGATCCTTCATTATCCAATTCGGGTAAAATCATTTGTCCACTGATGTTGGTGCCAAGAACTTTCTTCAGACAAGAGACATGAAATACTGGATGAATGCGGGAAGAAGGAGGAAGTTCCAATTTATAAGCAATGGATCCAATCTTCTGAAGAATCCGATATGGCCCATAGAAATTTGGAGTGAGCTTATGACGCCCTTTGAGTTTTAGGGAGGATTGCTTGTATGGCTGGAGACGAAGAAAAACCATATCGCCTACTTGAAAAGTGCGCTCAGAACGGTGTTGATCAGCTTGTTGCTTAATGTGATTTCTTGCCATGTGAAGATTGTCCCGCAAAATGCAAAGAATCTGATCACGGTTTCGAAGGACCGTGTCAACTTCCTGAACTGGTGAATTGTTGGGGGTGTATGGAAGAAGAACTGGACGTGCCTAACCATAGACTGCTTCATATGGGGTCATTTTAGAGGCAGTGTGGTAAGAGGTATTGTACCACCGTTTAGCGAGAGGGAGCCACTTTTCCCACTGATGTTGTTATTCAGAGGTGAAGCAACGAAGATAAGTTTCCAAGCATTTATTGATAATTTCATTTTGACCATCTGTTTGTGGGTGATACCCTAAACTCATCTTCAGTTTGGTGCTAGTGTGGCGAAAGAGTTCTGTCCAAAAATGACTGGTGAAAGTCCCATCACGATCCGAGACAATGGAAGAAGGGATGCCATGAAGATGAAAGATCTAGTCCAGGAAAATTTGAGCGACTGAGGAGGTTGTATAAGGATGGCTGAGAGCACAAAAATGACTATTTTTGGAGAGGTGATCAACCAAAATGAGAATCACTGTCTTCTCGCCAGATTTAGGGAGCCCTTCAATGAAATCCGTAGAAATATCTATCCAAATCCGTGTAGGTATGGCCAAGGGTTCGATCAATCCTGGAAGGAGTGATGTTTCACCGTTATTGCGATGGCAAGTATCACATTCAACCACCATCTATTGAACTGTCCTTTTCATGCCCTACCAAAAGAAGTTACGTCGTGCCCGTTCATATGTTTTGAGGAACCCAGAGTGCCCTGCCGATGGAGAAGCATGGAGTTCATAGAAGATAGCCTGTTGAAAAGTTGTGCTCTAGGGGAGCACTAGATGACCCTTGTATCTCAGAGAAGCACCATCCCAAGAGTAATGTGGTACAACAAAAGGGTTGTTGGTCAAGCGTTGGATGATTTTAGATAAGGAAGAGCCATTGACATAACCTTGTTGAACAGATTGCAACCAATTTGGAACAGGCATAGAAATAGCTGAAAGAGAACCTTGGGCATCAAATGTGCGAGAAAGAGCATCTGCCACAATATTGTCTTTACCCTTCTTGTAAGTGATCTCATAGTCATAACCCATGAGTTTGTTAACCCATTTGTGTTGTGCTGGGGAGGAGACATGTTGTTCCAAGAAATATTTTAGACTCTGGTGATCAATCTTGATGCATAAATGATTCCCTAATAGGTATGGTCGCCACTTCTGTACTACATGCAAAATAGCCATCATTTCCTTCTCATATCTAGAACCAGCTAAGTTCTTACCTGAAAGGGCTTTGCTGGTGAACACAATGGGGTGTTCATCTTGAAGGAGAACAGCACCAAGTCCATTTCCGCAAGCATCACTCTCAATAGTGAAGGGCTTGGAAAAATCGAGCATAACTAGAATAGGTGTAGTACACATAACTTGTTTTAGTTTTTCAAATGCACACTGAGAAGCATGTGGACATGTAAAAGCATCCTTTTTCAATAGAGTAGTTAATGGAGCTGTAATCTTCCCATAATCCTTGACAAACTTGCGATAATAGCCAGTCAACCCCAAAAAACCACGATGGCTCTTAAGTGTCTGAGGATGCGGCCAATTGTTCATGGCATCAATTTTGGCAAGATCCACGTGAACCCCTTGTGTTGAGATAATGTGCCTGAGATACTCAACTTTCTTCTATCCAAAAACAAATTTAGACTACTTGGCATGGAGATGATGGTCAGAGAAAAGTTGCATGACAAGATCCAGATGCTCGAGATGTTCATCCCATGTTTTACTATAGATGAGGATATCATCAAAGAATACCAGAATGAATTTCCACAAGTACGGCCGAAATATTTTATTCATTAAGGCCTGGAATGTGGAAGGAGCATTAGTGAGGCCAAAGGGCATGACCAAAAACTCATAATGGCCATCATCTGTGCGGAAAGCTGTTTTAGGGATATCATCCTCATGAACTCGAACTTGATGATACCCAGAACGAAGATCCAACTTGGAGAAAAATTGAGCCCCATGAAGCTCATCAACAATAGGAATTGGAAACTTATCCTTGATGGTGAGGTGATTAAGTGCTCGGATGTCAATGCAGAGGCGCCATGACCCATATTTTTTGCGGACAAGAAGAATTGGAGAAGAAAAGGAACTAGTGCTTGGGCGAATAATACCTTGCTTCAATAAGTCTCGAATGAGCATTTCTATCTCCATTTTTTGGTGAAATCGGTAGCGATAGGACCTCATGTTGGGAGGAACACTGCCAGGAAGGAGCTGAATATGATGGTCTTCTGGCCTTGAAGGTGGCAATCCCACTGGTTCAACAAAGACACCTGTATATCGATCCAGAATGTGTTGTAGATCCAAAGCAGTAGTGGAGACCATTGATGGTTGCATCTGAATGGAATGGATCTGAGCGATGACAGCATGTGAATTCTTCTTGAGAAGTTTTTCCATGCGATGTGAACTGATGATGCTGAGAGACCCTGGTTGTAATCCTTTCAATGTGTGTTTTTGTCCATTGAGGGAAAACTACTTCCAAAGTTCAGCAAAATCCCATAAGATAGGGCCAACTGTGCATAGCCATTGAGCGCCCAAAACTACATCACATCTGCCTAAGGTCAAGAAAAACATGTCAGAGCGCAAGGTATAATCTCCCATAGAGATATGCACATTTCGACACTTCCCTTTGCAAGGTAAGGTGCCCCCATTGGCAACCATGACTTCAAAGTTGGAGCAAGGATGGATAAAACAATCAGCTTGTTTGGCGATCTGAGGGTCAATGAAATTATGTGTTGCCAGAATCAATGAGTATTGTAAGAGGAAGCTTCTTGAAGTAACCCCTGACCCACATTGTTTTGGGGGTGGTGATTCCAGCTAAAGCATGGAGAGATATCTCTGGCTAGTCATCTTGAGACGGAGGGTCAGTAGGCGGTTCCTGAATGTCGACCTGAGCATCCATTGTTTCTGGATCTTCATCACCAATTTCAGAGGCAAGCGGAGAATCCACATCCAAGAGATAGAGCTTTTGCTTAACACATCTATGTCCCTGAGTGAATTTCTCATCACAATTATAGCAAAGCCCCTTTTTGCTGCATGCTTGCATCATTGTTTCAGACAAACGCTTGATAGGAGTTGGTCAAGGAGCCTACAGTATGGGTGGTTGTTGAGAACCCATATTTCGGAAGGGAACAAAAGTGGGCTTGGAGTGCTGTTGGGCTGCAATTTTGTCTTCTGCCAACTTAGCCAAACCTAGGGCTTCCATCATTGTGTTGGGACAGAACATTTTGACCTCAGAGCAGATGGCATCCTTTAGACCACTGATAAAACAACTCTGGTAAAATTCATCAGACAATCCTTTAGTGTGGTTGGCTAGTTTCTCAAATTCGGTTTGATACTCTCTCACAGTGCCAATTTGGAAAAGTTTAGTGAGGGCTCCTGTGAAGTCATCAAAAGCACTAGGACCAAATCGTTGCAAAAGGAGCTGGCAAAAGTCTGGCCATTTTGGCTCTTCATGAGCCCTGATGTACCAATGGTACCATTGAAGAGCTTCCTGTTCAAAATGAAAGGATGCAATTGGAACTTTATTGACATCAAAAGTATTATGTAGACTGAAATACTGTTCTGCACGATAGATCCATCCAGTTGGATTAGTACCATTGAAGCTAGGAAAGTCAAGCTCCAGACCACAGAAATTGCTGGAAGAAGAGAACCCATTGTCTGATAAATACTCGGACTGTCGTTTGTTGTTCATAGCTGAATGTTCAAGATGGAGGTTGAGAAATTTTTCATCGAAATCCTGGAGTTTGGCTTGGATGGCTACAAGTGCTTCTTCCATGGTTTTTGCTCCTGCGCGGGTGACAACCATAACTAGGAGTTTTTTTTTTTTTTTTGACTGGGTAGAAAAAAAAAAATGGAAACTGCTTCAGTAAAGGAAAATCTGGATTTGGGAAAAAATCTGAAGGGTAATTGAGGTTTGACTAGGTTTTGGACAATGTCGAATAGACAAGGAAGCAAAAAATGAGGATTTCAGAAGCGGGGTGAAAGAATGGGAAAATTTGGCAGAGGGGGACAAAGAAGCAGAATTCAGAAAGGAACTCTATGGTAAAATTTTAAGGTGATTGGGTGAAATCTGAGGAAGTTATGGAAAACCCTAAAAATAGACAAATGTGGGATTTCGGGCTTTGGGAAGTGGAATTGGGGATAGGGTCCTTAGGAATGAAATATGCAGAATGGGATGACAGGGGTTCCGCAAAAATTTCAAGGGAAACTGAGTGAAAATAAGGGAGATATGGAGAAAAAACTGAATTTTATACTTTTTTTTTTCAAACTGGAGTGGCTACAACTTGGAAGGGATCTGAAACAAATAGATCTGCAATGGCCTAGAAGTGAGTGAAAACAAATGGATCTGAAACGATGCCGAATGGATTGAAAACAGCTGGATCTAGAATGACTTTCAGAATGGATCTGAACGGCTGGATCTGAAACAGCGCAGCAGTGATCAACAACAGTTCAACTGAAAATAGATATGGACCCCAGGTATGTGCGACTTCCTAACAGTTCAGGGGTTTCACTCGACCACCAATGTTGTCTAATGGCTTTTGTATTGCGACAGTACCCCTCACTCCATGGCTCAAGTAAAACTGATAACCGCTTTGCCACAAACGACAGCTCTTGGTTTACCTAACGGGTAGGAACTAGTTAATCGGGTAGGGGTTGTTGCCCTTTTCGCTAGCAGGTCTCAATGGGCCGACTACTTCGGGGTTCCTGTGGTACTCCTCACAATGATTTTTAGGGATTATGCCCAAGTAGTTCTCATAGTTAAGCGGATAGGGATTATTCCCAAATTCGAACCTGCAATAGATGTGAAAAAAAATTTGGCAGAAATTTCACCCAGCGAGCCCAAGAAAATGCTCTGATACCAGATGTGAAGCACCTGCAACAATAAATTAATAAGAATATGCGAAATAGCAGAAATGACAGAACTCAAAATCACTTTTATATTGATCACAGGCCACTTCGAGGGGGAAACCTTTTTTGAGCAAGCTCAATACAAATAACTTCATGGTGCCTTCATAGGTCCTAACACACACTTATATACTAAGTCTAGGCGCTAATACTATGGGTCAAAACCATGGGCCACTACAAACTATGGATCAACAATACTACAGGCGACTTACAAATCATATGCTCCAACAACAATAACACAAACTATTGATCAACAAATACTACGGGACAACTTACAAAGCATATGCATCCAACAACAATATACTAACAAAGTAAAGACATGGGTTCCTAACAAAGCATCGTCATGAAAATTTCATCATGGACGAAGAAGTGTTGATTTGGGATACAACAAATTCCCCCCGATGTATGAGGTAAGAAGGGAATATGATGGATGAACTACATTATAACAATTATTGGTTGGGATGTGGAGTAGATGAAACCGGAGAACCCAATAATCTTACTCTCAATGAAGTACCTGAAACAAAGAAAGGTGTCAAACAACCTTATCCCTGGGATATATGTCTATGCTCAAAATGAGATAACATGACCTCCAGAAATATATAATGAGGATCCAATACATATGTATAACCAATGCAAGTATCAAGGCAATGCAAATACAAAGTGGATCCATGAGAGTTAAATGGAACATGGTCACAACTGAAGATAGTGGATCCATGCCCAAAAAATTATCATAGCCATAGGAATAAAAAGTAGATCTATGTCAAAACTGGAAATCATAGCCACAATAGAACAAAGTAGATCTATGTATTATCAAGTGCCAAATAAGGTGTGGAATAGTATTTTGGAACTCAAGAAATAGAAAAAAGTGAGGATGCTATTGGAATCCCAAGGTATTCAATCCAAACCATCGAAAGGTACGAATCCTAACCATGTGAATAAATGAGCTAAAGTCAAACATGGACGGAATCATTTTATTACTGGTCAATGATGTAAGTCATTAACAAACATGAGGGAACCTGCCGATAATGAAAATGGATCCCAAGGTACCTAGTACATTCTAATAGGTGTGAATATATGTTCTTGAATTCGAACACAAAAAGAATCCATCGAGTAATATGCATTAATGTATTCTCATTACCTGATAGCGATGGAATTTGCCACTGATGACTATAATCACCAAGGTACTACCGAAACTATAAACCTCGTTCCCAGAGCTAAATGACTTGAAGTAGATGGGAAGAGGCACATTGGAAAGAAGGAATTAAGGCATCCTCCATCATCTAACACGAGGAATAGTCAATGACTGATTTAATTTGGAGTAGAATTAAGTACATGACGAAACATACTGACACCCAGGAATGGCTGACATATGAAGTCAAGTCAACTACAAAATGGTTGCCATGAGTTATATCCTTGAACAGTGAGCATGACATAGCAGTGACTTAGCATCTTTGGACATGAAGGGACCAATGATACAAATCCACAATATAGAAGACATTTATAGATTATCCATATGATTGGAAGAGTAACCAACTGAAGGAGTAATAACTTTGAGAAAAGGTTTCATCTTAAGGCCAAAAACTAAACACAACTTGTTGAGAGACTCAAAACTGGTGCTTTGTTCAAGGATACATATGACTTACTGTCATTATATTGAGAGAGACATTTGGGTAGAAAAAGGTTCAAATGCATCTTAACATATGGTAAGCCTCAAACTATATGTCAGTTTCTGAATATACCTTCCCTGATTGAGGAGTATGCAAAAAAATGATCTCAAAGAATCCATAAATCCAGCTAAAAATCCTATCTCCAAGAAACAATAGTACCATAATCATATTCGAAAAATCTAAAAAGAAAAATCTGATATAGGTTACTTTGGTAGAAAACTTTCAACTTTAGAGTCTTCAACAATATTCATCACCAAGGTAGAGTCTACCAATGTAGACTCTAAAACGCCAAGGCTTGAGGTCGTAAAAACAACAGTATCTTACTCCTAAGGAAGATTGGAGCTGATAGAACTAATAGAGTCTATAGGAATAAACTCATCATCGTGGGAGTTGACAATGAGAATATCACAATCAAACTTATCAGGAATGCCAACTTGCTGCATAATTGGAGAGTCAAAAGACTCAAAATTTCTAATGTTGAAGGATCTATAATTAGTGAGACCAAACTCAAAATGCAAATAAGGGGTAGAATTGATTACCACTAGGTCCAATCCAAGGAGATCCTCTTTGGAAAGGATTTCAATATCTAAAGGAATGTAAAACTATATCATAAAATCCAAGAAAATTTCATCTGAAGGAAGTATATAATCCCAAATAGAACACTTTTCTAAGCATTCAATGGGATCAATAGGGTGCAGAGAAAGCTCGAATGCCCCAATTGAATGGATGAACTAGTCAACTGATGGGACCAAGTTCGAAGAAGGTGAACATGGACATAAATGCTTCTTTTTGGTATAAATTGAGCACAAGGGATATAAGGCCTAGTTGATCAAACTACACTCAGCTTTAGAGGATGGAAACTTGCAAGGGTCCATAAAGTAAGAAGTCTTAAATTGAGACATCTTATATGTGGAAGTTGTGGCAATTGTTGAAATTGTGTGTACCGGAGATGCATTAACATGTAAATCAAGTGGGGGGAGATTAAAATATCCCATTAATGAAGGATACGTCCCCACGCCATTTTTTTCACAATTTATCACGGAATGTGATACTAAAATAATATTGCATCCATGATCCTAGTTGAACTCGCTATTGTTTATTGCTAGTTGGTCAATTGTTAGAATATTTACCTCATGGGGAAACTTGATGACATGAAATATCGAAGAGACTACTTCCATCATAGCTTGAGTCCAAATTCATCCTAGTAATAAATTATAATCAAAGGGAGATTCAACCACTTCCACATCCACTTTGACTATTTCCTCATTGACTCTATAGGAAATGCTGGGATAATTCTGTGAGGTTTGAAAAGGTGGTCGTCGAATGATTTCAACATAGTGATAGGATCAACCACATCAAGTGATCCTAAATCCTTCCAACATGATAGAGACATGACACATGTGGAGGAACCCTCATCTACAACTATGCGATGATTCTTAGTGTTTCCAAAATACAACTTGGATCTTAAAAGAAACATGATGGGGTAATCATGGCTTTGAATTATCAAAATGGAACGCAAACACTTGCCTTTCCATGAGATCTAGAGATCCTAGAGATGAAAGTAAGGTCTTCCTTTGAGATGGACAAATCTGGAGTAACTCAGACGTAGAAATTGCACACACAGCCTGAGCCAAATATTCACTATACTATAATTCTGAGTAGCACGTGGATTTTTTTAGAACATCATTTGGTATTCTAGGCATAGTATCATTGGCAGGATTCTCGATGTGTAAATAATTATCCTTATTAGTGCTCAAGGTTTCTTTACCTTTGGATCTAGATGAATCATAATCATAATTCATATTCCTAGTCTAGATATGAACATCATGTTCAAACATGAAAACTTCACCTGGGCCTGAATTGCCCCCTTCAAAGGAGTTTCCTTGGTTCCCCCCTTGGGACACTGCAGGGTTTTGGTGGGAACCAACAATCATCTAATGCTAATGTTGAGGAAATGGATTAGTTAATACAACAGGTTGGGAGGACCCTTCCTGCTGGACCAAAATCGTCTAAGCCATTTCCATCTTAGGTAATTTATAGGTTAAGTTATCTTCCTCACATAACAAGCGAGGAAATTTCATTTTACCTTTTTCATTATTTTTCCCCAAGTGCATTAGTGTAGTTATTATTGTTCCCATTATTATTACCCTTATTCCCAGTTTTCTTGTTCTTATTCTTTTTCCCTCCAATCTGCTAGTTTCCCTTAGAGTTCTATACTAATAGAACATCAAAAGAAGGGTTTGGTTTAAGGTTATGCATATTGTTCGAGGAAGATTCCAGTGAATTTTGACTTATAAGGTTTGTACCCTGGCTAGCTATAGTGTTGTTTGTTGAACTAATTAAGCCATTAGCATGTGGTTCGCACACCAAATTCATTTGATCTACATCTACTCGACGTGCATTGGGAAAGATTTCATACAGCATCCTAGACTGAGATTAAACTAAGTCTATTTGTTTAGCTTTAATAATAGCTTGCTCTTCATTTTGAACCCCTAAGAGAGCCACATATTTGACAATTCATGGTGGCAAAGGCTTAATGAACCAATCCATTAAGAATTCATCCAGAATCTAAGCTTTTAATGGACTCCTTATCCTCTTCCATTCATGAAAGTGGTTGGAGATATGAGTGGACTATAATTTCCCCATTTTGGATGCACCATGGTTCACCACTAGACCCATTAGAACCCTCATGTGTCCTAGTGGAATACTTGAATTAGTGAATAAAGAGGTTAATTTTTGCCATAGTGAATTAGGAAATTAAATAAACTATGGTGGGCCTCAATTTTATTTTATTTCATAATTCTAATAAACATTTATAAGTTGTAAAGGCCTAGGTGGCTCAAGGAGGGTGCATTGGATGAAGATAAATACTTTGAGTTGTTTTCCCTAGAAAATCTAGAAGGAAAAGCACCTAAAAACTAGAAAAAAATAGGAAAATCATGAAAAGTATCCCAAAAGCATCCCAAAAGCAGGAAAAGAAGGAAAGCAACAGAAAATCAAACAAAGCAAGAGTTTTCTAATTTTTGAAGGTAAAAGAAATTGGAAAAAGAATGAAAGAAAGCAAAACGCTCAAGGAAAGAAACAAAGGATAAATTTATCCAAGGAGGGTTCACTTGTTGAGAGAGAGGGTTCACATGAGCCAATAACATGCCAAAGGCATTATCTCAAAAAATAATTATTTTATTATTATTATTATTTTATTATTTTCATGAGAAATGTTTACAAAAGGAGGTTGAGTGCTCCATTTTCCATATTTTGCTGGTTTTTTAATTAAATCTTGAGAGATTTGTTCCTCTCTATATCTTGGTTAATGTGCCCGTAGCTCGCATTGGCTGATATGCCCCATTACATCCAGTAAACCAGTTGAAGGATTGTGAGATATCTCTTTTAGGGATTGAGGAAGAGGATATTCAGTCTTGTTCAGTGAGTTAATTGAAGAAAATGAAGTGAAGTTGCATGTTTGATCTGCAATCCAGTACATCTTGGTCAAGTCATCTCGAAGAAGAAAAAGAACAAGTAGAAGAAGACAGGGAAGTAGTGCTCCAATACAAAGAGCCTCAGCTAGTCAAGAGATATCTTCAAGTAGTGTACACTAAGAGACTTCCAGTGACTATGGTGTTCCCCAGGGTATTCTAGGATTACCTTCTTCTATACATCAACCAGATACAGTGGTGAAAAAAGCCCCTTCTTCCTCTCCAATTCTCCACTTTTTCTTCTTCTTTGTAAAATCCTCAATATGTTGGGGTTTCTTGTAGTTTTAATGTAATAAACCAATGATGGAACCTCGAAATGTGTGTTTTATAATTGATTCTATCATTTTATATGTTATCATACATTTATTGTCCATTATTGCAAAATTAGAGAATTTACTAAGTCATTTGAGTGGTGAGTTAACTAGATTAGCGCATTTAAGGGTCAAATTTGACTAGCTTTCTAGTTTTGAGCATTTAATGAACCCTTGTGTTTCTAAGTTCTCCTCTGAATGTCCCTGCATATAATTAGTGATTAAATGAACCCATATATTCCCTCATATCATAAATTTGGGAGGATTTATATCCATTCGAACTCGTCTGGAAATATCCTCCTTCACTAGTCCAAGTGAAGGATTTTACACCTAGTTTAATTTTGGTCAATAAGATCTTAGTCAAATTAGTATATCATGTTAAAATAATTTGATAAAAATTTTATCATTCCCTTGAATATTTAGTATCTCCCATTCTACAAGAGAATCCATTGGGTTTCCATAGAAGTCTTGGGGCAATTTCCTTGAATCCTTAGGTTTAGCCCAAGGAATCTACCTAAGCATGAAGCACCCAAAGAATGTGCATATGTCAAGGTTAGAAGCTTGATTCATCCTTCATGTCATACTATTAGTGTGTCCAACCCACCATATCAATGTCCAAGTTGTTGGTCTTGTGTCCAATCCCTCTCCGATGAGTCCAAGCCTGAACGTTTTTTAGTTAGTGTGCCTAGAATGCTTTAGGTACATTAAATTGGTATCAGAGCATGGCCCTCTACACCTTTGAACCATAAAAATTCAATTGAATAAATATTTCAGATCACACCTTCAATTTTGCAGCTATGAGGCTTGTACCGGTGTGTGATGAAGATTGGGAGTAGTATGAAGAGGAAGAAGTTATCTACATAGATGGAGGATTTCCACAAGATGAGGATGGTTACTTTAGTGACCAAATGTAAAATTAAAACCAATGGGATGAATACCAAATGATAGAGAAAAATATGATTTATCAAGGAGGATAAAAGCCGTTAAAATATGCCACATCACTATCAAGAGTATCTGTCTTTGAGGGAAGAGATCTGTAAGGACATATCCTTCAAAGGTTACTTTCAATGCCAATATGGATTTTGGACCCAAGATGTGAATGAGACCTCTTTCAATAGAAGCAAAAAATCAACGGAGGAATCAAGTTGTTCCACTCCTTCAAGAGAAAAAGAAGAAAGAGGAATAAAAAGCGAAGCCTCATTGGATACCATTGTTTCTAGCATGAAGAGACTTTTTAGATTCTCTTCAAACAAAGTCTCCAAGAATATTGATCCTAATACAACCAAGGAGCAAGATGCATCATATCACTTGAAGGAGCAAGATAAAAACAAAAATCAAATTTCTTGTGAAATCCAAGAGGAGAATGAGGCCGAGATTCTAGTCTCTTCCTAGTCATATGAGGATGTGGGGTAGGTCAAATCATTGGTGGCAGATTTCAGTCCTCATATGGACCACATAGTGGAAGAGATTCTTGCATCAATCCACTCCATGAAGAGGATGAAGTTAAATCACAAAGGTATGATAACATTTCTGATTTGTATAGCAGACATGCTCCTTTGTGTGACCATGAGGAAGCATCCATTTTGCATGCAAATAATATGGAAGTAGAATCTTTTGATTCTAATATTCAAAATGTAAGTGTTAAATATGGTTCCATGCCAATAGAGGAAGACAATGAAAGGGACAAGGTAGTATATATGATCTCACATGAGTTTCATGACTCCCCATGTGATGTACCATTGTGTGACTTAGAGATCCAACTCTTAGTCACTAAAGAGAAGATGTTGCAAGTGTTGGTTAGATCAGGTGGTGCAAACAAGCTTATTGAATATCTTATTGGAGGACTAAGTTAGAGGAAAGGAAAAGATGCACTATTGAAGGTGTCACTAGTGTCCAATTGTGCATCATAAAAGAATCATTGGAAGAGATGAAATCATCCTACTTTCAACTATTCATGGATCAATATCTTGCAATCAAGCATGCAGAAGACAAGGCCATGGAGGTAGAGAAGATATGCATGGAGTTGGGAGGATCACATCCTTCCTATTACACCACTACCAATCAAGCATACATGGATGGTAATACACATGTTATGATATAGGATTCTCATGTGAGGCTTAGACATGAGGAAAAATCAAAATTGCAAGTGTTCGAGGAGAGCACTATCATGGGGGATGTTGGACAAGCATTGGATTTGATGCAAAAGGATTATAAGATTCCCTTAAGTGTGGATAAATTCGCTCTAAGTGGTGTGCTGGTCAAATTTCATATGGACCAACAACCCAAATTATTTATTCATTCATGGATTGGGTAGATAGGTACATAGAAGCAATGGAGACTCAAGGGTGTACAAGACTTGCTCACATGGGTAAGGATTCGTTTTTCTACTATGATGAATTTTTTCGTTTAGTTGACATTGTCTTACTATGTGAGTAGCAACAAGGGTATGTACTTCATCCCTTGGATACTTTTAGTACACATGCATCCAAGGATTGGGTGTGCATTTATATGGAAAAATGGGAAACACCATCATCTTGCATTCATAGAATGTTTGATGCAGCCAAGAAAGCAAGCTATGAGATGGCACAAGAAGAGATCCAAGAATTGTTGGATGTAATGGTAGATGTTTTCAAAAGGATGGGAAGTGATGGAATTTCAATATGGCCATGGGATCCTTGTATCCTATGGAGTGACAAGTTGCTCTAGGTGATTGAAGCAATGATAAGATTGTAGCATGAACGATGGGGTCCTAGAGGATAAGCTAGCTTTGATTTCCAACACTCTATCCATGAGGAGCATTGGTTTGGTTTCCTACATGGGAAATCATATGATGAATGTACTTACTATTTCATGCTTGTTGGATTGGGAGTCTACCAAAGGCTCCTGATGTAGATGTCATGCAGTGCAAAGGTGGATGGCATAGACACCTTGCATCTATCAGGTTCATTTGGGATCCTAGGATTCTTCTCAATTATTTTAACTGGGTTTAACATTAATTTTAATTGGGGAAAGAAATTTATTCTTGTAGGTAAGGTAATAATCAGAGTTAGCGAAGCAACAACATGGTGGTGCCTCATTGAGTTTAGTTTTGAATGCCACTACACCCAATTTCAACTTGCTTGAGGACAAGAAAATTTTGGTAGGGTAGGACTATAATGTCCCCATTCTGGATGCACCATGGTTAACCACTAAGACCATTAGAACCCATATGGATACTAGTGGAATAGTAGAATTAGTGAATAAAAAGTTTAATTTTGGCCATAGTCACTTGGGAAATTAAATCAACTATTGTGGGCCTCAATTTTATTTTGTTTAATAATTCTAATAAACATTTATGAGTTGTAATGGCCTAGGTGGCTTAACGAGGGAAAATTGTATTAGGATAAATACTATGATTTGTACTCCTTAGTAAATAAGGAAGGAAAATCAGCCAAAAGCGGCAACAATAGGAAAAGCAGGAAAAGAAGCCCAAAAGCAAGAAAATCATGAAAGTTGGAGAAAATCAAAGAAAGCAAGAGTTCCCTAATTTTTGAAGATAAGAGAGATTGGAAAAAGTATGAAAGCAAGAAAAAGGCTCAAGGAAAGAAACAAAGGATATATTTATCCAAGGAGGGTGCGCTTGTTGAGAGAGGAAGTCCACATGAGCCAATCACATGCAAAACACATTATATCCTAAAATAATAATTTTATTATTATTATTATTAATTTATTATTTTCATGATAAATGTTTACAAAAGGAGGTTGAGAACTCCATTTTCCATATTTTTCTAGTTTGTGAATTGAATCTTGAGAGTTGTGTGCCTCTTTGTAGCTTGGGTGATGCGCCCCTAGCTCGCATTGGGTGATGTGCTCTATTGCATCCCGTAAACCAGTTGAAGGATTGTGAGATATCTTTAGTGGAGATTGAGGAAGAGGATATATAGTCCTCTTTAGTGAGTTAATTGCACAAAATGAAGTGAAGTTGTAGGTTATATCTGCAATCCAGTATAGCCTTCTTAAGTCAACATGAAGAAGAATAAGAAGAAGATAGGGAAGTAATGCTCCAATACCAAGAGCCTCAACTAGTCAAGAGATATCTTCAAGCAATGTGAACTAAGAGACTTCTAGTGACTGTCATTTTCACCAGGGTATTCCAAGATGACCTTATTCAGTTCATGAACTAGATACATTTGTGAAACATTCCCCTTCTTTCTGTCCAATTCTCCACTTTTCCTTCTTCTTTGTAAAATCCTCAATATCTTGGGGTTTCTAGCAATTTGAATGTATAAACCAATGATGGAACCTCCAAATGTACGGTTTTATATTTCTGTTGTAATTTTATAGGTTATAATACATGTTACTATCCATTATTACATAATTAGAGAATTTACTGAGTCATTTGGGTGGTCAGTTAACTAGACTAGCACATTTAAGGGCAAAATTTGACTAGTTTTCCATTTTTAAGCATTTAATGAACCCTTATGTTTCTAATTTATTTTTAGAAGGTACATCAATATAATTAATGAGTAAATGAACCCATCGATTCCCTCATATCATAAATTTACTAGGATTTACACCCATTCGAACTCATCTAGAAGTCTCCTCCTTCACTAGTCCAAGTGAAGGATTTTACACCTAGTTTATTTTCTATCAATTATATCTTAGTCAAATCATTATATCAGGTATAAAATAGCTTTATAACAGTACGGTTAGTCCCCTAAACATTTAGTAGCTTCTAGTATGCACCAGAATCCATTGGGTTTCCACATATGTTTTGGTGAAATTGCCTTGAAGCCTTGGGTTTATCCCAAGGAGTCTACCTAGGCATGAAGCAACTAGAGAATGTGCAGTTGTCGAGGTTAGAACCTTGATTCATCCTTCATAGAAGCCTCTCAGTGTGTCCAACCCACCCTCTTAGTGTCCAAGTTGTCAGTATTGTTTCAAAACCCTCTCTACTGAGTCCAAGCCTGAACTTTTTTGAGTTAGTGTGCCTAGAATGCCTTAGGTACATTAAATGGATTTGTCCTACCGAAAGGAGGTTAAAATATCAATACTAGTTTCATAACAAACTAGCAACTAAAAATGGTTTAAAAGGGTCATTGCAACATATATGTTTGGAAAGAAGTGTGTAGTAATTTGATTTACCACTTTGCTTCCATACCTATTAAATTCCTTTGGAAGAGTCTCAGTCTTATAGAATCATCCATTAGGGAATCAGATGAACACCATAAATGAAAATTTGTCACATGGTTTGTAGGGTCTTCTTTAGGTTTTCCTTCAAACTTAGGAATGACTGAAAGTAAATTTGTAGGGAGTGGCAACCATCCAGATTCATGTAGAACTGGATCATTGGTAAACTTAGTTAAATCTGACAGATTTAGAGTATCCAAAAAGGGCAACTTTGTTTGAGCCATGGTATTCCAATATCGAGGAGCATTAGCTTCCCACTAATTTGTGTTAACATTGGTGAAAAGTGGGATATTGTGACTGAAATTTTGGCCAACTTGAGGTTGTTGGAATTGGTGGACTCCAGGAATGGATACCTAATTAAGGTAGTTATACTAGGAGTATACTTTAATTATCAACCAGGGAGTGTACAAACTTAAGAGATGCTAAGCACTGTATGTGCTCTATAGAGTGATCTTTATCGTTTAGGGTGTCAAATGTATCCTAAATGTTTCTTTGAGGGAAATGGAAATATTGCTCTAAAAATAAGAGGCTAAAAAATATGAAAAGGATGCAAATCTATAACCTAAATTTGCTGAAGACTGATAGATTAATTGAGGAATCGAGTATTGGAAAACTGGAAATTTAGTCTAGGAATTAAATACTGAAAAACTGGAAATTTAGTCTAGGAATTAAATACTGAAAGCTAGTAAATCTAATCTAGGAATCTTAATGCTGAAAAGAAATCAAATTCTATTTATTCAAATCAAGTACTGAAAGCGATGAACATTATTCTATTCAAATCAAAATAGTGAAATATTCAACTTCTATGTGATCAAACTTAAATAAGGAAAGTATGCATGAATGTGTGGATTTGAATCATTATCTAGAAATGGTATAAATGCTAGAAAACAGATATAAAATATGCTTGCATAGATAGCATACACAAGACTACTGACAATGTGTTACATAACTATGGAATCATTATTATCGAACTACAGAGAAAATCGTCGAACTGAAATCAGAATCTGCTATTTAAACAATTATCAAAGTACTTTCACATAGAATGATGATTAAGCCAGATAACAAAGCGCATGAGAAATACCTGTTATCAAATACAAGGATCCTGATCTACGTATTGAGGGGGCCCTCCCCAACACGTATTTCAGGAGTGAAAAAGACTTATAAACTCAAAGATTTGAAGTAACATCGGTCTTTCATTATAAAAAACGTAACTTCATGTTCCAGGAAAAACTCAAACAGAACTGTCTCCAATATAAAATGTGTTGAAGATTGTTTTTCTAAAATGTCTACAGGATCCCTTTCTATTCAAGAGGTTCCTCCTTATTATAAATTCTAACCTAACTCTATGTTGTAAATGCCGATCCTGGTTAACAAGAGATTTTTCTATAAATTAGGAAAATGTGAGCACTGAGTCACTCGTGATCTTCAGTCTTTGAGCTTAATTTACTTGTTGTTTTTCAAATTACCTGTGCCCTGCTCACGCCTGCCTATTTTCATATAATTACCACATAAAAACGCCTTTAAGCATAAGAAGATAAATCTATAAAATACTTTATTAAATAATCAAAACAAATGCATTCTTCCCCACAAATGGAGGTATTTTCTTATCCTTTATTGTGCTTGTGTGGCATAAAGGGGATATAGAGTACCTATATTCTGAGCTCATCATGTCCCCAAGACTTGAAGAAGTCACCCATCCTTGGCTGACACATCCTGCCTCATGACAACCTCCCTGATGTCCCATGAAACCACCCAAGGGGCTCTTGTTTGTATATGATACCCATGAGTCTGATATTCCCTAGCCCATGCTCTCCTTTCCTCCTCCTCATAAATCTGTTCTTTAATAGTCAGAGGGAGGAAGAATGGAGGACTCAATCTCATGCCTATCCACCTGAGCTGATTCTTTATCAAAGATTCTCTATAAAATTTGGCTCTGATGAGTGCAATTTCAAGCCTAAGGGGTGAGTGAGGCTCCCTCTTTTTCAAATCTAGTGAGATTCTTGTCTACCTCTCACCGACGACTTTTTGAACTTCTCTGTCAATGCATTGAGTGGTGGGATAGAAATGTGAGACTGCTTCCTTCTATTTTTCAAGGAGTATGGGAATAAGGTCTTCATCAGAGGTGATAGCAATTTCAAGCCTAAGGGGTGAGTGAGGCTCCCTCTTTTTCAAATCTAGTGAGATTCTTGTCTACCTCTCACCGACGACTTTTTGAACTTCTCTGTCAATGCATTGAGTGGTGGGATCGAAATGTGAGACTGGTTCCTTCTATTTTTCAAGGAGTATGGGAATAAGGTCTTCATCGGAGGTGATAGCATTGTGATCCTGGATTACTTTCTTGGGATGAGTTTCCTTACCCCTGACCCACAGCGGGTTTTGCCACTCTTCAACAAGGTAGAGATGAGCATCTTGTTATCTCTCGATTTCATGGTTCATCTAGGAGCATAGTGCTCTTAATTGGAAGTCGCCCATATAGGGATTGAGCGACCAATTGGATGAGTTCGGCACTACAAAATTATGCAGGAAAAATTCGCATAGTTGATCTTTCTATAATTCTATGCAACCTAGAGAGGTGTCCACGAACTCCTTTGGAGTGGTTAATTCCAAAGGTAGGCCTTGCTTCAGCCTCTGTAGCTAGAATTTTCCCATTTCTCTCTTAGATACACAGTATATACCCTGGATGGTGGTCTGAGCCCCAATATGTCTTCATAAATTTTGGCAGTGGTGGTCAAGGTATCCTCCAACTGTAGGATTTTATGATCTTTCTTAGCCAACTCCTCCTGGGCTTGGCCCAATTTTTCTCTTAGTGCTGAATTTTGCGGCTCCATCAGCTTCAATTCTCCTGCATGTTGCATATTTAATATTTGGGTATTTTCATATATGAATGGTGGAGATGCTGGCGAGACTCACTGGATTCTGTGGCGTTCTGCTTCAATTTTTAAGCCATCCAGCTCTTCTCTAACTTTTTCTAGTTCGGCCAATGCCTCAGTCAACTGGTCCTTGATTCTAGTGTTTACATTTTCATCTGGAGGGTTCCACCGAAAGGCGTCTTCTTCTACCGGTGTAGAAGGGTCATCCTGTTCTGCCCCAAAATCTTCAGAGATAGATAGGTCTTGAATTACGGGGCTGGCCTCTTTTTCTTCCTTCTTTGTATGCTTGGCTTTGGGCTGCTGTGCCAACCTTCTACTCTGTCGTTTTGACCCCTGCTTATTGGCAGAAACCCCTGAGGTTTTCGGGTGAGAGGCATCCTTGGAATTCTTTATTCTGATCAAAGTGTTAGCCATGACCTCATTATCTCTGTTCAGGTCAATTTTTCACTTAGCTCCCAACGCAGAGGTGGATTTTTCTTTTGATCCAGAGGCCAGGGTTATGACTGGATTAGGAGTGCCTTTCATCCTTTGCACATCTTCAGCTGAGACTAGCACACATTCCTCCCACGAGAGCTCTAGAATTTTGCACTTGCAATTCTTCCTGAATAATTAGCTTGATCAGTCCATGGTGGGTCAGTGCATCTTCCTTCCCTTATACTATCTTCTTGCTCATTTCCCAGATAGACTGAAGAAGGTAGGAGGGAATGTTGATATTATTGTTTGGTGTAATATGGCCCCTATGTCTTAGGATCTCCAAAATTATGAAATGAAATATCAGGATGTAACTGAGCCTCCCTGTGCATGTTATATATTTCAGTACAATGGAAGCTAACTCGTCCCAGGGAATAGGCATGGTGATTCTTTTAATAACATTCGTGTCTTCCTCATAGCTTTCCCCATGTCCAAAGAAAACTGCTTTCACCCTCTGGTTAGCTTCCTTTTCATCTTTGCCCCAATGTAACCCCATGGGAAATCCGGTATACTTCGTAATTGTTTCCTCATCGAGCCTGATGAGTAGTCCCCTTACCTGGGTGACATATTGTTCATTCTTTATATGCTTCAGGATTCGGGCAGATTCTAAAGCTACTTCTATATTGAATCCTCTCAGTCCTGAGATAAACGACATCCACACCGCTGTGCAGAGGATGCCCAACACCTAATGGTTTTCATACATAGGTGTGTGGTCTTCTAGCTCACTCTTCTTGAATCCCTTCGTCATTTCTTAGTTTTGCTAATATAATGAACAAACCACAAAGCTTTGAGTGGTGGATGACTTACCCATCTGGTTGGGATTGATGACTGGCTTGTGGGAAGCTTGCTGGCTGAGTGGTGAGTCGAACTTATAGTTTCCTTCCTTTCTGAGGAGCTTGTATTGCCAAATTGGGTCCTCTTCTATATTCTGCTGCCTTATCTTACTATTTTTATGCACTTGTCATGATCATTGTGTGTCATGTTTGTTGTCTTATGCATTCCTTTTCATTATTGCACATTGTATTCCTTTCCATCATTGTACATTGCATTGCTGCTTTGATCATCAAGGGATAGAGTATCAAGATGCGGAGGTCATAATTCTCTGACATGTCTAAGGTAGGTCATCATGATTCAGTGAGGTTACCATGAACCGTGCCGCCGAAATGTCTAAAAAGTGCTCCTCAACTTTGAAAAATAACCGTTTTGTGGGGAGAATGATTTCGTTTGAAAATAAAACAAAGAGTTAAGTGATTACCTGCTATGCTAGCATACCTGAGTGTATGATGTGTGCTTGATTATATAGGCACGGGATTCTGTATTAGATTTCATCTACGTCTGTAGTTCTTTTTGTCATGTCAGTAGTTACGCATTTTATGATTTTTTTTTGCTAGCTCTTTTCCTTTTTGTTTTATTCACTTGTTGAAGTTTTTGTGGATGTTGTGATTGATTTTACCCTTAATTGTGTTCAACACTACTTGTAATGGTTCTTCAAACTTGCTCGATTTGATTTCTGTAGTGCTAGATTTTTTATTTGTTGGAATTTGATTGTTGGCTCTCTTGATTTCTTCATTGTTGAAATTTGCTGGCTCATTTGAAATTTGCTTGTTGTTCTTTTGCTGGCTCTCTTGATTTCTTTGTTGATGAAATATGTTGGCTCGTTTGAAATTTGCTTGTTGTTCTTTTTGCTAGATCTCTCAATTTCTATGTTGCTGAAATTTGTTGGATTGCTTGAAATTTGCTTGCTGGTTCTTCATGGGTATGGATTGAGTCCATCAATTTTTGTTTTGACATAATCTTGAGTGGATTATTTTATTTTTTCCTATTTTTTTTCTTTTCTTTTTTTTCTCTTTCTTTTCTTTTTTTTGTTTTTTTTTGTTTTTCTTTTATCTCTCCTTTTTCTCTCTTTTTTTTAATATTTTTTATTTATTTTGTAACTGGAATCAGTGATTATCTATGCTCTCTATCACCATTATATTTTGCTGATAGAGTGTTTGTGTGAACTACTCTTTGTACTATGGTTTCTTATAAAGTTTGAGTCTGTGTCCATTCACCAACATGGGGAATTCTGCTTCGTTGATTGTTGTAATTCTGACAGTCCATTTTCATAAATTGTTTCAATGATGTAGGGTGTGAGCCATCTTGTTGTAAGTTTCCTTTAAAAGTGTGAAACCTGGATTCATATTGTAGTGCCCAGTAACCTTCTTTGAATTTATTATGCTTGATGTTTTTGTCATGCCATTTCTTCCTCTGTTGCTGGATGATTTCAGTGTGGCTAAGTTCTTGTTGGCGTTGCTCATCCAGCTGATTTAGCTGTAGCATGCATTCATCTTGGATTTATGAAAGTTCCATGTTTAACTTGGCTGTAATTCTTAATGTTTTGATTTCAAACTCAATGGATAGCATTATTTTCTTTCCATATACCAACTCATATGGGGTAAATCCTATTGTTGTCTTCCATGTTGTATTGTAAGCCCAAAATGCTTCACTCAGTATGTCTTCCCAATCTCTTTTGTGTAGTTGTATTGTCTTTGTCAAAATCCTTTCTAGTTCTTTGTTTGTCACCTCAACTTGACCATTAACTTGAGGGTGGTAGGAGGAGGACCTTCAGTGTTTAACATTGTTTCTTCGAAGCAGGTCTTCTATGAGGTTGGATGTAAACTATGTTCCTTGGTCAGAAACTAACTCTCTTAAGACTCCAAATTTGTCGAAGATTTCTTTTGTAAATTTTTTTTCCACATTTGTTTCATTTCTTGCCGCAAGTGCTGCTACTTCTGCCCACTTTGTAAGGTAGTCAGTGCATACTAGAATATAGCTTTTCTAATTTGATTGTGGGTTGAATGGACCAACAAAATCAAATCCTCATTTCTCAAATGCTTCCAAAGATGTTTGGGGATGTAGAGGCATTTCTTCTCTTTGTGTAGGCTTCCCCATTCGCTGACAATCATCACAGTGTGATACATAGTAATAGGATTCCTTGTGAAGTGTTGCCCAATAATATCCAGTTTGCAATATTTTATAAGTTGTTCTTTTTGCAGCATAATGGCCTCCACATGGTTCATTATGTGTGGCATGTAGTATATCATGGACTTCATCTTCTCTTATGCATCTTCTCAATATTTGGTCTGGCCCTTTTTTAAAAAGCATCCCTTCTATCCATGTATAAGTTGCACTCTGTCTAATGATTCTGCATTTCTCCTGGTAGTTGTAGTGTTGTGGGAATTTTGCAGATACTAAGTAGTTTTGTATGTCAGCAAACCATGGGCTCTTCATTGAGATTGCAAAGAGGTGCTCGTAAGGGAAGTTATCATCTACTTACTATCTTGTCCATGGGTGAGTCTAGACAAAAAATCAGCTACTACATTGTGTTTGCTTGGCTTATTCAGGATTGTTATGTCAAATTATTGCAATAGGAGTAACCACCTAATAATTCTAGCACTTCTATTAGATTTGTTCATAAGATACCTGATTTTTGAATGGTCGGTGTGGACAAAAACTTGGTATCCAGTTATGCAGCTCCTTAATTTGTTTATTGCATGTATGACAGCCAAAAACTCCTTTTCTATGACTGTATAATTGAGTTCTGCTCCTGTCAAATTTTTGGTAATATAATATATGGCATACCGTCTCTTTTCTTCTTCTTGTCCAACTACTGATCCAATGGCCTTATATGAAGCATCGGAATGTATGTGGAATGGTAGTGTCCAATTTGGTTCTTGAAGTACTGGGGCTGTGATTGTCTTCTCTTTGAGGTTGTCAAATGCTAACATACAATGCTTTGTCCAGATGAATTCTATATCTTTTGTGAGAAGAGAAAACATTGGTGCAGCAATTTTGCTATAACTTTCTATAAATATTTTGTAGTATCTTGTTTTCCCCAGAAAAATTTGCACATCTCTTTGTTTGACAGGTGGTGGCAGTGTTCTAATGACCATGACTTTTTCCTGATCAACTTCAATGCCTCTTTGTGAGATATGGTGTCCCAGCACTATGCCTTCTTCGATCAGCATTCTGCATTTATCATTGCTTAGACATAAACTCATTTCAATGCATTTTTTCAAGACTAATTCTAGATGTTTTAATGCTTGGTTAAAATTTTGGCCATAGGGTGTGAAATCATCCATGTAGACTTCCCTCTGATCATTGATAAAATCAGAGAATATGCTTAAAATGGCCCTTTGAAATGTTGTTGGGGCATTACAGAGTCCAAAGGGTAGTACTTTGTATGCATAAGTGCCCCATAGGCATGTAAATGTTGTTTTATCCTGATCAGCTGGGTGGATAAGGATCTGGTTGTATCCACTGAATCCATCCAAAAATTAGAAGAATTTGTTTCCAACCAATGTGTCCAATACTTGGTCAATTAATGGTAGAGGGAAGTGATCTCTCTTAGTTTCCTTATTGAGTTCTCTGTAATCCACATAGATCCTCCACTTCCCTCCTTTTTTAGGAACTATAACCAATGGTGAGACCCATTCACTATCTGAGATTGGGTATATGAACCCTGCATGTAATAGCTTTTGTAATTCCATCTTAACTATGTCTTTTAATGCTGGGTTCATTCTTCTTTGCAGTTGTCTAATGGGTACAACACCTTCTTTAATATATATGTAATGCTTGCAAATGTCTGGGTGGATACCCTTCATGTCGGTGTATGTCCATGCAAAATCCTTGTTGTTTTCTGAGAGTACCTTCATTAATTGTTATTCTTCTTCTAGCTCCAAATTGGAGTTAATATTAACTGTCTTTCCAGGCATGATCTCAACTGTTTTGATCTGTGTTGACTGTTGTTTGAGTGTGAGCACTTCTTCCCACATTCTGTCACAGTTGTGGGGTGATGTGTTATCTTCCTGTTTCTGATCTGTTTCAAAACAATCTTCAAGAATATCATGGTTAGAACACTAATACAAAATGAGAGATAAATGACCAGGCGACCAAAATATTTGGTCACCATAGTTTTTTGAGGGGATAAATGACCAAACTTGAGTAAGACAACTAAAAATAACCAAGATAAATGACCAATTTTGTCACATTCTAAAATATATGACTAGATAACAAGTAACTAAACTAAAAATTACCACATAGAAATAACATTAAGAATATGAATTAGTCATTTAGTTGGTCATTTTTAGTTGTGTCACTCCGAGAATGAAAAATTACAATTTTCACAATGAATTTGTATAATTTACTAAATTTTAACACTGCAGATGGATTCAGAGACCCCATAGTAAATGGTAAAATTGTAGATGGATTGAGAGACACGAGTGATGCTAATATCCATTTGCAGTATTGTGCATGTGTGATATTGCACTAGTACAAAATGAGAAATAAGTGACCATGCGACTAAAAAATCCAGTCACCACAACATTTTCAAGAGATAAACGACCAAAATTGAGCGATTTTAAGAAATCCAACTAAAAATTACTAACATAAATGACTATTTTAGTCATAAGAATACAAATATGACTAGCTAACAATGACTAAGAATATGAATTAATTGTTTATGTTAGTCCTTTTTAGTTCTGTCACCCTAGAAATGGAAAATTACAATTTTGACAATGAACTTGTACATTTTACTAAATTTTAACACTATAGATTCATTTAGAGATCCCTTAGATAGATGTTGATGCTCCACATCAACATGTTTCGAAGTGTTGGAATATGATGACTAGGATGAACAAATTAAAATTGTTCTGATGGTTATTCCACCTACACCATCGTATCTAGGGTCGAAGCGTTGATCGTTTCAATATCTCGTTTGGAAATTTTCACTTCCTTGTGACCCCTACGATTGACTTTCCAAGTTGTGTCTTAAGTGTTTCCATGTAGGTGTCATGTCTTTGATATTTTTCGATTCTTCCCTTGGGCATTATCATATCAAGTAATCAACATTGGCGTGTTCAACTCATCTTACAAATCATGCTTATATTTCATTTTCCAAATTGCGATTATGTTTGACCCTTTTGACTATCTTTTTTGCATCATGAGAGCTAAAGTCTGGGTCCTCCATTAATTCATCAAATACATCCATTGGTCTTTTTTCTCCTCACATATGTGTCTAGAAAATTATAAACAATCCCCCTCGTGTTCTCTTCATAAGAAAATTCCAATGTCCTCCATTTTAAAATTAAACAGACTCCCCTCGCTCCGTTTTACTCAAAACAATTCAGTTTGAATTCATAAACTAAAGCTATTTGAAAAACCCATTTTACCTCTCAATTTCTTAATCATAATAAAAATAATTTGTCCTATTTTATCCCATTCATTTTTCCCTCTACCCTAATCCCTTTGATTAAATTTTTTTTTCCCTCCTCAAAACCTTCTCATTCGCTTTTGTTCCCTAATTATTCCAATATCCATTTTATTAAAAAATAACAATTTCTTTTTTTATCCCTTTAAAAAACAAAATAATAATAATAAATAATATTTTTATCATTTCTAATTCATTTTCCCTCCTTTTCACAATACCCTTTCCAAAATTTAACTTAACTTTTAAAGGCCCTTTGTTACCCTTTTTATCCATTTAAAAATAATAATATAATAATAATAATATTTATTTTTATTATTTCTAATTCAGTTTCCCTCCTTTTTACCCAAAACCATACACACTCTCATCATAAAATAAAAAAGAGACAATGCAAACCCTAATGAACTCTCAAGATGCGCGGATGAGGCAACGGAGACCACAGGCTCTCATACGCAGAGATGGCATAGGAGACATGAAGGGATAATGGAGCTGATTTCAAATTATGCACCCACGTGGACAATTAGAAAAAAAATACTAGGCGAGTGAGAGAGAAAAATGCAGGATGATTGCTTGGCTCCTTCACTTGGCGGCTGGCTTCACACACTTTGCTTGGATCCCAGGTGGGATGCTTGCTTGCTGGGATACTTTATAGGGATGTTCGCTTTAAATCCTACATCCATTCCAAGTTGACAAGAGATGGCCTCGAATCAGCCTCGACTCAACACACAACACAGGTATGGCACACGGCACTAGGATACACACTGTTAAGTCTACCTTCCCTATCAACCAGGTTACTAATTATATAGCATAAAATACAAGGAGCCTCGATGGGTCTTAGGGGTAACCTGAAGTATAAATAAATGTTACTAAAATTATATTATAATAGTTTTAAATTGAACTTACATAGTAAGTCAGGGAAACAACATTTATATGGGTTTGTATGGAATATGCTTGGTGTATCTTTGTGCATCTTCAGAACTCACTCGTGGAGTGAATGAAGCCAAAACCCCTTCGTTTTCTATTAGCAGCATGAAGGATGGCCCTAATTGGTTACTAAAAACACACACTAGTTGCAACGCGTTGGCCAGGCATGCTTCCTCAAACACTTCATATGAATAAACCACAAGCTTCCATGTTATTGATTTTATAAGTTACAGGAGTTTCATTATAGACTACTGCAAAATAGTTGACATTGTTATTTTTCTTTTCATGTCAATGTTTTTTCTCGGTGGTGTAATGTGAGGATGGAGAAGGCCAACAATCTAATCTGTAGCCGAAGGAACCCGTTGGACGAGGATGCATAGAGGGAGCAAGGAATAAAACTATAAGTGTTGTGGGATGTACAAGAGGAAGAGAAAGACAAACCTTCATTGACTGATCCCCAGAAGAGGCTCAATTCATGCTTGGATAAGATCCCGGTTACAACCTTTCCTGCAATCTTCAATAGCAAAGGTACTTCATGTTTCTAGGTTGCTTCACATGTATTTTATGTTATACTAAAGAAAGTCTTCTTTTAGGATTCATTCATATTTGTACATCGAGATTTCACCCAAATAGATAACAATCCATGGGAACTTTCCATCCTTACTCTATTTCTTCAATTAGTGATAGGGGTTACATACCTTGTAGATCTGATGATTGCCATTAATACTGTAAGGTAGATTGCACCACCTTTTATGTAGGCCAGGTTGAACTGCAATTGTCTCTCCCTTTATTATTATGATGATGATGTCATCGTAGCGTATGGAGCTATAACCATACGAAGGGAAGAGTAGGGGTATGGGTCTTTCTCATTAATAAGTTATGGATCTTCACCGCCACTGCCTTGGATGCAGGTTACAAGCAACAAAAAGTGTTGCTGCTCTAAACAAGGACACAAAAAAAGAAAGAAGGGTGTCTATTCAACTATGGCCTTTTCTAATGCTATTACCAACCTATCAGGTATGAAACACCTCATATGCCAGTTAAGAGAATCAAATAGCATAGATGATTTGTATTAATCTTTGGTAAATAAGAAAATGTTAAATGAAAATATGTTTGTGACTCCTTCAAAGCTACCCAAAGGGTGCGGAAAGAACCTTAGACTCTAGTCTTGAAGATATTGGTTTGGGAAAGACAAGAAACATAAAGGTATGCCCCCCTTATTTTAATTTTTGTTTTTTTCTATCTATTATTGATGATGATCCTATAACTGTTAGAGAGAAAATGGATCAAGATAATAGTAAATCTATAAGAAGGCCATTGTTGAGGAAATGGAGCCCTTGGATAAAAATGAGGCAAAACTATTGAAAATTATCAGGGAGAGAGGAAAATGTTAAGGATATAGAAAGAAAAATGTTACACAGGAGACTAGAGAAGGAGCCACTTTGTGGATGTGGAAGTTTTGAGTGCATGAATGGGATGTTGTCGAGAGTGAGTCATGGTTTGATACATAGAAAAAGAAGAGGAAAACAAAGCACAATAACTTTCAACTAGGAGGTTCAGAATTTTTAAAACAAGGGGAATATGATTCGTGAGAGCATCCATCAAGCCTATAAAATGTCCTGGAGATTCTGGAAGCCCGAATGTGGATGCATGCAGGGTACCCACTCCGATTTTAACTTTGATGATTATTCTAAGTGCCATTTCATTGGTACGTAATTAGACTTTGCATGCACTGATCTACTGATCTAAGGGTTCTGCATAATGTAATGGCGGTTTTGATTATCTTTTGAGGCAAGTTGTATTATGTATCTAAATTCTATGTTTGAAATTGACGAACGAATGGTCTGTGATCTATATTTTTTTGCATTCTTGGTCTTGCCCCTTTCATCACCAACCATCCATGTACAAATGAACTCAAAGCCATCAAGAAAATCTATACTATACTTATGGGAAAAACTAGAAATTCCAACAAAGTTACAAAACTAGGAACCAAATTTACCTCGAAAACTCTAGCTTCTAGGAAATATGTACAACAGTTAGCAATGGAGAATCACATTTACATTATTAGCTTAGAAACATAATAATTCAGTAATGAGGAGTTCCAAAACAGAGCTTCTTTCCAATCTCCGCATCAAAAATACATACACTTATTCGGAACTGAGACTTTTTATTTACTTTCTGCCTCTCATACCCTACCAAAATCTCACAAAATCAAAGGCTTGCCTCTATAAACATCACAAACAAAACTACTTTACTTTTACAAAACATCGAGTGATGGGTAGTGACAGGAATAGTAAACTCCAATTGATCTATGATGGAGTCAAGAATATTTGGGCATCCAAGTAGCCCTACAATCTAGCATCATCAGTATTTAGGAAGATGGAGTTGTTACGCTTAATTCCCTTAAGCTCTCCGAAAAACATGACCATTATGATTACAACTTTTTTTGTAGCACTCCATGTCCCAAAGAAACTATAAGTCACCTCTTCGCAATGCCCTTCAGAATTTAAAATCGGCTTCCCGAAGAGGGCACAACTATAGCCCATTTCCAACATTCCGATAGGCACTACAACAACCATAAATGTTCGTTATTCACAAACTATCCTCATTGATCTATTTTCATCAATAGTGGCTAAATGAATTCTACATCTAAGAGGTTAATCATTGACTGTATGTGGTGTACAGTGTGTGAAATAGTGAATTGAATCTAACGTTCAATCAACCTAAATCCAACATATACCTCACAACTTAGAATACAATATTAACAACTTTATAGTTGAGGGGATCGTTTGAAAGACTCTCTATTTCTGTAATACAAATGACGATGACAGCTATAATGAGATAGCATGTATCGTGGAACAAAAACTTCTCAAGCTAAACGAATTTGCTCCTCGCATATACACGGCAATCTTGGACCTCTTTGCAAAAATATCCATTCCTGGGCTGCTTTACCTTCATCACATCTCCATCTCCATCAGAAAAATATAATGGATAAGCTCGCAAATACCTGATAAAATCATTTTATCAAAATCATTCAGTAATATCAATGAGATTGTTGTTTGTAATAAAAATAAATAACATGGAGTAATATTGATGAGATTGTTGTTTCTAATCATGGTAACACCCATGCATGATGCTAGGAAATTAACTTATCTCTCCATTTGTATCAGGTTTGAATTTGGTGGTATCTATGATTACTAAAAACCACCGAATATATGGGCAATTTGTGTGTATCAGTGTTAAATATTAAATATTATTTACTTTAATGGATTTTATATGCGCTCTACAATTTTTTTTTTATATTCTACACAATCTCTACAAGATTTGATCCAGTTTCTTGCAATCGAGAATGGAATAAGGTTATTGATAGATTGAAGACTTATTGACTAATTAAGATCAATGTCAAAATAAGCATATCCTTGGTTGAAAAACGAATTGTTTATCTCAATGGGATACTTGTACAATTCTCCAAATTTTCCTTCCATACACGATTCTTGATATGTTTGGTAATTGTTTGCAGTTCTACGATTTTGTTATAAATTTCATGATGTTTGATTGCACTGTGTATCTACTATCTACATAAACATAATGAATTTATATGTGAAGTAGCATCTATTTTCTGATGAGGTGCAAAATCTTGCATTCTAAAGAATGCTGAATTATTTCTCTACACACACATCCAATAGATGAATGCGTAGACAAATTTGAAAGTTATAGATTTGGAGTGTTATTCATTCGATGAACACATGATGCAGATTGTTGATTTGCATATAGACGAGGATACATGAGAAATAAGACATGAGCTATGTAGATTTTCCTTGTCAAAGAGTTGCTGAGAAAATGCCCCAAGTAACCAACAGTATTTAGGCAAATTTAGCCTTGGATCTCAGTCCTTATGGTGTTTGCAATATGGACTTGGCCATTGGTCTCGGGTCCTCGATGACATATGATCTCAAATTGGCCTTAAAGGCCATATATTTTTTATAAAAACATTAAAAGATGGATGACATATGATCTCAAATTGGCCTTAAAGGCCATATATGTTTTATAAAAACATTAAAAACCTCAACATTTAAAGAATAGCATATAGCTCGAGAGAAATAATATCAAAATTTTATGAAAAACATCAAAATTGGTAGATGCTAACACCTAATGGACCAAGCTTCTAGCACTTTGTCATAGGTTTGACATTGCGTCATGATGTGCGAAGAAATTTATGGACTACAAAAATTGCATGCACTGCATAAATCCAGTGCAAGCTAAAAAGGCTTTCGCTACCAAAATTTCCCGCAACAAACACTTTTGAATATTTTGCTCCCAGAAGCTAAAATTTTTTATAAGGTAGTTTTTTGTACCAACATGAACAATGTAAGAGAGTTTCAGTTTGTGTGAATTATGTGAAAGTTTTGATGTATTTTGTGCAGTTTCTAACTTCAATTTTAACCTCTATAATATTGGAGGATGGGGTGCTTATACTTTCTTAATAAATATGAGCAAATGCAGATGCCTAAGATCAAGAAAAGACAATTGTGATTCTTGATTTGGTACCACTAGGAGAAAAATTTGACAATACAACTGCATTCTTGATTTTTGAGAGATTTTGGAAAACGAAGGTTATCATTAACATGACCCTTTTTGGTGACTATTGGGTAATCTTTGTTTCTTACCTAGGTATGTGACCATTTTCCAGAATTTGGAAAGATGGTGTTAACTGTTGGAAATTTTATTCGCATATCAATCCATAAGGAATTCTATTTAAGGGTGCTAGCTTAATGGTAGAGCACCTTCCTTATAGGCAGGAGGTTTGTGGTTCGATTCCTCCGTGCCCTATATATATTATGAAACAACGAAAAATAGATAAATGACTAAAAAATGAACAAAATTTGCATATAAACGACCACCATTACAACATGAGAGATAAGTGACAAAAAAAGACCAAAATATGCATATAAATGACCACTTTTGAGTTGGCGATCGTTGGTAGCAAATTAGCAGTCATTTATCATGTGACAAAAAATGTGGTCATTAATTGTAACAATTAATGACCAAATATATGACCACATTTTTTTTGACGTGATAAATGAACGCTAATTTGCTACCAGTGATCGCCAACTCAAATGTGGTCATTTATATGCATATTTTGGTCACTTTTCTCTCATGTTGTAATGGTGGTCATTTATATGCAAATTTTGTTCATTTTTATAGCCATTTATCTCTTTTTCGTTGTTTCATAATATATATAGGGCACGGAGGAATCAAACCACCAACCTCTAAATGACCAAATATATGACCATAAGATAAGCTATAAATGACCAAGCTAAATATGACCACATTTTTGGTCACGTGATAAATGACTGCTAATTTTCTACCAGTGGTCACCAACTCAAAAGTGGTCATTTATATGTGGATTTTGGTCATTTTTTTGCTCATTTATATCTCATTTTGTACTAGTGGAAGATGCATTTTGAATAAATCTATCTAAATGGCCGTCTTCATCAATGGCTTTTAGAGATAGTGCAGCTTCGATGGTAAGAACAGGTTGTATGTGTTGGTTGCTTATATCATTATAATCATCTGTCCAATTCTGATATTCTATGTCTGTAGATTTTCTTGCTAGAGGATAAATTGTGATTTTATTTCTAGCTTGGCCAATGGTGATTGTCATGTTTCCATATCTGCAGCCTATATAGGCGTATGCTGTTTCTAGCCAAGGCCTTCCTAGTATTATTGGGTACCGACTCAGTTTACGTTTTACTTCTATAACTACGAAGTCAGCTGGGTACTTGTAACATACCCATTTTCGCTGGAATTTTTTTTATGTTGGAAACATTATATTAACTTTTATTGTAAAGTTTTATATCTGGACAAGTGTCCAAGGATGACTGTAATTGTGAAATATTATTATTTAAATAAATAAAATAGAGGACACTCACCCAAGGAGAGCTGTTGAAGGAGTGTTTACTGACCCACTAGGTGGAATGCAATCTGGGGTAGAAGGCAATGGACAAGTGGAAGCATCACGAGGCAAGTAACTAGCTCTTGGTATGGGACAACACCCTTGAATTGTGGTCATAGTGCCCTGAAAGATGGGACTAAAGCTAGAGGCTCATTGATTAAAAACTGACCACTAAAGACCTAGGCAATCTTTTTAAGAGCCATCGAATTTTGGACTGAGGTTCATCACTTTTCCTGATGATGAAACTTACCTTGTGGTTCTGCTGTATGCACCCAAGAGATTCAATGAGGGGAAATGCTATGTTTTTTTATCATGGTGTAAGCATGCCTGGTTTACTGCTGAGTGCAGAGCTTATACTATTGAGTGCAGAGATATACGTTTTGGCAAGTCTCTATTGATTGCTAGTTATACAAAGTTGAGTGCCTTCCTTACATAGAGTTCATCTACCTAGTGGTTCAGTAAACAGGCTTGGGGATCAAAAGGAGGCAAGTAGACTGGATGCTTCTTCTGGAGAAGGTTGGGAGGAACAGGGCTCCTTGGGTATTTTTCCACCCTATCTACAATTACAGGTTCTACTTGTTATTTCAATCCTAAGTAGTTAAATTATTTTCTGTAATTACTGATTTAGTATCCCGTTAGTTTAAAACTGATAGTTTACATTATGCAGAAGTAAAAGTGTGATTTTCCGAACCGTTGGTATTTTGTAAACTATTGAATAATTATATGAATTAATAAAATTCCTCCACTGCGTTTTTCCCCATACTGTTTTCTATATAGTACTCTAGTACAGGGAGGAAATATTAGAATAGATGAATGACAATTTAGTGGGTATGATGAATGAATAAATCAACTCTATTATGCTCCCTTTTTTTGCTCTATTCTGTAAATTTAACTATATCATATTTTATTTCCCCAGTCTTAAAATATTGTAGTTACATACTTGTTATGCAGGCATTAAAAATAGTTTCCTTTTACCATAGAAGTAATAACAGAAAATCCAAACATCTCCAGGTTCTCCATAAATCTCAGTTTTTAGTAACAGGTTAAATACCTCCCTACTATAGGTGTTTAATACACAGTAGTTTAAAAAAAATTGTAACACATTATAGTTTCCAAATTGTACTACCTTATTGCATCAACATTTATGAATTATAACAGCTGCAAAATAAACATTAGAAATTACACAGAACCTGCTATAAAGTACTTACATTTTTAAATAGAATTCTTATCAATTCCATACAAACAGCAATGTTATATAGTATTATCTTACTCGTATTCATATCTTTTATTTTGACTTAATTACCAAAATGTTGTTTTAAACTAAAACTTTCCCATTGCAGATTTAAAACCTTAAGGTCCGAACCCTAGCTAATCAAACGTAAAACCTTAGTGTTAACACTTTTCCTATTTTTATGCAAAACGAAAGATGTATCCAAGACAAGGTTCGACCCTTGGAAAGAAATTCAATACCAAACAATTACAGGTTCGAAACCCTCATCTTTTCTTTACATTACAACATAGTAATACTTTTAAAACAAACAAACAAAGATTCAAAGTACATAACCTTTAGAAAAGAAAAACAAGCATTTTAGTTTGGATAGGGTTCGAAGCTAGATCATGGTCAAAAGGAACTTAACACTATCTTATCGAAAAAGCCTTCAAATGAATCCTACGACCTTATATAAACAAGTACATAACCGAATGCACCATAAACAAGGCGTTTAGCCTATAGCATGCGGCCAATAACCAAAACATAACAATTCTTAAAAACAAAGTTTAGATTTGAAATAACATAGGTTCTGAAGCTTAGTTCACAAAGTCAACATATTTTAACCTTATTACAAAATAACCTTAACCCTTACATTTAGCATATTAGCCGAATTCTAAGTTCTAAAAACAATTACCGTTTTCTTTACACATTATCGAACTTCATACTAAAAATAGTTAACAGTTGAAATTATAGTTTCAATACCAGGTCAAAATCCCACAGTGATCCTATAAACAACACCGAGTTGGAAGGCCGTATATTCATACTTTATTTATTTCCATAAAAAACAACAGAGGGATAAAACCGTTTTACAATAGCAACACATGAAAACACATAGAAGTGTCATAGCTAATACTAAGTAGGTCGAGGATCCCATCCTCGCTATGCAGCCATACTACTCACAAAACATTTCGATGATGGGAAAGTCCAGAAGTAAATATCCAAACCTCTGTTACGGATAACACCTAAACCATGACCATTATTGCCAAGAGAAACCTACAGGGGGAAAACCACCGAGTCTTACTAGTTGGTTGAGCCTTTATCACCAGTTTAGCTTCAAAATGAAACAAGCTTGGTAGATGAGGGGTACCTGCAAATAAAATGTATACAATGGTTAAATGTTGTATTACACTGTTGAAAACAAAATAATACAGGCAGCATTAACAATTTTGAAACAAGTTATTTACCTGCTCGAAGAGCTCTTGGGACATAACGCAATGCTCCTGCAACCGACGAGAAGTATGAACCGAACAAACCCTGTAATACATTCCACAGCACGGGCTCATCCCTTAAAGCCAGAAATTAACAAATCCTCCCTTACAAGTCGAGGTATTGAATCCGAGGAAGGAGTCATCAACAACCGTTTTCAAACCCTAAAGAAATGCAAGCCGGGCAACCTCACTACACTCAACCATATGCAAAATGAATGCTAAGCTCGATACCCTTGACGAGGTAAGGCAGCGTGAGGTTAGGGTTGCACTTCTACCAAGATCATCCACGTGAAGCCATCCACGGTGGATGCCAATCAGGCATTCCAATATTATCACTTTACTGCTCTTTATTGTTCCTATCAACCACTAGTACGTTGACTTGCCAATGAACCTTATAACCAGGACATCATACGTATACCTTTTGGGATTTACATTATAGTATGGATCCCAATTATCAAACAATCATAATGTTGTGCCCAAGCGTGATGCTTTTGCATGATAACCTAGTCCATAGTCTCAACTAGCACTTGGAATACCTGTAACATAGTAATAAGGGCTACATGTTACACTTGATACCCCCAACTTATAATATAGTCGTGGACATTATATTTTACAATATTCTTAGATTATTATATCAACCTTTACGTAATGTATCAAGACTCTATCAATAATATGGTTTAATAATATGATAAACATGTTCCAACTCTAAAGTATTACATGGCACAAACCATGGAGATAGCCTTTATAGTAACTATTTGTTTATATTGTAGTGACTATTGTCCAAACCCTTGCACCTAGGACAACACCTAGGTTAGTGTAGAAAGATTATGCAAGTAGAAGTAATAATTATGGGGATAATGTGACAAGTGTGGATATTATCAATAGTATCGACTTTAGGAGAAGCATGAATATTAATAGTATTAATATAAGGTATTAATACTAGTTAGCCATGGTATAATTCTTAGAACACTTAAAGTGTTTTTTACACAACAAAATGAGTTTTAATTATAAACTCTATAGGACCAAAAATTATACAAGGATATACTTTGAGGATGATTCAAACTTAGGATATGATCCTATGAATATTCAAATTTCTAAATATAAATTCTTAGACAAACAACCAAAACGGATCTTACCCTAATTTATATTGCAAATTATTCTACTTTCTCTTTTTAACACTTGAAAGCTATTGACGATAATGAAGATCTATGTACCTTCACTTTTGAATTATTAGTACTCTCTTACCTGTAATCTACAAAGAGGAAGGTTCAAATGCTTTATCATAAATGCTAAGTAAGCCACAGGGTTTCGATAGGACCCCTTCATCATCAACAAACAAAAGAATACAGCTAGCACATATAAACAATAACTATAGCAAAGGGAACCTTTAAAGCATTGATATCATTGCAAAACAATACAGTAGTATAATCATTACAAACATTTATTTTAGCATGTCGACATAAAAGCATTTAATATGATTTCTGCACAGCAAAGTACAGTATTTAATGCTACATTTAAAAATTTTAAATTTTGTGAAATTTCGGGATGTTACATATAGTATCAGAGCAGGAGTTCAAACTCTAGGCCTGAAATAGGCTCACGTTCACAAAACAAAAAAAAAACAAAAAAAACTTGGTTACTGACTTTATTTAATTTTTGTTTCTGTATGAAACAGTTTGACATTTAAATTGCAGGTATGGATATACCGGAGGAATCAGTAGAGGACATATTGCCTCATCATAATGAACATAATAATAATGCACATAATAATGGTAATGAAGGAATTTACGTAGAGTTAAATAATCTATCTTCTAAACTACTACGTACTGTTAAAGATTTAAAATCGTAAATAAGGACTATTAAAGAAGAGAATGAACAAATTCTGAAGGCACAAGAAGACTTAAATCAGATTTTAATGGAGAAATACCATAACAAGGAAAGATGAAGGAAATCAGAAGTAAATTCTGATTCTGGTACAATGTCTCACAAACATAAAAGTAAGAAAGCAAAGAATGGTAAAAATAATAGTTACTCTTCATCTAAATCTGATCAAAGTAATTGTAATTATGATTGTGACAGTAGTGACAGTGATTTTTGTTCTAAGAAGAGGAAGCATAAGCATCATGAACAAATTACAGGAGAGTTTAAAAAGATTAAGCCACCAAGCTTTAATGGAAAAAATTAAAAGGGTGAGACAACTGAAGCATGGCTATCTGGCATGAAGAAATATTTTCATATTTATGATTACTCTTCTCAGTTAAAAGATAAGATGGCTATTTACAATCTGACCGAAAAAGCAGATATTTGGTGGCAGGATCTTAAAAGAATTAAGAGTATTAAAGAAAGAGACATAACTTGGAGTATGTTTAAAAATTTATTTAAGAAAAAGTTCTTGTCAGAACAGTACTATGAAGATAAATCAAAGGAATTTTATGATTTAAAATTGGGTACTATGAGTATGAAGGAGTTGTGTAGCAAGTTCCTTAGCTTGCTGAGGTATGTACCTTACATGGTCGAAGAGAAGCCTAAGGTACAAAGGTTTCTAATTTGTCTACCTTTCAACATAAAAGACAGGATCGAATATGATAACCCTTCCACTTTGGAAGAGGCTATGAGGAAAGCTAACTTTTGTTTTGAGCAAAACAAAAAAAGAGAAGGAATATTTGGCTGGAGAAGTAATTAGTCTAATCATTTTGAGCATAAAAAGAAAACTTTTAGTCATAATTCTAGAAATTTTAAGAAAAACTTTAATAACATAAATTTTCCAAATAATAATTACAGAGGTAATGCACCACATAATTTTACTACTACAAGGAATGTGCCTAATCATAATAACAACACCAGATATGTTGAATAGAAAGCACCTTTGAAGTGTTATGATTGCGGTGGACCTCATACTAGAGCTCAATGCCCACACAACAGAAAGACATTCAACAACATTCACACCATACAAGCAGAGCCTATAGTTGGTGATGTAGCAAGAGAAATGCCTAAGATAAATGCAGCGCTGGAAAATCGTTAAGTAGATCATCAAATGTCTATGTTCGAAATCGAAGGTATGATACACAACAAATCTATTTCCATTCTAATAGATCCAGGTGCAAGTTTGAGTTACATTTCACCCGATTTAGTGAAAAGTTGCAAGTTAAAGGTAGAAAAATTTGATAATTCATGGTTAGTTCAGTTAGCAACACGCATTAAAAGAAAGGTTACAGACTTTGTCAAAAGTTGTGATGTATTTATGGGTCAACTGAAAATGCAAGTTAATTTGAATGTTTTTCCATTAGGGTCATATGACTTGTTCATTTGCATGGACTGACTTGAACAGCATAGAGTAGTAATTAACTATTATGAAAATTCTTTTACTTATTTGAATGATGAAGGAAAAACTGAAACAGTAAAAGGAATTCATAGGAAAACTTCTGTAAGACAAATTTCTTCTTTACAAGTAATGAGAGCTACAAGAAAGGGTTGTAAAATGTTTGTTGTTAATGTTATTAATGACGAATGTTCATCTAAAGAAGATAAAATAAAACTGGAGGATATACCCATCCTTAGGGACTTTTCTAATGTATTCCCAGAAGAAATTCTAGGACTACCTCCGAAAAGGGAACTTGATTTCACCATTGAGTTAGTACCAGGTGCGGTACTCAACTCAAAGGCTCCCTACAGAGTGGATATTCTAGAACTAAATGAACTAAAATATCACCTGAAGGAATTAATAGATAAAAACTACATAAGGCCAAGTGTGTCTCCTTGGGGAGTGCCAGTTATTTTTGTTAAAAAGAAGGATAGAACCATGCGACTGTGCATAGATTACCGTCAACTTAATAAAATGACAATTAAAAACCGATATCCCTTGCCCCGCATTGACAATCTATTTGATCAAGTACGCGGAGCAGAGATATTCACTAAAATTGATTTAAGGTCTGGATATCATCAAGTTAGGATAAAGGATGAAGACATATTCAAAACTACTTTCAGAACGCGTTATGGGCACTACGAGTTCGTAGTTATGCCTTTTGGGCTAACTAATGCATCGGTAGTGTTCATGTGCTTAATGATCAATGTTCTGCATAAATACTTAGATAATTTTGTAATCATGTTCATTGATGATATTCTAATCTATTCAAAAACTAAATAAGAGCACAATGAACATTTAAGAATAATTCTGCAAGTGTTAAGAGAACATTAGCTTTATGCTAAGTTCAATAAATGTGACTTTTATAAAGATAAAATATAGTACCTAGGTCACATAATCTCTAAAGACGGAATTTCTGTCGACCTAGGTAAAATATGAGCAATTAATGAGTGGCCTGTCCCTAAAGACATAACTGACGTACAATCATTTATGGGAATAACAGGTTACTACACAAAGTTTATTGAAGGGTTCTCTGGAATTGCGAATCCCATAAATTCTTTGTAGAAGAAAGGGAAGAAAGTCATCTGGGATCATAAATGAGAAGAAAGTTTTAAGAAGTTGAAAGAGTTATTAACAACATAACCTATATTAAAAATTGTTGATCCTAACAAAGACTTCATTGTATGCACTAATGCATGCAACGATGGACTTGGTGGGGTCTTAACTCAAGAAGGTCATGCTATTGCTTTTGAGTCTAGAAATTTAAAAATCCATGAAAAGAATTACGCAACTTACGATCTAGAGCTGGTAGTCGTGATACATGCACTGAAAATGTGGCGCCACCACTTGATTGGAAGAAAGTTTATATTAATGATGGATAATAAAGGCTTAAAATACTTGTTGGATCAAACAAATCTTAACATAAGGAAAGCTAGATGGCTAGCTTTCCCTAGTAAGTACGATTTTGAGATTCAACACATTAAAGGTAAAGAAAACAAAGTTGATGATGCCTTGAGCAAAAATGCCAAATTAAGTTATGTGGAAGCAATCAGCACGTTTTAGACACATCTGGAAAATCAGATCAAAGAAGAAATTAAGCAAGATGAAAATTATCAAAAATTGCATGATAAGGTTGTTGCAAATTTATTTGAAAATTTAATAACAAAATATAGCATTAATAAAAAGGGATTAATGACATATAAAAATAGAATTTATATACCTAATGTGTCAATAGCTAAATTTCTGATTTTGGATGAAGTGCATAAAAGTCTTTATTCGGGACATCCTGGTTATTAGAAAATGATAACTATGTTAAGGAAGGATTATTTTTGGCTCAACATGAAGAATGAAGTGGTTGAATACATAGCTAGGTGTTTTGAATGTCAGACCATTAAGGCTGAACATCAACACCCATCTTGCCTATTGCAGCCATTTCCAATTTCGGAATGGAAATGGGAAATCATAAGTATTGATTTTATTATAGGTTTACCTAAGAATCAGAAATAGAATGACTCCATAATGTTGGTTGTGGATAAACTTAGTAATTCTACTCATTTTATTCCTATTAAGACTACATTCAAAGCTGCTAACATTGCAGATGTGTTCATGAAGCGAAAATTTCACTTACACTAAATTCCAATAGTAATTATTTCTGATCGAGACTCCAAGTTTACTAGAAATTTATGGACAGCATTGTTTAAGGGTTTAAATACTAAATTACATTTCAGTACTGCTTTCCATCCACAAACTGACGGACAGACTGAAAGGGTTAATCATATTTTAGAAGACATGTTACGAATGTATGTTAAAGATCAGCCAACTAAGTGGGAAGACTATTTGCATTTAGTTGAATTTGCATACACTAATCATTATCAAGCATCTGCTAGACTTAATTCATTTGAGATTTTATAGGGAAGAAAATGATGTACTCCTATTTCTTGGGATAACCCTGTGGACAGATTAATGTTAGGACAAGATTTGCTAAAAGAGATGGAGCTAACCATCAAACAGGTACAAGGAAACTTAAAAGTTGCACAAGATCAACAAAAAAGTTATGCAGATCTGAAATACACTGAAAGAGAATTTCATGTTGTAGATCATGTTTTTGTAAAGGTAAGACCCAAGAAAAGTTATTTAAAGCTTGGGAGTTGTGCTAAACTAGCACCAAGGTACTGGGACCATTTGAATTCCTATAAAGGATTGGACCTGTTGCATATCAGTTGGCTTTGCCATCTAACTTAAGAATCCATAATGTCCTTCACATTTCTTTTTTAAAGAAGTATTTGCATGATGCTATGCATGTGTTGAATTGGAATGACATACAGGTGGAACCCGAAGGATATTTTCAGGTGGCACCGGATTGTATTCTCGATAGGAGGGAAATTATGCTCCAGAACTGTACCATAGGGCAGGTAAAGGTGCAATGGAAACACCTTAGCCCTGATAAAGCTACCCGGGAACTTGAAAGTAACATACGGGCAACATATCTAGTTCTGTTCCAGGGAGGCTCTCATGAAGAATAAGCAACATCGAGGACGATGTTGAGCTTAAGTGGGGGTGTTTGTAACATACCCCTTTTTGCTGAAAAACATTTTATGTTGGAAACATTATCTTAACTTTTATTGTAAAGTCTTATATCTGGAAAAGTGTCGAAGGATGACTGTAATTGCACAATATTATTATTTAAATAAATAAAATAAGAGACACTCACCCAAGGAGAGCTATTGAAAGAGTTTTCACTGACCCACTAGATGGGATGGAATCTATGGTAGAAGGCAATCGACAAGTGGCAGCATCATGAGGCACGTAACTAGCTGTTGGTATGGGACAACACTCTTGAATTGTGGTCATAGTGCCCTGAAAGATAGGACTGGAGCTAGAGGCTCATTTAGTGAAAACTGACCACTAAAGACCTAGGAAATCTTTTTAAGAGCCATCGAATTTTGGACTGAGGTTGTTAGGAACCTATGTAAACCCTTCTCTTTACTATGTTAGTATATTGTTATTGGACGCATATGCTTTGTAAGTCGTCCCGTAGTATTTGTTGATCCGTAGTTTATATTAGCCCATAGTATTGACCCATAGTATTGGATGCATATGCTTTGTAAGTCGTCCCGTAGTATTATATGTCCCATGGTTTTGACTAATGGTATTGGGCATAGACTTAGTATATAAGTGTGTGTTGAGGTCATTGAAGGCACCGTGAAGTTAATTGTATTGAGCTTGCTCAAAGGAGGTTGCCCCCTCGAAGTGGCCCGTGATCAATATAAAAGTGATTCTGTTCTATTATTTCTGCTATTTCGCATATTCTTAGTAATTAATTGTTGCAGGTGCATCTCATCTGGTATCAGAGCAATTTCCTTGGCACAAGTGGGAAATTTTTTTTCTCTCTTTTTTTGGGCGGCGACTTTCAGATCAATTTCTGAAACTTTCTGCACAAAATCAGAAGAAACCGATTGCATATCTGAATTCCTCTTTCAAAAATACGCAGTTTCAAAAAAAAAAAAATCATCTCATTTGGAGTTCTAAAAGTGGAGATATCGCGGATTTAAAATCAGCAATTTTTCAGAATCTCGGTGACGGCCGCAGAAATTGCGGCGAGAAAATCTTTTGACTGAGTGCCCAGATTTCTATTCCGCTTTCATGGGTAGAAGCAGAGTGGTTGTTCTAGTTCCGGAAACATGCTATAATAGTGATATTGAGCAATATAGATCCATTTTTTGAACATTGGGTGGAATTTCTGCCCAAATTTTTTCTGTTGCAGGTTCGGATTTGGGAATCATCCCTATCCGCTTAACTGTGGGAAGTACTTGGGCATAAGCCCTAAAACTCATTGTGAGGAGTACCACAGGAACCCCGAAGTAGCTGGCCCATTGAGAGGACCTGCCAGCGAAAAGGGCAACGACCCCTACCTGATTGACTAGTTCCCACCCGTGAGGTAAACCAAGAGCTGTCGTTTGTGGCAAAGCGGTTATCAGTTTTACCTGAGCCGTGGAGTGAGGGGTACTGCCCCAATACGCAAGCCGTCAGACAGCATTGGTGGCCGAGTGAAACCCCTGAACTGTTAGGAAGTTGCACATACCTGGTGTCCATATCTACTTTCAGCTGAAATATTGTTGATCACTGTTGCGCCGTTTCAGATCCATTTGCAAGACGTTCCAGATTCAGCCGTTTTCAATCCATTTGGCGTTGTTCCAGATCCCTTTCGAGTCGTAGCCGCTCCAGTCTGGAAAAAAAAACCTGGTTATGGTTGTCACCCGAGCAGGAGCAAAAACCATGGAGGAAGCACTTGCAGCCATCCAAACCAAACTCCAAGATCTGGATGAAAAATTTCTCAGCCTCCATCTTCAGCATTCAGCCATGAACAATAACCGACAGCCAGAATATTTTGCAGCCATCGGGTTCTCTTCTTCCAACAATTTTCATGGGCCGAAGCTTGATTTTGCTCGCTTCAATGGTACTGATCCGACTGGATGGATATACCGAGCAGAACAATATTTCAGTCTGCATAATATTTTTGATGTCCAGAAAAATCCACTTGCATCCTTTCATTTGGAACAGGAAGCCCTTCAATGGTACCGTTGGTACATCAAAGCTCATCCCGAGCCAAACTGGACAGATTTTTGCCAACTCATTTTGCCACGATTTGGCCCTAGTGCTTTTGATGATTTCACAGGAGCACTCACTAAACTTCACCAAATTGGCACAGTGAGAGAGTATCAGACAGAATTTGAGAAATTGGCCAATCACACAGAAGGATTGTCTGATGAATTCTACAGGAATTGTTTTATAAGTGGTCTCAAGGATGAAATTCGCTGAGAGGTCCAAATGTTTTGTCCCAACACAATGTGTTTTGTCCCAACACAATGATGGAAGTCCTAGGGTTGGCTAAGCTGGCTGAGGACAAGATTGCAGCTCAACAACGCTCCAAACCCACCCTTGTTCCCTTCGGAAATATGGGTTCCCAACGACCTCCCATCACGCCTTCTCCTCAACCAACTCCTATTAAGCATTTGTCTGAAATAGAAATGCAGGCACGCCGAGAAAAAGGGCTTTGCTATAATTGTGATGAGAAATTCACTCGGGGACATAGATGTGTTCAACAAAAGCTCTATCTCTTGGATGTGGATTCTCCGCTTGCCTTAGAACTGGGTGAAGCAACTACAGATACAGTGGATGATCAGATCGACATTCAACACCCGCCTGTTGACACCCCATTTCAGGACGACCCACCTGAGATCTCGCTCCATGCTGTAACCGGCGTCACCACCACACAAACAATGTGGGTCAGGGGATACTTCAAGAAGCTCCCTCTTACCCTACTCATTGATTCTGGTAGCACTCATAACTTCATTGACCCTCAGATTGCCAAACAGGCTGATTGTTTTGTCCATCCTTGCTCCAGCTTTGAAGTCATGGTTGCCAATGGGGGCACCTTACCTTGCAAGCGGAAGTGTCACAATGTGCGTATCTCTATGGAAGATTATAACCTACACTCTGACATGTTTGCCTTGCCCTTAGGCGGATGTGATGTGGTTTTGGGCGTTCAATGGTTACGCACACTTGGCCCCATCTTATGGGATTTTGCTGAACTTTGGATGTAGTTTAAAGTCAATGGGGCACAACACAAATTTATGGGCTTACAACCAGGGTCTCTCTGCATCATCAGTTCACATCACTTGGAAAAACTCCTTAAGAAGAATTCACATGGTGTCATCACTCAGCTCAATTCCATTCAGATGCACCCATCAATAGTCTCCACTACTTCCTTGGATAGAGATGCAGGTATCTTTGCTGAACCAATGTGCTTGCTACCTTCACGAGACCTTTCCGGTAAGAATTTAGCCAAATCTACCTCTCAGCAGGAAATGATGGCTATTTTGCATGCAATACAGAAGTGGCAGCCATACCTATTAGGGAATTATTTCTGCATCAAGACTGATCTCCCGAGTCTGGAAAATTTTCTGGAACAATGGGTCTCCTCCCCAACAAACCTGAAATGGGTTATCCACCTCATGGGTTATCCCTATGTGATCACTTACAAGAAGGGTAAGGACAATATGGTGGAAGATGCTCCTTCTTGCACAATTGATGACCCAGTTTCTCTTACAACTCTTTCTCTGCTTGTTCCAAATTGGGTGCAATATGTTCAACAGGGCTCTCTCTTCTATGAACTCCATGCTTCTTCATCAATAGGGCACTCTGGGTTCTGCAATAGGTATGACCAAGAACAATGTAACTTCTTTTGGCAGGGACTAAAAATGACAATTCAACAGATGGTGGTTGACGATGATACTTTCCAAGTCAACAAGGGTGAAACGACACTCCTTTCAGGATTGCTCAAACCCTTGCCCATCCCTAAACAGCTTTGGCCAACTATTTCTATGGATTTCCTAGCAGCGCTCTGGTGGTACAATACCACATCTCACAGAGCACCATATGAAGCGGTCTATGGACAAACACTGCCAGTTCTTCTTCCATACACCCTTAGCAGCTCCCCAGTTCAGGCAATTGACTTGGTTCTTCGAAACCGCAATCAGATTCTTCTCATTCTGCATGACAATTTTCACATGGACAGAATTCGCCTGAATCAACAAGCTGATCAGCACCGTTCTGAGCACATTTTCCATGCAGCTGATAGGGTTCTTCTTCATCTACAGCCTTCCAAGCAATCCTCCTTGACTCTCCAAAGGCGTCAGTGGCTTGAAATGCAACCCGAGGATGCTACCGGGGAACCACTCCTTCAGCTTCTACAGCAATTTCTCCAACCAAAGCTTTGAGGACAAAGCTGTTTCTAAGGGAGAGGGGATGTTAGGAACCTATGTAAACCCTTCTCTTTACTATGTTAGTATATTGTTATTGGACGCATATGCTTTGTAATTCGTCCCGTATTATTTGTTGATCCGTAGTTTATATTAGCCCATAGTATTGACCCATAGTATTGGACGCATATGCTTTGTAAGTCGTCCCGTAGTATTATATGTCCCATGGTTTTGACTCATGGTATTGGGCATAGACTTAGTATATAAGTGTGTGTTGAGGTCATTGAAGGCACTGTGAAGTTAATTGTATTGAGCTTGCTCAAAGGAGGTTGCCCCCTCAAAGTGGCCCGTGATCAATATAAAAGTGATTATGTTCTATTATTTTTGCTATTTCGCATATTCTTAGTAATTAATTGTTGCAGGTGCATCTCAGAGGTTTATCACTTTTCCTGACGAGGAAAATTACCTTGTGGTTCTGCTGTATGCACACAAGAGATTCGATGAGGGGAAATGCTATGTTTTTTATCATGGTGTAAGTTTGTCTAGTTTAGTGCTAAGTGTAGAGCTTATACTGCTGAGTGCAGAGATTGAGGTTTTGGCAAGTCTCTATTGATTGTTGGTTATACAAAGTTGAGTGCCTTGATTCTACACAAAGTTCATCTACCCAGTGGTTCAGTAAACAGGCTTGGGGGTCCAAAGGAGGCAAGTAGATTGGCCACTTCTTCTGGAGAAGGTTGGGAGGAATAGGCCTCCTTGGGTGTTTGTCAACCCTATCGACAGTTACAGGTTCTACTTGTTATTTCAATCCTAAGTAGTTAAATTATTTTCTGTAATTATTGATTTAGTATCCCATTAGTTTAAAACTGATAGTTTACATTATGCAGAAGTAAAAGTGTGATTTTCCAAACTGTTAGGATTTTGTAAACTGTTGAATAATTATATGAATTGATAAAATGCCTCTAGTGCATTTTTCCCCATAATATTTTTTGTATAGTACTCTAGTACAGGGAGGAAAGGTTAGAATAGAGGAATGACAATTTAGTGGGTATGATGAATCAATAGATCAACTCTGTTATGCTCCCTTTTTCTGCTCTATTATGTAAATTTAACTATATCATATTTTATTTCCTTAGTCTTAAAAGATTATAGTTAAATACTTGTTATGCAGGCATTAAAAATAGTATTCTTTTACCATAGAAGTAATAACAGAAAATCTAAACATGTCCAGGTTCTGCATAAACCTAAGCTTTTAGTCACAGGTTAATTACCTCCCTACTATAGGTGTTTAATACACAGTAGTTTATAAATACTGTAACACATTATCGTTTCCAAATTGTGCTAACTTATTACATCAACATTTATGAATTATAACAGCTGCAAAATAAACATTACAAATTACACAGAACCTTCTATAAAGTACTTACATTTTAAAACATTATTCTTATCAATTCCATATAAACAACATTGTTATATCGTATTATCTTACTCTCGTATTCATATCTTTTATTTTGACTTAATTATCAAACTGATGTTTTAAACTAAAACTTTCCCATTGAAGATTTAAAACCCTAAGGTTCCAACCCTAGCTAATAAAACCTTAGCGTTAACACTTTTCCTATTTTGCTGCAAAACAAAAGATGTATCCAAGCTAGGGTCCGACCCTTAGAAAGGAATTGCATACCAAACAGTTATAGGTTCGAAACCCTCATCTTTTCTTTACATTACAACATATTAATACTTTTAAACCAAAAAAACAATTATTCGAAGTACATAACCTTTAGAAAAGAAAAAAAAGCATTTTAGTTTGGATAGGGTTCGAAGCTAGATCACGGTCAAAAGGAACTTAACACTATGTTATCGACAGAGCCTTCAAATGAAGCCTACGACCTTATATAAACAAGTACAGAGCCAAATGCACCATAAACAAGGCGTTTAGCCTATAGCATGCGACTGTAACCAAAACATAACAATTCTTAACAACAAAGTTTAGATTTGAAATAACATAGGTTCTGAAGCTAGTTCACCAAGTCAACGTATTTTAACCTTATTACAAAATAACCTTAACCCTTACATTTAGCATATTAGCCGAAGGCTAAGTTTTGAAAACAATTACCATTTTCTTTACACATTATCGAACTTCATACTAAACACAGTTACCAATTGAAATTACAGTTTCAATACTAGGTCGAAACCCCACAGTGATCCTATAAACAACACCAAGTTGGAAGGCCGTATTATTCATACTTTCTTTATTTCCATAAAAAACAATAGAGGCATAGAACCTTGTTACAATAGCAATACATGAAAACACATAGAAGTGTCGTAGCTAATACTAAGTGGGTCGAGGATCCCATCCTCCCCATGCAGCCATGTTCCTCACAAAAGATTTGGCGAAGGGCAAGTCCACAAGTAAATATCCAAACCTCTGTTATGGCTAACACCTAAACCACATCCATTATTGACAAGAGCAACCTACAGGGGAAAACCACCAAGGCTTACCTGTTGGTTGAGCCTTTAGCACTAGTTTAGATTCAAAACCAAATAAGCTTGGTAGATGAGGGGTACCTGGAAATAAAATGTATATGATGGTTAAATGTTGTATCACACTGTTGAAATCAAAATACTACAGGCAACATTAAAAATTTTGAAACAAGTTATTTACCTGCTCGAAGAGATCTTGTGACATAACCCAACATTCTTGCAACTGGCGAGAAGTCGAACCGAACAAACCCTGTAATACATTCCACATCACGGGCTCGGCCCTTAAAACCAAAAAGTAACAAATCCCGCCTTACAGGTCGAGGTATTGAATCCGAGGAAGGAGTCCTCAACAACCGTTTTCAAACTCTAAAGAAATGTAGGCCGGTTGGCCTCACTACACTGAACCATATGCAAAATGAATGCTAAGCTCGATACCCTCGATGAGATAAGGTAGCGTGTGGTTAGGGTTACACTTCTACCAAGATCATCCATGTGAAGCCAAACATGGTGGATGCTAAGCAGGCATTCCACTATTATCACTTTAATGCTCTTTATTGTTCCTATCAACCAATAGTACGTTGACTTGCCAATGAACCTTATAACCAAGACATCATACGTCTATCTTTTGGGCTTTACATTATAGTATGGATCCCAATTATCAAACAATCATATGTTGTTCCCAAGCATGACAATTTTGCATGATAACCTAGTCCATAGTCTCGACCAACACTTGGAATACCTGTAACATAGTCATAAGGGTTACATGTTACCCTTTATACCCCCAACTTATAATATAGTCGTGGACATTGTATTTTACAATATACTTAGATTAATATATCAACCTTCACGTAATGTATCAAGACTCTATCAATAATATGGTTTAATAATATGATAAACATGTTCCAACTCTAAAGTATTAGATGGCACAAACCATGGAGATAGCCTTTATAGTAACTATTTTTTTATATTGTAGTGACTATTGTCCAAACCCTTGCACCTAGGACAATACCTAGGTTAGTGTAGAAAGATTATGCAAGTACAAGTAATAATTATGGGGATAATGTGACAAGTGTGGATATTATCAATAATATCGACTTTAGGATAAGCATGAATATTAATAGTATTAATATAAGGTACTAATACTAGTTAGCCATGGTATAATTCTTAGAACAATTAAAGTGCTTATTAGACAACAAAATGAGGTTTAATTATAAACTATATAGGACCAAAAGTTATACAAGGATTTACTTAGAGGATGATTCAAACTCAGGATATGATCCTATGAATATTCAAATTTCTGAATATAAATCCTTAGACAAACAACCAAAACGGATCTTACCCTGATTTATATTGCAAATTATTCTACTTTCTCTTTTTAACACTTGAAAGCTATTGACGATAATGAAGATCTCTGTACCTTCACTTTCAAATTATTAGTACTCTCTTACCTGTAATCTGCGAAGAGGAAGGTTCAAATTCTTTAGCATAAATGCTAAGTAAGCCACAAGGTTCCCATAGGACCCCTTCATCATCAACAAACAAAAGAACACAGTTAGCACATATAAACAATAACTATAGCAAAGGGAACCTTTAAAGCATTGATATCGTCGGAAAACAATACAATAGTATAGTCATTACAAACATTATTTCAGCATGTCGACATAAAAGCATTTAATATGATTTCTGCACAGCAAAGTATAGTATTTAATGCTACATTTCAAAATTTTAAATTTTGTGAAATTTCGGGATGTTACAGTACTCCCAGGATTTTGTATTGATAATGATATCTTCGAGCATTCCTTCAGGTTTTACAGTTGATGTGTCAAGAAGCTACAATACGGTACTAGTTGATCTGATAATCGATTGGAGTCCTAGGGCTATCATTTTGTCCTTTGTCACCACGTTGATTGCAGCCCCTAAATCAATTAGGTCGCTTGCAATATGTCTGTTGTTAATGGTTACATTGACTGCTGGACTTCCTGGGTCAAGGTATTTGGGGTTGACAATAACTCCCAACATCAAATCTACTAATTGGCCTATTACGTTTATAGTTGGTGGGTCACGTCTTCTTCAACTAGGTATTTTTAAGCAATTTTATTTAATAAAATTATTACAGATTGGTACATCTCTTATGACTTGTAAAATGGGGATTTGGATGTTCAAATGCTTTAATTTGTTGAGGATAGTGTTCTCTTCCTCCTCTTTGGTGTTTCAAATGACTTTTTCAGGGAATGGTGGGTTTCTGTTTGGTATGTGGGATCGATTTTCTTCTTCCTTTGGATTTGTCTCAGCTGGCTACTGAGTTTCGCATTGTCTTATCTGTTCGTGATCAACATTTTCTTGATTATTATGGGAATGTGTGTTTTGTAATGTTTTCCCAGACCTAAGATTAATTTCATTTATCTCCATTGTATCCACGACATAGGTAGGGAATTGCACTATTTCAGTGTTATAGGTTTGTTGTTGTACTGCTTTGTTGTTGTTTGGTTTTGGAATAGGTTGGGAAGGAATTGGGGGTGGTATGGGATGTGGTTGGTTCTTTGGGGGCAACATGATGAGTGGCTGCTACAATGGAGCTTTCCAGTTTGTTGAATATGGATAGGGATTTCCATAGTTTATTAGTGGTTGAGAAAAAGGTGGGGGATATGGAGAGTGAGACTGTGTGTAATATGGTTGCTGATATGGTGCTTGGTTTTGCTGCCATTGGTTTAGAGTTGGAAGAGATGGCCATGAGGTTGGTGTTGAGGGGTTCCAATTTTGTTGATTATTTCCCTAGTTAAAGTATGCTTGGTTGTTGGGATGGAAGGTCCTAACAAAATTGTTTCATATTTTATTAACAAAACATAGTTACAGTTCTATTGCACCTTCAATTGTGGGATCCTGAATGGCAGCTTTGCATGATGGAAGCAGAGGGAATTTATCAGTGGAGTGATCATCAATGCAGAGGCCACATATTTCTATGGTGTTCAATGTGCACTATCCTTTTTCATGTTTCTTTCTGTAGCGTGGGCAAAACACTCCCAGTGCTTGGTTTATCTCATCCCGTTTCTTATTTATTTGGAGTGAATCAAGTTGCATTGCTAGGGATTGAAGAATATCAGTTTTCATATCGTCTAGAAGGTTCCCCAAGTCATACTTTGTGAGGTTTGGTCCTAAATATGATGATCCTCCAGTAAATGGATGTAAATCCCTTGTCCCACTTTTACCCTTTCTGGATCTAGAATAGTTCTTGAAGATTTGTAGAATTTGGTCGTAGTTTTTCTGGAATATATCCCCATCTCCTAGAAGGTTCAAGACTTCTAGATTTTGTTCTTTGATTCCTCTAAGAAGGACATGTTTTAGTGATTCCTGGTATAGGGTATAGTGACTAGCTCGTTTGTAACTAAGTTGAAAGCGTTGTGCATAGTCTTGTAGGGATTCTCTTTCTCCTTGTTGAATTTTGAAGATTTCATATCTAGTATATTTTGCCTTACAGTGGTCCTTATATTTTTCTAGGAAGGATTGTTTCATTTGGTCCCAGCTAAAAATGTTTTTTCCTTCAAGGCTCATGAACCATCTAAGTGATAGATATTTCATTGTATAAGGAAAGAGTCTCAGTTTTTGTGCATCAGTAGTGTAACCAAAAGACCTACAAACTACCTCAAATTCAAATAAAAATGTGTCAGGGTCTTTTGAGGTTAAGCCATGGAAGTTTGGTAGATTACTAGGGTTGATATTCTTCATTCTGGCATCCCTAAGAGGTACACTAACGGGAAAAGTGAATAGTTATCTAGGTTCATCTTCTTCCTCGTCCATAGTATTGTTTGAGATAGAGCTACCAAAGAAGTTATCTCGGTTTGGATCGTAGCTAGAATCAGCTTTGTATTCAGAGTTAAGTAATTCAAATTGAGAATGATCAGAACTGTTGTTACTCATAGGACGATTAGGCAGAAAGCGTCCAAATCTATCCCTCTGTCGTCGAGGCAGTCATCGTAAAAACTTTACATTTTTTTTTTAATATGTCTCTTATAGATTAAGCACCACCCTGACAACGGCACCAAAAAGTGGTGGACTCCAGGAATGAATACCTAATTAGGGTAGCTATACCAAGAGTATACTTTAATTATCAACCAGGGAGCGTACAAACTTAAGAGGTGCTAAGCACTGTATGTGCTCTATAGGGTGATTTTTGTCATTCAGGGTGTTGAATATATCCTAAAGGTTTCTTTGAGGGAAATGGAAATATTGCTCTAAAACTAAGAAGCTGAAAATATGAAAATGATGCAAATCTATAACCTAAATCTGCTGAAGACTGATAGATTTATCTTAGCAATCGAATATTGGAAATTTAGTCTAGGAATTAAATACTGAAAAATTGGAAATTTAGTCTAGGAATTAAATATTGAAAGTTTGTAAATCTAATCTAGGAATCTTAATGCTGAAAAACAATCAAATTCTGTTTATTCAAATCAAGTACTGAAAGCGATGAACATTATTCGATTCAAATCAAAATGCTGAAATATTCAACTTCTATGTGATCAAACTTAAATAAGGAAAGTATGCATTAATGTGTGGATCTGAATCATTATCTAGAAATGGTATAAATGCCGGAAAACAGATGTAAAATATGCATGCGTAGATAGCATACACAAGAATACTGACAGTGTCTTACAGAACTACGGATTGAGTATTATCGAACTACAGAGAAAATCATTGAACTGAAATCAGAATCTGTTATTTAAACAATTATCAAAGTACTTTCACACAGCATGATGATTAAGCCAGTTAACAAAATGCATGAGAAATACCTATGATCAAATATGAGGCTCCTGATCTACGTATTGATGGGGCCCTCCCCAACACGTATTTCAGGAGTGAAAAGACTTATAAACTCAAATATTTGAAATAACACCGGTCTTTCATTATCGAAATCGTAACTTCATGTTCCATGAAAAACTCAAACAAAGTTGTCTCCAATATAAAATGTGGTGAAGATTGTTTTTTTTAAATATCAACAGGATTCCCTGCTATCCAATAGGTTCCTCCTTATTCTAAATTCTAACCTAACTCTACATTGTAAATGTCGATCCTGGTTAACGGGAGCTTTTTCTATAAATCAAGAAAATGTGAGCACTGAGTCACTCGTGATCTTTAGTCTTTGAGCTTGATTTACTTTTTGTTTTCCATATTACCTGTGCCCTGCTCATGCATGCCTATTTTCATATAATTAGCACATAAAAACGCCTTTAAGCATAAGAAGAATAATCTCTAAACTACTTTATTAAATAATCAAAACAAATGCATTCTTACCCACAAATGGAGGTATTTTCTTATCCTTTCTTGTGCGTTTGTGGTATAAAGGGGCTATAGAGTACCTATATTCTGTGCTCATCGGGAATGGTTGGGTGAATCCTCCTGAATTCCCCCCCATACTCCCAATAGCTTGACCACCTGGTAAAGAGTTAATTTCTAGGTTAACCATGTTTTGTTCCCCTATCCCATAAAAGGGGATGTTACCAAATGGAGCAATATGCCCTTAAAGAAATATGGCATTGTTTCCCCCTAGTCCAAATGTGTTACCATATGGAATAGTTGGTGAAAATGGGTTATTAGTTCATGTTCTTGACATCAATTGAGAAGATAAACTAATATGAGGTAAAACTAATCTAAGGCATGGCGGAACCACTAACAGCTCTAGAAATGCGAGTGGGGTTGGGAGTGGACATATGTCCATTAAAAGGTAGCAATGGACCACTAACTGAGGCGGAAGTATATGTAGATGTAGGAGGCATGGAGCTAGGTATAGATTGAAATCCTGGGAAGTTTATCCCAAAAGAAAATGGGTTTATACATTGAAATCAATAATAATGCCATCCCATTAGGATCATTGATGATGTTGGACTCCAACCATAACCTACAGCAAATCACGCATTTTCACTGGCTCCTCCTATATAATAAGTATTAATTAGAGGAGTTACCTCCCCGGTGCCAAACACTTCACCAGTGCTTTCCATATCAACCAACTAGAATGATGGATCACTTGGCCAAGAACAATTAAACTCAATTACTTAGATAGATTTTGGGTTTTGCAGAGGGTTAAACAATCCTGAAGGATCTATAAGGTCCTCAATAGTAGTAAAATATATGTTCTCCTCAGGTTAAGAAGAAACTACTGGACAAGATTTATTCAATTATTCCTCTATGTTGTTAAAGTGTCCTTCCTCTTATGAGGACTCAAATTCTATAGAACTAGACATGGTTTCTTCATATGGTTTTTCACTATTTTTGTCCTAGGTCTTCTTCCTCCACCCCCTGAGGGGGTGGATTATTATAATGTAGTATTCACATGGGCACAAGGACGTATCTCTATTCAAGAGATTGTCCTTGAATTATTCGATACCTACATAGAGGTTGATTGGCCATGGTGGCTTATAGAAGACACAAATGAGAAGTCTAAAAATATAAAACAAAAAACAACACTCACTATAAAGTCCCTAAAAAGATTAAAACAAGAAAACAACTCTCATAATGAAAAGTAATTGGATGGAAGCACCATTCAGTGAAGAACCATATATGGTATCTTCTAAATATTAGTCTAGGATGATCAAGGCCCATGTCCAGCCAGCAAAGATAGAGAAACAGTTACACTAACCTTTCAATTACCAAGGGTGCAAGTATTAGCCTTCATTTAACACCCTCCCAAGGGTATGAAGGTTTAATGTCTATCTCAAGTGCCACAAGATATTGCCTTGCAGTATCCTAGGAGGTACCTAGGAACAACAACTATGGTCACCACTTCACGTTCGATAGTCAGGTGGGACAGCCGTTGGATGGAGCTTCTGTTAATGGAGATAGGACATAGACCTTGTATATCAAGTCCTAGGCCGGAAAATGTCAATGAGAATTGGATTCACCCTAAGGAATTTACACACTTGATCAGCTCCCAGAAACACATAACCCCCCTCTATCAAGCAATAGGGATATTCTATGTACTTGAAATAATTTTACCTATCGCTTGATGTCGATGTTGGTGGCACTTTCCCGACAAGTATCATATGCTACTAATGAATTTAACACTCTTTAGTAGTTTCCTAGTTTTCCAATTTTATGTGATTCTAGAGAAGTTAAATTTCAACTCTTTATATCCAAAATTCTAGCCTAGACTATTAGGTGTGTCTCTTGCTAAAAATAAGACCTGTTGGCCTATTATGATTACTTTTGCTTGTTAAAAATGCAATTTTCAGAACTTTCAAAAGGAATAAAAAGTATGCACCTAAAAAGAAGTACAGATCAATTGAATGCACAATTTCACCCCTTTTTCACTAAAATATGGAGCAACCTCTACCCTTTACTATGCAGTTTCCAACTTTCCAATGTTTTTCAATGCATGATGAAAGCTCTAAATGCAATATACACACATAAATGCAAGTTTTGAATTTCAAAATTGTACAACTGCAACTTTTGATTCTATTATGCAAAATGAAAACTATGCTCCATATGCAAAATGCAAATTTGTCCTAAGAAGCAAGTACATAACCACTTACTAAAATGAAAATGCAAGTTCAATTTCTTCCAAACACTTACAAACATGAAGGTGCTAGATAGAAATGCACACTTTTAGTTGGTAAGCCAATTCCAATCCTGATATATGAATGAAATTTCAAATTTTACACGCACATATACTTCAAAGACAAAACTGAAAAACAAATCTTTTTTGTTTTTTTTTAATATAAAAAATGAAAATATGTACTTGAAATGAAATTTGATGGACACAACAAAGCAAAAAATTCAATTTTTGTTTTTGTTTTCCAAATTCCAAATGCAATCCTACTAAAACTGCTTCGAAGGAGCATAAATGAAGACCTAACTTCATGAAATGATCCATTTTTTTGTTCTTTTTCAAAATGAGCAACAAGAAACTAAACTCAAACAAACAAAAAAGACAAATAAATAAAAACACTTCTGACACCCTTATCAAACAACTTGGAAGAGGCCAAAAACTCAATACTTTTTAGTCACACAAACGCACAAGTTTGAGGAAAGGATACAACCCTGCTCTTTAAACTCAAACAAGTATTAAGACCTACTAGTTAGAGGGTTTGGGGAGGCCTTATTTTGCACCGAAATAATGCAATCAAGGACCTAAAACAATAGAAAAGGCCATAAAATTTCACTTCAAAGGAGTAATCAAAATAAAAAATTCAAAAAGCAAAAAATGAAGCTTAAAACAAAATATTTTTTTAAACACCTTTCACTCAGAAGTCTCAAAAGAATTGACTGAAGATAAACAAAGAGAGTAAAAGCCACCTCTACGAGGTCACTAAAGACCCTGAAACTCAACAACTTTCAAAGTAAACCAAAATTAAATAGTTCACAAGTTTCCAAACTTACAACCAAACAGAGTACTCAAAAAAATCTTCACCCAAGAAATGAAAGAAGACTGATTGAAAAAGACTCAAAGAGAGTGGATAGATCACCTATGAGAGGTCACTATACGAATTTATTAGTCAGAGAGCATTTAACATTTTTCAAACAAAAAGCGATTAGGGATGAGAGCATATAGATTCTTTCAAGAGAATTTTTATTCGGAGATAAAAAAACTAGTGAAATTGATCATAGAGCAGACATATCACTTCTAAGGGGTCCTAAAAAAACTTAAGACAACCCAATTCCTTCCAAATTCCATCAAAAACTCTGTAAACAAGGAAAAAGGTGAAAAATACTTCTTACAGGACAAGAAAGTTGGTGACTCAAAGGATAGTAGGGTGTAACATGATATTGTGTATATCCTCAAGTGCATTTTTGCACCAGAAATGCCATTGTCATGTGGATGAAGAGCATTTTTTGTATTGAAAGTATCAAGAAAACCAATCCAACTCAGATGGGTAAGAAAACACAATGCTTACAATAATATGATACCAACAAAACTTTCAAATGAACTTGAAATAGCTAAGCAAACTAGACAAAACCCCAAATCAAATAGGATTCTCCCCAATGGAGTTTCTAATTATGTTGTGAGGAAAAATATCCTATGGCTGGGGTTGAGGTCAGCAATGTACTAGGGTTGAATAAGGATGACATCTAAGGCTTGATTACACATAAAAAAAACTCTTGGCTATCAATTGATATCAAAACAAAAGCATATAAATGGTTTAGGAAGAGGAACTAACTGTAACATTTTTGAAGTTTGATCCAAGATTTCCTGATTCCTTAAGCTTTTCTCCTAATATTCTATCCAAGAACATGTAAAACCAACATAACCCTTCCTCAAAAACAATTGGATACAAATATTTGGTTGAAATTCAAATAGAACATGGAAAGCTAAACAAATGAACATCAACAAGTAAACAATTCTTATACAAGCATGCAAACGGCTATTAAGGAAGGGAAAGATGTCAATTATCTTGTTGATAACATAAACAAGTACAATATTACCTTATAACTATTCCAACACCTCACAAAACCTTGACTTTGGATCTCATTGATTCACTTCTCCACCACACCCAAACAATCTCCAAATCTAGCAAGAATAGGATATTATATGCATAAAGCAATACGAGATGGAGATAGCTTTATTTATCCAACATAACCTTACTTAAGCAAAAGATTCCCCTTTCATGGCTCTTCTCCCTTTCTTTTATACTAAGTCGAGATAGCTACCTTCGAGTTGGGAGCAGTTATAACTAAAGGGAGGTTACCAAAACCACCCAAAATTCCCCAAAATTTGATTTTTTATTAATTATTTAAGCATTTAAGCCAAAAACATTGGTGAGACAAAGGAAACCCTCATTTAAAATGCTAATGAGACAAAGGAAATATTTGCTTTCAGTAAAAAGATGCTAGTGGACATTTCATTAGGGATGTTTTTGTCTCCAAACTCGGCTACAAAGCTTCTAATTACTAGGGAGTGACTAGATAATCTAAGGCCATAACATCAAGCACAAATTAGGGCTCTTCCACCCACAATGTCCTTTTTTGTGAGAAATAGTGTTGTCATCAAAGTTTCGTGATCAAAATGTCGTCATGAGAGCATCTCATGAAAATTTTGTTACGGACGGAGAAGTGTTGAATTGGGCTATAATAGTCACTGCTTCTCAATGCCCTGATTGAACCCTTCCATGAAATTGTCTTCTTCCAATGCCATAATATCTTCCAATATGTGCGCAAGTGATTCATCGTCTATCATTTTTGTGGCTAAATCTATGCATAGACTAGGTATAATGAACTCCTATCACATGACTACTTCCTTCCCATATAAAAATCTAAATGGGGTTGTATTTGTGATCCTCTTTGATGGTGTCCTATATTCCCACAACACTACTAGAATGTGTTCGTCCTAATCATCATGTTGGACATTAAAAACCTTTGTAATAACCTTTTCTAGAATCTTATTAAATGATTCCACTGTACCATTGTCCTGTCGATGATACAGTGTACTTTTCTGGTGGTGTATCATGAACTCTTCTTTTAATGCTTGAATGTTCACATTCATGAAACGTGTTCCCTAATATCTCATCAGCACCTTTAGGAAACTAAATATGGTAATGATATGATCGGATATAAATCTTGTTGTTGTCTTTGCAGTACAATCCTTCATTGGCATAGCCTCTGACCATCTTGTCAGGTACTCTTCCATAGTTGTGTTATATGTATCTAGGATTAGGTCTGCATGTTGGTGGGTTGATTGGACCCACAAAATCAATATCCCATTTATCAAACGACTCAAGCATAGTCATAGGGAAGATAGGAATATCATCCCTACGTGATGGCTTTCCCACTCACTAACAAGCATCACACTATTTGCAATACATCTTAGCTTCATCGAACAACAAAGGCCACCACAGCCCTGTGTGCAACACCTTATGCACCATATCCTTCCCTTCATAATTCCTTTCAGTTATTCCTTCATGTTCTTCTCTAAGCATAAGCGGCCTTTCATGTTCCAACACACATCTATATAGTATGCCATCAACTCCCATATTGTAGAGTTGTCCTGCAATCCATTGAAAATAGGTGTTGCATGTCACAACGTACTCTACTATCGAGAGACCAGGATCCAAAAATGCTTCAATCTCCTTGAACTAGTCTGGTACATACTCAACACCGAACAGCTAGACATCTGGTAGATCATCATCCAAGATACCTCCTTCCTCACATGTTTCAAGTCTTGATAGGTGATATGGGCCGACATTGTGCTTTCCTGTATTGAAAACAAATTGGAATTTGAACTCTTGAAACATGAGAAGCCATTGAAAGATGCCCCCCTCCCAAACACTGTCTTGTTAACTAAGTATCTCAAAGCAGAGTGGTCTGTGAAAAACATGAATACACTGCCCAATAAGTCGTGTTGATAGTTCTGCAATGCATATAACATTGCTAAGTCTTCTTCCTCATTCTCAGTATAATTCTTCTCTTCTATAGATACCTTCCTATTTTAAAATGAAATGGGATGATAAATATCCACTTCCCCTGGATGGACTCAAACTAATCCCAGTGTTATTGGTGATGCATCTACATCCACATGGAATATGTGCATCCAATCGAGAAAGATGAGAGTTGATGCAGTCACCAATTTCTCCTTTAGATTATCCAACACTTGCTAACACTCCAGTGTCCATTCATACTTGAGTTATTTTATCAACAACTCCTCCAATGGCATTATTATGCCGTAATAGTTTCTGATAAACTTTCTATAGTATCGCATATGTCCAAATGTTGCGTGCAACCCTTTCACATTTGTTGGGTCTGGTAGATTGACTATAACTGCAATCTTGGCAAGTTCAACTAACAAACCTTTGTTGCACACAACATGCCCCAACAATATATCAAAACGGGTGCAAAAAATGCATTTCTTTAGGTTTAATGAAATTTGCATCTTCTTGGAATGATCTAACATGAGGCACAAAAGTTGCAGTTGATATTTTAACAAACTGAACACTATCCAATCGTTAAGGTAAAATTACAAATAATTATGCATGAGCTCTTTGACTTTGTCACTATTATATTGGATAACACAGCTGGTGCATTCTTTAGTCCAAATGGCATAACATTATAGGAAAAACAGCCCCATTCGATCACAAAAGTGGTTTTCATTAGATCCTCCTCAACTATATGCACCTAATGGAAACAAGAGAATCCATTAGTGAATGAATACGCTTCTTGACTTCTGGTGTTCTTTAGCACCTCATCTATGAAAGGTGTAGGAAAGGGATCATGTATATATGTTGCATTAAGGTTGTACATATTCATGCAGATGCATATTTCTATCGTCTATTTGTCTTGTACCACCATTGGAGTAATCCGCTATGTTTCCTCCATTGGAAAGATAATCCCTACATCCAACATGTGATCTAGATCTTTTCCTCTTTTTCCTTATACTGGGGGTTCAATCTGTATGGTCTTTTCTTGAATGGATTTCCCCCTCATTTAAATTAATTTTCATTTCTCAGAGTGCCCCTACAATCCCCTTCATCTTCAAGAAGCTATCCAGAAAAATATCTTCGTATTCTTTTAGTACGTGAACTACCTAGGTGACTATCTGTTGATCCCAATAATATCCTATTATGGCCATCTTGGGCTCCTCCTTAGTCCCTATATTATGTTTCTTTGTATTGAGGGGCACTGAGAATTCTGGTACAATGTTGGAAGATGGTTGATACTACATGGCATTTTTTCCCATAGTTTCCTTAATACGTACACTAATTAGATCCTCTTCTTCATCATGATCTTTACCACCCACTTTCCAACAATATATATGTATGTTCAGTCTTTCCAAGTCCCGATGATAGGCACAAACAACCCTCTACGTCATATCCCGTTGTGGTCTTTCTCCAAAGATAACCTACTTGATTTTGTGTAGAACTTTAGCCATGTTCAGATCTCTAGTACTAAATTGGAATGTGGCAGTAAATTCAGTGAACACTTTGTCCCACTCTTTTTTCTTCCTTCTTCTTTCCTATTGAGCATACCAACTTATGGGTATAACATCTAATGTGTGGTAGAATCTATGTACCCATTAACTATGCGGTACACTCTCCATCTCCCATCTTTTTTGACAGAATTCAAGGTCTTAAATAGGATTCTCAGTTCCCTTGAATCTATTTAGAAGCTACAAGTCTACAACAGGCTACAACCTTTCTTTACGACATGTCTACACTATTTCACAGTTGTTCAGATCCTCTTTGTGTGTTTTCTAGCATCAATTAGGTGTTCCTTGGGTGAAAGCATCCATTGATTCTACTTGTCAATCCTCTAGAACTGAGGCTTGCATTCATTCAAAGAAATAATTTAATTTCTGTATTGCATCAAATGCTTTGATCCAATCCAACACGCTAACTTTGTAATGCGTGCACATATCCTTGTGGATACTTCATACTGCTATTTCTTCCATTGGTCCATTGCCTCTTGCAAATCTATATCAAATGAACAGACACTGCGCCAACTAATTTCCCCATCCAATGTGGGGTTTATGTAATCTTCCTTTTTGGCACTCACATTGTAGATTTTTTCTATATCCACACTGCCAATGTTTTCCTTAACCGAATTGATTGTTAGTTTTTCATCATTTAATTCAATATGATCTAGGATCTTAACTGAGAGAACAACATGAACAATAAATCAAACATAAGAGACAAGAGACACAAAGCATTTCACTGGGGAAACCATAAAGGAGAAAACCCCGCAACTTCCTCAGAGATAGAATGAGAAATAATACAAAACCCCAAAACAAGTAGATGATCTCCAATAGCTTCCTCCTCCTCCACTTGTGCAAACTCCTCCTCTCTCTCACTAATGTGAAGTGAGTGAGTGTTTGAATGAATCAAATAGAGAGGAGAGCCCTCTCTATTTATACTTTACCTTTCACTTTACCTTTACCACTAGACAAGTCGGACTCAACTAAAGTTGACTGGGTCGACTCCTTTAGGGGACTTAAACATCCCAATACAAAATGAATCTAGGGGACTAATGCCCCAACTTACATCGTAGGATTGACCTCAATGACTTTACATGACCCAAGTACAATAATGAATTCTCCGACCAGAGGAATAAAAATCTCCGTCAGAGGTAGAATAATAAAATACAAATAAAATATAAAATATACAAGTGAATACATTTAGAAGTTACAAATACATTAACACTCCCTCTTAACTAGGAAGGTATTCTCTTGACACAGTTCATCATCACTGGATCATCATCACTACTACTACTACCTTGATCATCAATCTCCAATCTACTCGTCATAGGAAGTTCTACAAAGCCATCCCTTTTTCATGCTGGATGTAGGCCTAACCTTCATGTAGGTCTTCATCATCTCTGTGAGAAAGCCATCCAGTAGGTACATCTCAGGACTGATTACACTGCTTCTACAAAACCTGCAAGATCTCCCCGGACTGATTATATGCCGCTGTTGTGGGGAAGGGTTTGTAAGAGCCAATGAGGGTCAAATAGAGCCTACTAATTGATCCTAATCAATAAAATGAACAAAGACCATCAACCAAGATTGAAGAAATGACCTTGGATACCCCTAAGCAGTTAGGCTTTCCCCAGTGGAGTCGCCATTCTATTGTGGGGAAAATGCACCTATAGTTCAGGGGAGAAACTACCAACTTACTGTGATAAAGATAGACTTACAAGCATTCTACTAGTACAACAAATAAATGAAGAGATTAGGGTTTAGAGATCTAGGCACCTCATTCAGATGGTTGATCCTAGCTTTGCCTCCCTCACTCTTCAATGCTATTCAATGTCACAATGCCCAAACCTGCAAAACAACTTGATATCTTTCTCAAACACATTTGACTACATATATAATATTGATATTCATAATAGAAAGAGACATCAAACTATAATCAAACAGTAATCAAATCTAAGACTCATTAATAGGTCATATTTGGAAAGAGAAGAACATCTGATCTTTATTAATGAATGAAAGTAAGTACATAAAGTTATACCTTCCTTCAAGCTTGGCACTTCACGAAAGCTAGATTCAAGGTCTCCTGCTTCTGTTCTCCAAGGATCCCAGCCTCTAAGCAATTGTACTAGGGTTTACCAAAACTGAAGCACAATAGAGGGGGATGAAGGTCTCCATTCCTCCAGCATAACTTTGTAATTGGGCTTAGTCCTCTCACATGACCCTTCTACCCTGCTTATATAGTCAGTGAAGAAGAGGAAAATAAGTTATAACCACTCAAGAGGTTTCCCAACCAACTTAACTTACTCGAATTTTGAGATTTTGACCAAAACAGGGGTGTACGCTACTCTACAGTAGACAAAGTCACGTACACATGTAATTGAGCGCTACTTTAAATGAGGCAAAATCACATACACACGCTACTATTTCAACAGTGGAGTCGCGCTCATGTTAAAAAATGGCCAAAAACAGGCTTTTCTGCTCATTTTCAGGAGATGGTTTGGTCTGGAAAAATGTTCCTAAGGGTCATATACATCAAATGGGTCAAGAATGAGGTAATTTCAACCATTTTTAGTGTCCCAAATGACTCCATCCACAAATGTCCTGTTGTGTGACTAAACTTGATCTCAAGAAGTGCCGTCATGCGACCAAGGGAAGCAAGTGTCGTCACGGACGGAGAGGTGTCATTTCAAGCTATAACAGATGCCCCCTAATGTATGAGGTTAGAGGGAGTGTGGGAAACGATGGTCGAAATACATTATAAATAAAAAAGAGTTGAATAATGGAGGAACAGAGAAACCAAGAATCGTAGGCTCAAATGAAGTACCTGAAAGCGAAGGCAAAGTCAGACAAACTTATCCATGGGGTAATTGTCCATGTTCAAATGGTGGAACATGACCTCCAAGAGGATACAATAATGATCCAAATACTGATGCATATATCATGGCCACTAGAATACAAGCATGGATCTATGTCAAAACTGGAGAACATAGCCATAGAGAACAAGCTGGATCTATGTCTCATCAAGAGCCCAAAAAGAGTGTGGCTCAGTCTTGCGCAACTTGGGCGATAACATAAATAAGGTGATGCTATCGAGGATCCCAAGGTCTTCATCCAAAAACAACCCAAGGTACAAACCTATCCATGCAAATAAATGAGTTGATGTCGAACATGGGAGGTATCGTTTGATTACCGGTCATTGATGTATACCGTTAACAAATGCGAGGGTATCCACCAATAATGAAAATGGAACCCAAGGTACCTAGTACATTCAAGCAAGTGCGAATAGATGGTCTTGCCGTCGAACACTTGAAGAATCCATCGGATAGGAGACATTGATGTATTCCCATCTATCCAATAGTGAGGGAAACTGCCACTAATGACTGCAATCCCCAAGGTACTAACCGAAACTCTAAACTTCATTCCCAGAGCACAATGAGTTGAAGTCGATGGGAAGAAGTCTGTTGGAAGGGATGCCTTATTGCATCCTCCATCATCTAACACAAGGGACACTCAAAAGGTATGAGCTGATTTGGAGTAGGACTGAACACATGATGAAACATACTGACACCAAGGAATGGTCGACACATGAGGTCAAGGAAATTGCAGAATGGACAACACAGGTTATATCCTTGAACAGTGAGCACGACACAAGAGTGACTTAGGCAGCTTTGAACACAAAGGGACCACGATGCAAGTCTGCAACATAGGAGACATTAACAGATTCTCCATATGATTGTAAGACTAACCAAATGGAGGAGTAAGAACTCTGAGATCAAGTTTACCCTAAGGCCAATGCTAGAACCTAAGTTGTTTGATAGACTCAAAACAGGTGCTTTGTTCAAGGAGATAGTTGACTTGCTGCCATCATATTGAAAGATATTTTAACATTCTTCCCTTCCCTTTCCTTTTTCATTTTTTAATGAGCTTGACAAAGAACTAAAGCATGCTCGACGGTATTTTCATATTTAAGGAGTCTGAAAAACCTAGAAGAAAACTCCATACACCTATCCGTGGATTTTATATCGAGCCTGGAGTGGTCTGTGCTCGGCAGTGTTTTCTTGCTTCTAGAGTTGAAAAACTTAAACAATCCTCTATACACCTATCCGTGGATTTTATATCAAGCCCGGATTGGTATGTGCTCGGCAGTGTTTTCTTGTTTATAGAGTTGAAAAACTTAAACAGTCCTCTATCAACCATCTCGTGGATTTCACATCGAGCCCGAGTAGGTGAATGCTCATTTGGTGTTTTCACATTTCTAGAGTCTGAAAACCCTAAAGATGAATCCAAAGGTCCTTTTTCGTAAAGTTAGTCTTCTTCCCCGAAAAAGTGTAAAATGATGGAAGAAGAACTCTTCTAGCGCATACATGAGTATACCTAGAGTATACCTTTTCCGTAAATTATCCACCAAGGTCTGGAAAAGGGGTAATTCTATACCTAAGTGGATGTCGGTTCAGTTATTTTAATGAGCCCGAAAAGACAACTATGCTCGGCAAACTTTTCCTATTTAAGGAGTCTGAAAAGGGCTTAAAAGAACTCCATAAGGATCTTTTCTGTAAAGTTTTAACAAGTCCAGAAAAGTAAACTCATGACCTCCTTACTATTTTTAACAAGCTCAAAGGAGATACAGAAAATGCTCACAACTTCCTTACTGTTTTTAATGAGCTCGAAGTGAAGATGAAATAAATGCTCATAGCCTCCTTATTGTTTTTAACGAGCTCGAAGGAAAGGTGGAAGAAATGCTCGTAACCTACTTACTATTTTTAACGAGCTCGAAGTAAAAGAAGAATGCTCGAAATGGGAGGAGACGAGTGTCAGGGACATGCCAAACTAGCTCTAAGCGCATGGACCAAAGCTATGCCTAATGCAAGGAACATGAGCAAGATAAGGACACTCAGGGTGTGTCTCCTCCAGATAAAAGGTGTCAAATTGTGAGGGTAAAATTATACAGGGCTTAGCGGAAATGAGATCAGAGATGGAGGCTTATATAACGAGCTAAAAGCGTGGAAGCCGGCTTCAGGCTCATTAGTGCTAGCGGGATCATAACAGATGCATATGCAATTTGAACAGAAAGATGGGAGCCTTATCAGGGATGGCCAGAAATATATGAGGAAGAAAGATATGAGGCTACTTCTCAAAGTCATGGTAAATCTAAAAAGGCTCCCAAGCCTATGAGAAAAAATTAGTATGGGCACCAAAATGGCATAAGGGTGCTGACTAGGGTGACCCATGTTAGGTAGGCTCTGCTGTCGGACTGGTGCACGATGCATAAAGAGATGGCTAACACACCAATATCCAACAAGTTCGACCCTATGGCGAATTCAGATGGAAAAAGGTTCAAATGCAACATAACAGTGGGGAAGCCTAAACCTATATGCAAGGTTCCAAATATACCTGACATGGTTGCACAAGGTGTCGAAAAGGACCAGTAGACAAGTATACATCCAGCTAAGAATCCTGTCTCCAAGAAACATTAGTACCAGGATCATATCTAAAACATATGTAAGGAAAGACCCGATACAAGTCACTATGGTAGAAATACTTTCAACTTCACTATCATCAACAACAGGCATAAACAAGGCAGAGTTTTCAAATGAATACTCTATGGTACCCAAGCCCGAGGACTTACAATCAACAAGATCAACTTCAGGATGAAGATCAAAGTTGAAGGACATGATGGAATCTGCAGAAACAAATTCATCATCACGGGAGTTGAAAATTTTAGAAGCATAATCAAACTCAGTAGGAACACCGATTTGCGGATCTATAGGAGAGTCCAAAGGCTCAACAGTAGGAAGATCAAACTTTAAGGTCAAACCGGGGCTGGACATGACTGCGACTGGATCAACATCCAAGTGAATAGCAGATTGTACTATAGACTCTAGGAAAACTTCATCAGAAGGAAGTATATCATCCCAGATAGAATACATATCTAAACATTCAGATGGAGGTGTCACTTGGTCAAAAGCTGGGACCAAGTCCTGAGAAGGTAAGCATGAATTCAGAGACTTCTTCTCAGTAGCATTTGAACTCAAGGAACAATATGCCACAACATTCCCATGTGACATAGTAGTGCCTAATGACGAGGGATCCGACTGGTCTACAGTTGGGTAATAAGGAGGATCAACGAATGCAAGCTGGTTGATGGTGACAATGTTTTCGTAATGAGGGAAATGCATCACACGAAAAGAAGTTATAACTGCTCAAGAGGTTTCCCAACCAACTTAACTTACTCGAATTTCAAGATTTTGACCAAAACAGGGGTGTACGCTACTCTACAGTAGACAAAGTCACGTACACATGTAATTGAGCGCTGAGGCAAAGTCGCGTACACATGCTACTATTTCAATAGTGGAGTCGCGCTCATGTTAAAAAATGGCCAAAAAGAGGCTTTTCTGCTCATTTTTAGGAGATGGTTTGGTCTGGAAAAATGTTCTTAAGGGTCATATACATCAAATGGGTCAAGAATGAGGTAATTTCAACCATTTTTAGTGTCCCAAATTACTCCTCCATCCACAAATGTCCTGTTGTGTGACTGAACTTGATCTCAAGAAGTGTCGTCATGCGACCAAGGGAAGCAAGTGTCGTCACGGACGGAGAGGTGTCATTTCAAGCTATAACAGCCACTGCAAAACCTAAAGGAGCATCCCAGTACTGATTATATGCCTATGCAAAACCTGTGTACCCTACTGTCACCTCATCATCTTCATATCATCTCATCGTCAACAGAGCACAACCCAGATGGACACAACACAACACTTACACTCACCGGCATGGAAGGAATTTCCTTTAACCATATAGGAAAGGATCAGCACGTACATCAACACACATGGGAGAACACATCTACCACAATGTTATAAAGGCTCTACACTTACATCAACACACATGGGAGAACACACCTACCACCATGTCGAAAAGTCTCTACACTTACATCAACGACCATGGGAGAACACATCTACCAACATGTCGGAAAGGCCTGTGTGCATCTGCGTCTTCTGGACTCATCCCTTCCCCTTGGAAGGAACCTAGATCTGAAGTACACCAAGTTTCTCTCTTAAGTACTCAAACTTCACTCTGGCTAGTGGCTTGGTCAATACATTGGCTATTTGCTCGTCCATCACAACATACTGGAGCTTCACTGCTCCTCTCAGCACCATATCACTAATATAGTGATACGATCTCAATGTGCTTCGACTTGTCATGGAACACTGGGTTCTCAGACAACTTCACACAACTCTGGTTGTCGCAATGTATACAAGTCGCATCTAACTGGAGATCAAACAAAATAGACAATAGCTTCCTTAGCCATACTTCCTCACAACTAGTTGAACAAGCTACGACATACTATGCTTCGGCTGTAATTAGTGCCATGCAGGACTGCTTCCTGCTAAAGCAAGAGATCACACTTGATCCCATACTGAAGCAACACCCCATAGTTCTCTTCCTATCAATGGCACTACCTGCCCAATCCAAATCAACATAACCCTCCAAGTTAATCTTCTAATTCGGATCATACTTGAGCCCATAATCAACTGCACCCTTCAGGTACCTCAGAATGTGTTTTGCAACAATCAATTGAAAATGTCTCGGATCCATCAAGAACTGGCTCAATGTGTTCACAGTAAATAAAATATATGGTCTCATATTCATCAAGTACATCAATGACCCAATCATCTGACGATACATCGTGGCATCAACCAACTCTAATGAAGCATCACTCAATAGCTTCAGGTTTGATTCCATAGGTGTGGCCATGGCCTTGCAATCCATCATCCCGAACAGCTTCAGGATCTCTACTGCATACTTCCCTTTTTCCAAGGAAGATTCCATCCACACTCTACCACACCTCCATGCCTAGAAAATAGTGCATCATACCCAAGTCCTTCATCTTGAACTCGGCAACAAGCTTCCTCTTCGTGTCAGCAATCAATCCATCCTCACCCATCACAAATAGGCCATCTACATATAGTAGGAGTATCACTAGATTTCCTTCCTCAACTGTGTAGCAAAGGTTGGAATTTGCTTTACTCTTGGTAAAGCCCAAACTAGTAAGGAAGCTATCAATCCTGTCGCACCATGTCCTGGGTGCCTATTTCAAGCCATACAAGGCTTTCTTCAGTTTGCAAACATGAGTCTCCATGTCATGTGTCTCAAACCCGAGTTCCTGCTCCACATACACTTCCTCTTCCACTACACCATTTAAGAATGCTATCTTGACATCCATCTGGTGTATCTTCCATTTCATCATTGCATCCAGAGCAAGAATTGTTCTGATGGAAGTGTACCTAGCTACTGGTGCAAATGGCTCCTCATAGTCTATCCCTTCTTTCTAGAAGAAGCCACGTGCCAAAAATCTTGCCTTGTATTTCTCTACACTGCCATCTGTAGCATTCTTGATCTTGTAGATCCACTTGGAAGTCACCACAAACTTCCCTTCTGGTATTGGGACCACATCCCATACATCATTCTTCATGATCGACTGGTACTCCTTGATCATGGCATCCTTCTTCCAATTCTTCATAGTTGGAAGGTTCTTTCTTAATGATGTCGCGCAGTGGGGCTACATAACTGGAGTATGGCCTTGGTCTATGTGCATTCCTTCTGGAGAGCCATATCTCTCTGCATCTTGAATTACCTCTCGTAGACATGTTGGTTTCCTCTTGTGAGAATTCTTCTTACGGGGTATATCTACAGGTTCGTGTGGGTCTTCCATCTTGCGTTCTTCATATTCTTATAGAATCGTTTCTTCCATTATTGTATTTCTAATCCTGGGAACTTTAGGTTCATCAATATCTTCAATAGGTATCTTTCTGAATTTGTTGTATGCTAAGTCTTCGTCGCTTGTTCTTCGAAAAAATTCTCTCTTGTAGGTGATGTTATACGGTCTTTACTACAATTCAAGTTCAATTGCATGATTAGAAACATCTCATAGTTTTCATAACATATTCTTACGCATAAAGAGATAGGTCATACAGTCATGCAATTATCTTAGCCAATGATTCAATACAACATTTATCCATATCCCGTAACTTTCTAGATGCCTTCCATCTCTACCAGAACATTGTTAAGAGTTTTCACTACTCCAACATGTTAGCAAAGAGGTTTCAATCTAGATAAGTAGCAATGGAGTGTTATACAGTACCATAGGCCACTTACCCATTACTTGCATATTAATAGTATCTTGTTCATTAATGCAACTTTTCTAATATGCATAATATACATCCTATATCTAGGAACATAAGTATGTACATGACTAAACAACATCATTTAAGTAATCATATACACAATAAATGACAATTCAAATACTTATCTTTGTTTGGTTTTTGGGTGGACTCCCTCTCAATCTTTGCTTCCTTACAGGAACTACTGGAATGTGCTCCCTCTTGATATTTGCTTCCTTTATGATATCATCATGATTATATGTCTTTGAACTTCTATCCATCCTGTACCACTATGCATGCTTAAGTGTGCACTAGTGTCATCATTCTTTCATCCTCAAAATCTCATACATAATCATACATTCATTAGTATAATGTCAATACTATCAAAACATTATAATCCTATAATATTAATCATGTATGGTCATGATCATTTCATACATAGGTAATTTATCTGTCAAGCGTTGGTATTCAAGGTTTCAGGGAGTACTTCTTTTACTCATGCATATTCTTATTTGACCATAGGACTCTTCTAGTTTGTCATATCATTAATAAAACTAAGATGCATAATATGCATAAACCCATGATTACTCAAACTTATAAATTCATGAATAATCATTATCAATCATACAAAAGTCTACTTATATAAGATCCTAACATAAGGCAGGATTCTAACTCGATATAGGAAAACATACTTGGATTATCATGCATGCTCGTTATGTCTAACATACCCAAGCAATGTCTTCTTTCATCTCTTCAATGATTTAGAGATCTTGTGCTAGTAACCTGTGTATCTCATAAGTTAAGCATTGTAGAACCAAATCATACATACCTCGTAAGTAGAGCTTCTATGTGATCAACGACTATGGATGAGTCTTTGTCTTCATGCCACCATGGTCATATATTATTGATCTATAACTTGATTTGTATTTCTTGATGTACCTTTCATGTTAGTGGACAGCATTTGTTGGTCACCCTATATGCCAATTAATTACAACTAACACACAGGATGCTCAATATGAATTGTCAACCCAGGGAAGTCTTTTATTTCAATGGAAATAAGCATAGTCTATGCATAAACATTCAAGTAGCTAATTAAATGAATAGAGATAAATGTTCCTACCTATCTGCTCAGCCAAACTCATCTCATAGCTAAAACTCTCCTAACTTAACCATCTAGAAATTCAAAATGCAATTATCTCCCTACAAATATCAATCTAGGAGTTACTGATCTAAGAATGAAATGAACTAGATTTGCTTTTGCAAGAAGTTAAATCCTAAAATTATCAAACTACAGTATTCAATCTCTACTGGTCTAATTCATCTAGCAGCTATTGTAACTCAATCATAATCTGTCTAATCTAATGAATTCAAGAAAGATAAAACATCAACGAGAAACTAGAAGTAAACTTGAACTCTGATTTGATTAATATTGGAAATCCTAGAAGAATAAATGACTGAAAGGAATCAGAGTTGAGACGGCTATAACGGTTGATCTAACACACCATGCATCAAATAAACAAACCTACACAGTCGATTGTCACACACACAGTTGCAGCTATTCAGGATGCAATCATAAACTACCAAAGAATAAAGCAAATATCATTTCACTATTGCAGCTCATAGTAACACACCTAATGGAATTCCACACCAGACAATAGAAAATAAATTAAACTACCTACTTAACTCGGCTATCTATGTGAGAAGGCGGGCCTTGGCCTTCTAACAGGGCTACGGAAGACTAACATAAATTAAACACCAAGATATAAGAAACTCTGCTCCTTGTATTAGAAATAATGAATCAGAGACACAGCTCTTTGTTTCAGCTTATACAATTACAAATTATCCAACCCCCAGGCTTAGAATGCCTCTTAACATTTATACCCTGATGACATGAATTCGTTTCACAAAATATTGGGAAGCCATGAAGATCTATGATCTTCAGGCTGTCGATTTACAATGGAACTGTTACAGCCATAAGTGATCTTGACTGAAATCGTTGCATTCAGTTATGAGATGTTGCATGCTGTCATAGCCTAGAATAGTTTTGAGCTGATTGGACTAGTTGGTACTTGGATTATCTGTTATGACTTAGTCACAGCTAGCCATGTGGATGAATGCTCGAACTGTTGCAGTGAATTGTGGAACCGAACTCAAGAAGGGACAGTTGGCGCCACGTATGCCTCCTCTCCAAAGGTTAGCGAGGTGCTACACCTGCAGTCTTGTAAAGGCTTTTGGGCTATCTTTGTCAAATCAGTCAATATTAGCACAACCTTAAAAGATAGAGTACAAAACCATAAACAAATCAGGCATTAATGGAATAAAAAAATAATAAATTATACTTGTTTCAATCCATGCTTTGCTTGGGAAAATATCTGCTTTTGTCAAGGAATAATGAGGAAAAATAGGGAAAAAGGTGTAGATAGGTGTAGGAAAAAAGGGCTATTTTGGGGCCCAACATCTTCCCCTAGCTATCCAATTGCATGTCATCATGCAACAACCAGCTAATCTGAGTCTGACTCTGGTCCTTGTTCATGTCGAGAGGAAAAATTGAATGAAATGTCAGGTTCCTTGCCTACATCTAGAAACCCATTGCAAGCAGCCCAATACTCCTAGCACTGCTCCTCTTCTTCTTTGGTCTATGTATAATTGTCCCTATATTTACCTCTTGGACACCATATGAGTGGAAATTTGAACTTGAGTGCCAACCAGTGTAACCCACACGTTCTCATGCAATTGACATACCTTGCTACCCTAGGAAGAGCTTGTTTAAAATTCCTAAGGCAGTATGGGTCCCTTTTATTCAAAGCTGGAGAGGAAGTCTACCACTTGTGCTTTCTACCTTCTAAAGTGAGATGCTTTTGTTTTGAAATGAGGTCAACAAAAGTAGAGATACCTTTCTCTTTCATCTTCTTCAGATGTCGAGTCTTCGAAGGAGATAAGAAACAACTTCCATGGTTTATAAGAAGAACACAAGGAGATTGGGGTTCACTCCTAATCCATAGATTGGCACTGGCCTCATTCCTAGAGATTGTCTAGAAGGTGTCTTCCCACTGCACATGATTATTAACAAAAGAGGAAAATTCTCTCAACTGAACATCCTCTGCATAGGGAATAGGACAAGAGCGAGATTCACCAAGACATGCCATATCGTGGAAATATAATTCACACAATAGGTGTTACTTAAGAAAATTGCTTGAAAAAAGGGTCTCTACAAATTGGGAAGGGATCAACAATTGATAAGGTATACCCTCTTGTCAAGCTTTTAATTTGAACAGGATCATTTGTTCATATAGGAATAGAGGGTAGGAAGGAGATGGGGCTCTTGAACTCAGCAGCTCTCGCGAGAGGGCATACATTTGGTCTTTTTCTTTTTTCATGGATTTGAATTCCTTCAACCCCTCCAATTATTTTTGTAGCTCTTCCATTTGAGATCTCTGAAGAGTTGAGTCCTCTTCCCCACTTCTCCCTCAATTATTTGATAGTCTTTCTATGTTCAGAGAGAGGGACCATCCCTTCTTGACACTGATCAATATACCTTTTCCATTTAGCTAACTCCAGTTGTAACAAAGAAAGATTTTTCTGCAACCATTGAATCCTTCTATCCTCCACATCTTTCTCATCATCAGAATCTAAATCAATGATTTCTTGAGAAAAATGCATTCTTTCCTTCTCACTAGATGTTCTAGCTTCCTCATTTTGGATTGGTAGTGTAAAAATTTCCTCTTTCATCTGTGTTTCAATGGCCTCTACTTTTGTTTTAATCTCAACAATTAATTTTGAGGTTGTTGGTTCTTGTGTAACAACTTCCTCTTCCTGTACTTTAACCTTGGCAACTTCCATGTGTGTTGTTGAGTCAACAAATAATTTTGAGAATACTATTTATTGTGTAACAGTATTCTCTTCCTGAATACCAATCTCAATAGCTTCTGTCTGAGTTGCAGTCTCAACAAATACCTTTAGGATTGCTGGTTCTTGTGTGACTGCGTCCTTTATTTTCAATTCAATCTCAGTAACCTCAGTCTGAGTTTCAATTTCAGCAAATATTTTTAAAGACACTGGTTCTTGTGTAACAGCGTCTTCCTCTTGTACCTCGATATCAACAATTTATGTCTAGGTTGCAACTTCACTAAATATTTTCAAGGATGTCGGTTCTTGTGTAACAGCACCCTGTTTTTCAATTTCTTCAGATTGCTAAGGTTGTTCTTGAATTACCTCGATGTCTTCTGAAAGATGAGACTAGTCCTTGAATATTTCAATATTTCTTGATGTCTGGGATTGCATTGCTTCATCTTCTCCTAAATCTAGATCAGGGATTATGTCAATTTCTGGCTCTTTCTCCTTCATTAGCTCCACTGCAGGTACACTTTCTCCTTCTTGCTTTGATTGTAAAACATCTTGTGCTACCAAACCCAACACTATGACTCTGTGCCCTGTGGATTTAAATATGTCTCCACATTCTGGGCATACCATTTCTCCTTGTTCTTCATTTCCCAAAATAGGAGATGAATTTTCTAATAGATCTGCAGCCTCCACTAATGTATTCAAACCCTTCTCTGCCCGATTTATGGTTGCTTCCTTCCATTTCTCCAATTCATTACAAAGCAATTGCACCTCCTCTTTTAGCAGTTCATTTTCAAAAAGAAGGTTTTCAATTTGGGGTTCATCCACAGCAGGTTCTTGTGTAGCAGCAAGTGATTTGGGGTTTAAAATAGGAATTTCTACGCCTACCCTGGTTGCACATGCTGCTTCTGCTGTGAGATTTTCACTATTTTCCCCAATTGCACATGTTGTTTCTGTTGCTGCAACTGATTGAGTCCTTCTTTTATTCACAACTCCTAATTGCTAGCCTTCACTGCATACTGTTGTTGCTACTCTAACAGCTCTGCTTCTTCCCTTCTTTGCTGAGGTAGATGTCTGGCCGTTATTCCTTGACCTTCTTCTTCTTTTTTGTCACACTGGGGTTTCTAAATTTTCAAAAAGAGGGACGAATTCGTCTTCCTCAATGATGGTTCCCCTTCTTTTAGGGGAGGATTCGACATCCCACACCTTCATATTTCCTCCTACTTCCTCTGCCTGGTGTTCTTCCTCTTGCATTGAAACTTCTGCAACTTCAACTTCCACTGTCCTAGCTTCAACGACTACTCCAATGTCATCTTCCTCTGCTGCAACTATTAATGATGCCATCTCCACTACTTCAACTACCACCCTAACTGCAATTTCTATTGGGTTTGTTGTTGTTGCAGCCTCCAATATCACTACCTCATTCGCCATTGGTTCCCTCATATCCCCTTATGCAGCAGGGTTTGCTGCTTTCGCAGCCTCCCCCATATTTACCTCTTCCACCTGGTCTTCCAATGCTCCATCCCTCCCCCTACCTGAATTGGAGGAACTCCGATCCGCATTTACCATCTCAACACCTCCTATTTCCATGGTAGGTGTTCAGGGTACCCTTGGTTGAGCAACAAATTCTTCCCATGTCAAATTCTGGCGCGTAAGGGCCCTTAATACTAAGAGTTTAATCAACACGTGGTTTGAGAGGGAAGATAAGGGATGTCGAGCACTTTTGACATACCCAACCATAGTTTGCAGAGATTGTAAAAGATAAAATGACATGTTTAACAATCTACGGTGGTGTAATTGTGAAAGGAGGAAGAATTCATATGTAGAAACCACTTTGTACCTACCTTCACAGGAAATGTATTTCCTGATGAAGGTGGCCACCTGGTTACAAGGATTTGGAAAGGATTACAATGCTATGCCTCGACCATGTGACTGAACAACTTCTCTGGTTTCCAAAAATTCTTCTGCTGCAGTTGGATTATGGCACTTCCGACTAAACCATTGCAACTCGATCCTGGGAAATCGTGTTACCTCCACCATGATTGCTTCTGAAACATCTATTCTGATACCTCGAACCTCTGAATGAGTGTTGGTTATATTTTGAGCGAACTCAAGTGCAGTTTCCACATGAAAACTATTCAAACACTAGAAATAATCAATCCAACCAGCCTCCTGGAAGATGGTAAAAACCTCTCTATTTGGACGCAGAGGCTCTATGCTGACAGGCTCATGTCGTACCGAGATTCCCATATTTCAAAGCGGTCTATAAATTTTTCTACCAATGGACTGATTTACAGTCTCAGACGTCGACTGACTGCATGTAGAACGAGCGATGGATTGCTAAAGATTGGTTTGGGTATTTTGGGAAAGGTGGCACAGTTATTTTTGGGAATTGGCACGGCCATTTTTGGTATAAAAGTGGTGATAGGTTGTCACATGGGGCAAGTCGAATGGCGGTCAAAAACCAAAAGCGAAGGATGAATCAAACGTAGTTTCCATCTCAGCAGATTGGCTAAGGATAACTGACATGGACTAACGACAAAATATACTCATTATTGATTATTACATTTGGTCATGCCTAATTATGTTTATGATTAAGACATCATACCTTTAAATGTAATGCCAACCCGTCATGTTGCAAGGTGGCGCCTTTCCACAGTCACATCGCTAATAGGATCATCTATTCGCACATGTGCCCATGAGCTGGATATTTTCGAGCAGAAAATAAAGTACATCCATGTTGGCATAGATTATAAAAATATGTTGCAGACATGTAAGCTTTTAATGTTCATTGTGGAGGATGGAGGACACTAATACTGATGAGCAGAGATAGAATGAGGTGTCAATGAGGAATTAGCGGAGTCGTAGTCGCCAAAAGTAGGAAAAACAGACAACTTTAGTGGTACCGTAGCTGCTAAAAAGAGGGAAAATGGACAAATTTAGGTGTTGCAGTTGCTCAAACTAGGAAAAATAGGCACTTTTAGCGGTGTTGCAGCTACGCAGAATAGGAAAAATGGGAAAATTAAGGTGTCGCAGCTGCTTGAAATAGGAAAAATAGGAAACTTGGCGGTGTCGTAGTTGCTAAAAATATGAAAAATGGGCAATTTTAACGGTGTTGCAGTTGCGCAGAATAGGAAGGATTGGCAACTTGGCAGTGTCGCAGCTACTAAAGATAGGGAAAATGGAAAATTTTAGAGGTGTTGTAGCTACGATAAAGAGAAATAAGCCATAGTTAGCGGTGTTGCAGCTGAGGAAAATAGGAAGGATAGGCAACTTTGGCGAAGTCAGAGCTGTGCAGGAAAAGAGACTTGGGCAAGATTTAACCATGTTAAATCTGTAGGAAAAAGATAGGTCATATGGAGCGGTGTTGCAACTACAAAAATAGAGACTTGGGCGGGATTTTAGTAGTGTTGTAGTTGCGGGAAAAAGAGAAATGAGCCATATTTTGTTGAGTAGCAATTGCTACAACATTATTTTCTTCCAAGGAATTATTCACAGACAGGAGGATCAACCAGAATCCTAGAGTCGCTTGGACCGAGTTGCGAGTGTGTCCATTCAAGTGATCTTCCACGCAAAAACCTATTCAAAACTAAAAACTAAAAACCCCATCAAAACTAAAAAATAAAATAAAATAAAAATGATTTATTTATATACAGAAAAATTTATGCAGAATTGCAATAGCGTTTTGTTTTTTTAAATTATCAAGGATAGGGAAAAGTCCTTGCTCCTTAATCAGTTGGTAACCTGTATCAGCTGCTATATGTGAGAGAAATGCAACCCTTGAAACTGGTTTATGATACAGTCGCAGTCGATGACCATTGAAAAATAATGGTGTTTTGTTTTCATCGATGGTGATCAACCAAACTGTTCCATCGTCAAACACTTTGTCTATCTGGTAGGGTCCCAGCCATCTTGTGCGTAGTTTTCCTTTGAAATCCCTGTTAAAGCATGAATCATACAATAGAGCCCAGTGTCCATCACAGAAGACTTTCTTCTTTATAAATTTGTCATGCCTCTTGGAGCGCTGTTGTTGGATCAAGGCTGTATGATGAATTGCAACTATGCGCTTCTCATCCAACTCATTAAGTTGATTCAAATGGTTCCTCTGAGCTTCTATTAAATCAAGGTTTGCTTCCATGGCTGTCTTCAAAGTTATGATTTCAAATTCAATCAGGAAGAAAGAATTTTTTCCATACACAAATTCATATGGGGAAAAACCAATAGTATTGCGCCATGTGGTGCAATAAGCCCATAGTGCCTCTAGAAATTTGTTAGCCCAATCTTTATGGTGGCTTTTCACTGTTTTTGTTAAAATAGCCTCAATAACCTTATTTTTGATTTCCACTTGGCCATTAGCATGTGGATGATATGGTGACGTTATTTTATGCTAAATGTGAAACTTCTATAACAAGGCTTCCAATTTGTGAGACATGAACTGTGGTCCACCATCTGTAATGATTTTCTTGGGTAATCCAAACCGAGTGAAAATTTCTTCATACAGGAAATCAATTGTATCCTGATCATTAGCTCTGACCAAGGCTATAACTTCCACCCATTTGGTCATGTAATCTGTGCAAACCAAGACGTGAAATTTTTGCTTTGAGGGAGGGTTGATAGGCCCTATGAGATCCAAATCCCATATGTCAAAAGGTTCAACCACAAGTTGTGGCTGAAGAGGCATTTCATCTAATCTGTTAGGTTGGCCCATCCTCTGGTAGCTATCACAAGCCTCAACATACTTTTTTGCATCTCTGAACAATGTTGGCCAATAATATCCCATCCAATAAAACCTTTTGACCTGTCCTTTTGTCATCAAAATGTCCCCAATAGGGCTCGTCATGGCAAGCTTCCAGGCTACTGAAAATTTCATCTTCTCTTACACATATTCTAATTTCCAAGTCAAGACCTATGTAGAAAATATGTCCATCAATCCAGCAGTACCGAGCACTATGTTGTAAGATCTTTCTTTTTTCTCTCTTCGACAAATGTGGTAAAAGCTTACCTATAGCCAAAAATTTAGCAATATCTGCGTACCATGGGGAATGAGCTAATACTACAAACAAATGTTCATCAGGGAAGGAATCTTAAAATCCATAGCTTTGAATCCATAAAATCCCTAGGTCTCCTAATCCATAAAATACATACACCTAAGCCCTTAACCTTTAAACCCCCTAACCCTTAATCCCAACTTTACTCTTAATTCCTTAACACCTAAACCCTAATACATTAAATCATAATCTCTGAACCCCTAAATGCCCTATTCCCTAAATCCCATATCCATTAAACCCCAAGACATTAACACCTATGCCCCTTAATCCCCTAACCCCTAATCCATTATCCCCCTATCCCTTAAACCCACTAACTCATATGTCCTTAAACCCTAATTCCTTAACTCCTAACCCCTAAACCCATAATCATTTAAACCTCTAACCCATAAATACACAAAACTCTAATCTCTTAACCCCTAATTCCTTAACCCTTATACCATGAACCCTTTATCCCCTAATCCCCTAATCCCTAACCCCTTAACTCCAAACCCATTAAATGCTAATACCTACGCCCTTAACAACTTAATCCCTTAGCCCCTAACCCCTTAAACCATAACTCCTTAAGCATGAGTATGATGTGAGAAATTTGTTCACATTATTTAATACCCATTTAAATATTTTGGTAAATACCTAGAGGGTCCAACTACACCACACTATCCCTAAAGGATGTCTACACCCGCACACCAAGCAACAAGAACAAGGAAAGATAAATATGAAAATTCTTTAGAAGAAGGCTTCCTTTTTAATTCAAAATAGGATATAGAACCCCTATCGAAGTTTATTAGACCCATAATAAAAAATGAACTCATCTTAGACTATGACTGAACTATGATAACTATGGAATTATGATCCAAAATCAGACGAGAAAATCCGACGACATCTGACGAAAAGGACTATTTCGTCGGATTTCACCTTCAAAATTACAAAATTTGATGATTTTTTTTTAATTGATAGAAGGGTCGCTTGGATATCCAACGACTCTCGTATATCCGATGATTTCTATTGAATAGTGATGAGTGTCGTTGGCTATCCGACATTATATTATATGCCCATGAATTTCGGATATCCGACCTTATATTATGCCTACGGATGTCAGATTTTCGACATTATATTATGCCTGCGAATGTCAGATATTTGACATTATATGATGCCCATGGATGTCGGATATTCGACATTATATTATGCCCGTAGATGTCGGATATCCGACATGTATTCTTTAATGGTAATTATTCTTAATTCGTCAGGTATCCGACAAATGTTTATATTTTAAAATCTATAATTTTTGAAACATTCCAACATGTTTTCTATACAAGCGACAGTTTGCGAAAAAAAATTTATTCGGCAGACTGTTTTTCGTAAAAGAATACGTCATTATTTCTATTGTTTTTGTGATCAAAGCGAGTGAAGTGTGGATCTTGATTTTCTAAGATCAATAATCTTGATTCAAGCTCTTTATAAGAAAATGTCAAATAGCAATATTTCTGATCCAGACGAACAAAATCAACAATTGCTTGCTATATTTTGGGATGGACTGAAAAGAAACGATGATGGGAAATGTTATTGTCCATGTAGGCAATGCAGGGGATTTAAGAGGATAAGAATAAAGATCACAACAACCAAAAAACATTGTAGGGAATATGGACACGCTGAGGGGGGATATGAATATTGTCCATTTGTAAGTTTTGCATTATATATGTTTTTATTTTGATTTATTTTGTAAACGTATATATTATTTTAATATTTCTTATATTAACTTTTATCTATTGATGGTTTCATGTAATTATAAAGGAAATACATCCTACGACATATCATCCGGAGGAAGTGCTTTCAGAACAAGTATCGGAGGAACATGGAGATATGAATAATGGAGAACAAGTTAATGATCATATTGAAGAAGATCGTACAAATACTTTGATCGGTGATTCATTTAATGTTAGAATGGATAGTGATGATGATTATCATTTACCTCTTCTTGAAGAGGCATATGAACCCCTTTATGAGGGCTCCAACACAAATCTTCTCTCTGTTATATTGTTGATAATGAACTTGAAGGTTATGAATGGTCTTTCAAACATATCAGTCACACGGATGTTAAAGTATGTAATATATTCCATCACATAATATATATGATTGCGTTAAAGGTTATCACCGTTCATCTAATAATTTTATTGTTAATTCATAAGTTAAATTAATACAGATTAAATGTGTTTCATTAATATTATTTATATATTATATTAACTAGATTTTTATTTTAATTTGTTGTAGCATGATAGCTGAATTTTTGTTACCACTGTAAAATATTTTACCTCGCACATATTGAGATTTATCTGCCATCAGGAAAGAAATTGGAATGCAGTATGAAGCAATCAAGCATGCCTTGATGGCCATGTTATATATTATAATCAACATGAATTTGTAACAGAATGTTCGGAATGTCATATCATTAGATATTGAACAGATCAAGTAACAAAAAAGGTGCCTCACAATATTCTTCATTATATTCCCATTATTGCACGTTTGCAATGACTGTTCAGGTGCAAAAACATAGCGCAATTTATGGATTACCATGCATGGAACAGAAGTCAAGATGACATTATTCGAATGCCTCCATATGGGTCTGCATTTAGAGATATGGAGGAAAAATGGCTTCACTTTAAAGAAGAACCTCGTAATCTTAGGATTTCTTTGGCAGTAGATGGTGTCAATCCATTTGCAAAGATGAGATCTGTTTACTCGTTGTGGCCTATTTTTGCTATCAACAATAACATTCCTCCATGGTTGTCAATAAAGAGGGAGCACATAATGTTGTCGATGATTATTCCAGGTATATTCTGTCTACAACCTTTTTTTTAATGTAGTGGCATCTCATTTGTCGTATTTTGTTGCATAATGTCATATATATATATATTTTTATTTTTCTCTTGTGCAATATGGTTTATATATCTAAATTAATGGTACGTCTCATAATTATATCTTTTATATGTTCAAATCAATCAGGTAAGTACCAAGTCAAAGATATGAATGTATATATCAAACCTCTTATTGCCGAGCTACTAAAGTTATGGAATGGCATCACTATGTATGACATATCTATACCAATATGAAAAACGAAATTTCAATTCCATGCAATGCTTGGATGGACAATACATGATGCCCCAGGGTTAACCCATTTTTGCGGTTTGTAATTATAAGTTCCACTTTATTTGCATTTAATTTTATGAACTAGTTAATACACTATGCACGCATGTTTTTCTAAATAATCCATTCATTTTGTATATAATTATAATTGACATAAATATTCCATCTCTTTATGTAGATATTCATACAAAGGGGAAATTTGCATGTCCATTTTGTGGTCCTAAGATCAAATCTCATCGTTCAAAAAGATTAGGAAAGGAGGTGTTTGTTGAGTATAGGCACTTCCTCTCTAAGAATCACAGGTATCGAACTACTGAAAAACATATGTTCAATGGCAAGCAAGAGACTTCATTAAAACTGTAGAGAATGACACCTCACCTATGGAAGTTGCAATATAATAGAAATCTCCAAGGTATGTATGAATCATCGTATATAAAATGTTATGTATTTTTTTTATTGTGTGTTGTTTACTGTAATTGTCATTTATTTCTGTAATTTATTTATAAACTACGATTCATGATGGTCGTTCATGTGATCATGAAGGCATTAATGGGCTTCCACGAGGAATGGAAAGTTATCCTTGACAATTTAGTAGGTTTCCCTACTATGAGCACCTACAAATTTCTCATCTATTTAATACAATGCATATTGGAAAGAATGTGACTAACACATTATGGTGAATATTGGATGGAAGGAGTGAGAAAGAAAAAATTGTCAAAATTTGCAAAGACATTCAAGAAGGAAACCATGCAATGAAAGGTATCATTCAATTTCATAGCAAAAGAGAGCAAATTAATATAAACTCACTTCCATGAATGTTAGCGGACCAGCAAAGCAATGTTGTAGAAGAAGTCATGCAGAAAATTAAATTTCCCACTGGATTTTATGCGAACTGAAGAATATCATAACAAAGAAAGGCGATTTTGCGGGGGTGAAAATGCATGATTGGCATGTCTTCATGAAGGTAATTATTATGGTATGCATTTAATTATTTTTTTTTCTACTCCAGTGAATATGGTTGGTATTTTTGTTTGTCTACTCTTTGTTTAAAAAATGAAACGATTTGTATATTGTTATAGTATGTTCTACCTCTCCCTCTCCTGAACAACTTCAAGAACAATGTCAAACAAGTAATATATAATCTCGGGAAATACATGAGGTAAGTAGCGATTTTTTGCATGTGCTTAGTGTTTGTTTAATTCATCGTAGAACTTATATAATTTGATTTTTGTGCTCTAATTCATGTTATGCAATATAATGTTTTTTTTCTTAAATCTCTTGATTGGGTTGTGTCACATGTAGATGGTTGTCATCTAAAGAATTCCAGAAATAAGATATAAAGTATTGGAGGAGATAAATTCCTCATCTCATGTGTGAAATGCAGAAGCATCTACCTTCAACATTTTTCAATGCACAGGAACACTACCTCATACACCAAGTTGAGGAGATTGAACTATGTGGACCTGCGCACAGAAGGTCCATGTGGATGGTTGAGAGGCACTTGAAATTTATGAAGATTTTGGTTAGACAACGAGGACATGCTGAGGTTTCTATGATGGAGGGATATTTAGTATACCAAAACATGTTGTATATTAGTGAATATCTTCCTAAATTAGTGTCAAAGCTCAATTTATGTCGCATTTGTGATCCGGACTCCAATAACAATTTCGAAGGGGAGTACCCGAAGGGGAGTACCCGAAGGGGAAAGGTAGATCGAGGAAGGTGAAAGGTAATATAACACATTTGACTGCTGATTTTTATGTATATATATCATACATATTCTATTTTTATATTCAATATATTGCATCAATTTAGAGTGTAATATACTTTGTTAAGTGAATATATATTTGTATTGAATTTTAATTTTATTGTCATCAAACAGTTGGTCAAGAGTGGGATGCAATTCATTTATACATCGTAAACAATATTGACTGGTTGAAGGTATGGATTGAACGATGTGAACAATTTGGTCATGGAATATCATGGAAAGGTGTGGCTTAATTGGTTAAAGCAGCACATCGCAATGGAGATACCAATCTAACACAAAGGGAAATCGATTTAGCATATAGTTTAAAAGATAAGCAGGTGAGCATATTAATCAACCACACTATTTATTTTTTTTGCAAACATATTTTCGATGTTACACGCTGATTTTTTTCCCTATATGGAATTATAAACATGCACTTAATCATAAATATTGGATCATTATGTAATCTTTTCTTATATGGCTTGTTGTAGGTAAAACACCATAAGGCTATGTGGTGCAATGGCTATAGATATCGCATCAAAAAGTTGGATGAAACGAAGAAAACATCAAATTGTGGGATATCTGTAGTCTTTGAGGTGACCAATGTTTCCTCTAGAAGTGACAGACATCCAAAACTCTCTGAAAATCGATACTATGGGTATCTGAAAGACATTCTTCAGTGTGACCTTAACTCCTTCAAGTTATTTCTATTAATTTTCAAATGGTACAATTGTCGATTGAAATAATGTGATCCCGATAAAACAATTATTGAACATGATAATGGATTTACCATGGAAGATACAAGGTTGTTTGAGTCGAGAATGGAGCCCTATGTTCTTCCAACCCAATGTGAACAGGTAGTTTACTCTGAGGTTCTAGGTAGAGTGGGTTGGTCATTTGTTGTGAGACATGATCCCAGGGGAATATCGATAAAGTATAACGTAGATGAAGGTAATGAAGAGGTTCTTGAATAAGAAGACAATGTTGAAGATGATCATGATCAACATGAGTTAGATGATCATGTTCCAAAAGAAGATGTTGAACAATTAGTTGAATTGGATGATGTATCAGATAATGTCCATGAATATTGTATTAACGATGATGATATGGCCAATCCTAACAATATTGAATCTGGATCGGATGATACAAATGATGACTTGGATGAAGAAGATGATGAAGGCCATTGAAGTGTATGAGGTATGCAATAATATATCTACTCTATATACTTTGATTTAATATTGCGATAAAAATATTGAATTTTATTGGTACGTATAAATTAACTGTTTCTTAGTGTTTTTTCAATTTTCCTGTACATTATAATTAGAAACATTGCTTGTTATAGAGTATGATGAAAAACACATTTATTTTTTTTGTACATAGATATTTTTGTCAGGTTATGGGAAATTGAGAGTGATACGAGGGGGGGAGAGGGGGCATAAGAGCTTCCACCTTCATGTGGTTGGCCTTGTTTAGTAGATAATATTAAATTATTCTTGGAACAAAGAGAAGCTCAGTAAGGAAATGCACAATTATCATGCTAACCCAAATATTGGCATGTTTGATCATGTACTGCATGGTTCCAACGTTGAAATTGTTTAAATTTGTGCTGGATTGGATTGAAATTTGGCTTGGTTAGACTAGAAGCATGCATTGACGGTGTGGGAGGGTTTACAAACTCAAACATGACTGACACTAACCATTGGAGCATAAAAAACCATACCTATAGATTAATTAATGTGCTACCTGGCACCAATGTTGAAATTTTTTAAATGTGTTAGCTTGGAATGAAACTTGGCATGGTTAGACTAGATGCATGCATTGATGGTGTTGGATGGTTTCTAGACTCAAACATGACTGA